>QLTV01000437.1:2059401-2095334 GCA_003457575.1 Thermophis baileyi
AGATAGATAGATAGATGGATGGATGGATGGATGGATGGATGGATGGATAGATAGATAGAGATGAGAGAGATAGATGGATGGATGGATAGATAGATAGATAGATAGATAGATAGATAGATAGATAGATAGATAGATAGATAGATAGATAGATAGATAGATAGATAGATAGATAGATAGATAGATAGATAGATAGATAGATAGATAGATAGATAACCTTTATTGTCATTTTTTTTCCTGTGGGCACTCTAGCACACATTAAAAATGAAATTCTGTTGCCTATTCTCAAAAGTGTACACATACATAACACACATATACAGATGCTATATAATATATTTTGCTCTGTTTCTCAAAGCTATTTCCTTGGGCCACTCCATTACCTCTGCAACACACCCGGTAATTAATGATAGATTGTTATAACCTTTTAAACAACTAGAGTAAAATTATTCACAGAGAAGTCAGCTTTTGCTTTATTTAGCAAAAGGATTTATGATTTTGGCAGGCATGAATACTTGTAATCATTGTCCAGGAGCAAAACATCAAAGCAGTTGGCTCCATATAAGGCTTGGCCACAGGTAGGGATTATTTTATTATTACTGCTGACTCAATTACAAGGCAAGGTTTTGGGGTTTTTTACACTGCGGTACAAGCTGGTTCTTCATACTGACTGCTCTCGTTCTCTAACCCACTGCAATTATTTGAAGGAATTATTTTGCCTGTCATACCACCCACCAAGGGGCAACTAAAAATATTCTTCTCTTTAATTTTAGAGTTATGCTTTTCACCACCATTCCCGGAATCTTTCGCCACTGAACTATAAAGGCTAAAACTCTAGGAATTGCATCGGCCCTCACTCTGCTAACCAATTCCTCCCTCCAGTTACCCAAATTTTGTAGGGTCAGGATCGGAATCTTTTCTACATCCATGCAGTCTCCTCATAAGATGAAAGCCTAATATCCCAGGCATTTATTCGTTCAATGTTTTATCCATTGCAATCAAGAATTTTTCCCATTTATGAATTCTACATTCTAGAAATGGAAATGGAATTAGCACAATAGCTCTGCCCATTTACTTTGTCCCCAAATGACCCCTTCCCAATTTAGGAGGCAAACAATGCAGCCTTTTCTGTAATTTCAGACAAGGTACGTTTGAGATCACAGAGAAGACATGAGTTTATGTAGGAAGCGGAAACCAACATAGAGTACTCTTACTCCTCCTCATGGGTAGATCTTATTTCTTTTTAAATGACTTGAAGTAGAATATTGTGTAATGGGATGACATGTATCACAGTTCACCTCTATTGAGTTCTGTGGGTCCTGTTCTTGTGATGTGCATAAGATTACAGTGTCCTAACCAAACTTAATCTGAGGAAAAGGTCTGTTGAATATATGGGAATTACTAGAATTTATATTATGTCAATTTTATTTTGCATTAAGTGTTTTGGAAGTCCTTTGTATAAAAACTAGAAGATCCCCTTCGCCTCCTTCTCCTACAAACTAAGGCTATTGATTTGCCTGAAGTGCTTCAGGACAGAAATCTGAGAGCCAGAAATGGACAACTTCATGGGGCAGGGCCTACATAGAGGCTTTGCAAATATTTTATTTTATATTATATTTTATATAATAAATAAAGTAACATCTCCTTCAAACTGACTGCAAGTAACTTCAAGGATATGTTGTTTTTATAGATTGCCATTCTCTTCTTCTGTGATGTTTTTTTTTTTACTTCCCAGTCCTCAGGGCATATATCCTGCTCATGCTCTTGCTTGCTTTTTTATACAGATAGTCCTAGACTTACAAGAGTTCGTTTAGTGACTGTTCAAAGTTACAACGGCACTGATAAAAATGACTTATGACCATTTTTCACACTTACGACAATTGCAACATCCCCATGGTCACATGATCAAAATTCAGACACTTGGCAACTGGCTCATATTTATGATGGTTGCAGTGTCCCAGAGTCATATACCTTTGGCAACCTTCTGACAAACAAAATCAGTGGGGAAGCCAGATGCACTTAACAACTGTGTCACTAATTTAACAATTGCAGTGATTCATTTAACAACTGTGGCAGGAAAAATCATAAAATGGGGCAAAATTCACTTAACAAATGTCTCGCTTAGCAACAAAAAAAATTGGGCTCTATAATGGTCATTATGTTGAGCAATATGGATAAGCATGGAGTAGGGGGAATATACAAATTTCTTGTGTGTGTCAAGTGAGGAACCTTCAACTGACCTTAGGCCCAACAATCATTGGTAAGAAATTTAGTCAAGCAATATCTGGAAGGCCATGGTATTTTCTTCCTCTGCACAACATGTATACAAGTTTATCATATTTGCCAGAAGAGTAAAATCTACCACCCCCTATCTCCTTAATATATAGAACATATGGAAAAGGCTCAAGTCTCAATTATACTAGTTTGTAAGCCAGGAGTTCTTGGACACATAACCAAAAGAACTAAAATTTCTGCTCCAGTTTTATATCAGCCAAAGAAAACAGCCTTGAATCCAGCACTCTTCCTGACAGATGTTAATGCCATGTAGACTTTAGGCTTCAAAGTGTGAGCTTCTTTTTCCATAGCTACTTTTCTTGTAAGCAGCCAACATGTAAAGTGGGGGGGGGAATGGAATAAGTGAGGAATGGAGGAGAAAGGAAGGGCAAATCATATTAGAGACAGACAATGGAGTCTTGTTCTCAAACATAAATGAAATCCAGCTGCTTTACAGCTGTGCCCTTCTGTGACACAAGCCAAAATATCAGGCAAAATGCAAGTGACTGTCATCCATTTGAAGCCAATGCAATTTCAAGTAGCCCAATGGAATCGTGGCCAATGGACCAACTATTTGGTCACTCAGATATCAAGAATTTCAGTTCCAAACACAGACATCTAGAATATCTGCCGGACAAAAGAATTTGGCCCACATGCTTCCTAGTGAAACGAAATTTTGTAAGCAATTTTTACATGCTAAATGTTTATTACAAATAACAGCAAATCATCAAATAAAAAACACATGATGGAAGAAATCAACTCACATGAAGAGGAGTGGAAGAGAGAATGTTACTTATTAAGATACAGTATACCTGATCTCAAAAATGAAGTTATGTTTATTTTTTTCCCTATAGCTCCACCATGCAAAGAGTTTTCCTTCTCGAGATGGGAAAACATTTGCTCTATTCACATTTTAATACACACTTGCTTAATTTCACACCTTTGAACTCATGGGAAAATAGCAACTGTTATTATTCACACAATTCTTCCAACTTTGTGATTTAACCTGACCATAACAAATGTCCACAACAGTGGCATTATTAAAGGAAAAGTAGTGACATTTAGAGAAAATAAATTCATATTAAAAACATGGATACATTAGCCAAAAATACATTCAGTGAATATATTTTCTCATGAACTTAAAAAAAAATTAAATGGATGCAGACAAATAAAATTTAAAAATGAAGAGAAAACAGAAATGTTAGAAATTGTTCATCCGTTTTCTACCAAAATTTTCAGATTTGTAAATTAATCTATTCAGTATCCTTTAATAAAATATTATTTTGTCAAACCTATAAGATGCATTCTGGCTGCATTCGGATTTAATATTAAAGTATAGATTATATGCCAGTGCCTCAAGCTTGTGGCTGCTGCAATTTCCTCAGGTGTCCAGATGGCTGGCTCAGGAATTCTGAGGGTTGAAGTCCATAGGTCATAAAGGGGCCATAGTTGCCCACCCTTGCTTTAAACCCGGCCTGTCAAACTGGCAGCCCACAGGCCGGATACGTCATGCACAGGCCACGCCCACCCCAGCTCCAGAAAGGCAAAAAACATTGAGATACGTCACGATCCAGCCTGTGACGCGATCGAGTTTGACACCCATGCTCTAAACTATATCCATGATTAACAACATTAAATATTTTGTTTTAGATTTCAAATAATGGTGAACTCAGATCAGAAGCAGAATTTCTAATAGCCTTCTCATGAGTCCCCGAAGGCTAGTCATGGTAGGGGAAACACACTAGCCAAAATTTGTGCATATAACATTAAACCAGAGTTTAGATTGTGTCTGAATGCAGCCCATACTTAAACTGTTATTTCAGTTTTTATCTACTGCATGTATATGAAATGGTGACCGATTAAGAAAATACAATAATCTTGGCTCTAGATTAGAAGCAAGAACATGTTTGCTTATGGGCAAATACAGCTTTTTTATAAAGTAGCAGCCATTTACAAGAACTCTCACATCTCACAGAATATTTCTTTGCCAAAACTTTAGCAGAGTAACAAGCACACCATAATCAAAGTCATTATTATACCAAATAAATTAAAATTCATCTAATCTGTCCTTCTGTTCAGATTGCTAGTAGATAAGGAATCCAGTGATCTTATTGAATGAATATATGTACATAGCATATACAGTTATTAAAAATAACTGTAATAAAAATAGAAAGCTTTTACTAAATCTGCAATAGCCACAAAAACTTAAAATATTTCTCAGTGAATGCCTTTTATTGTCCAGGAAACAAATAAAGCTTACCCAGCAAGAATAGTTGATTTTCTTTCAGAAGCAGGCTACTGTGATACAGTATAAACATCAAAAGACAAAAACAAAACTGAACTTACTTTATTCTTAAATTATTCACAATGTTTATAACATCTTTGAATAGTTTGTGAAATCTTTAACTGTGTCATCTCTGACAAAACTATTTCTCTCAGAAATTTCAGTTGTTTGAACTGTCTTCTTTAGACATTAATAAATATTAATTAGGAGAAGTAGAATAACTCAAAAATGTCAATAAAAGAATTCTTTTTGTGGTGATTGGGTGAATCACGCAAATTGTCTAATGCTGTGGTGGAGTTCTCCATCTGTCACTAGACTACAAAATCCAACCGCTCTTGCTTACTTGTTGGCTCATTCTAATGGGAATTAAAAGCCAAGAACATTTGGTGATCATATTTCTCAACACTGCTCAAAAATAAATGGCAGAGAGCCAGGGTGATAGCCTGAATAGACAAGACAGTACAATCTAAGTTCTTGGGTAGCACTGCAAATCTTAAGGATGCTCCTGGACGCTCTCCAAAAGCTGTCCCCACATTGTAATTTTAAAATTGTTAGAACATTGGAACATTATTAGATGCTTGATAAATAATAATATTTAATAGTTAATTTAGGTTGCACATTAATTTAAAATAAAATTTATTTTGTCTCCTGGCCTTTTCTACTAGGTTGAAGTGTGGCACTAATAAATCACTAAAAAAGCAAATGTACAGTAGTACTATTTCCCCCACTAAGGTTGCCTCTCCTGTAAACTATTAGTCTTAAACCAGGAGAATCTGCTTACAAGTGTCCATGGAGTCTGTCTCCTTTGATGTATTCATGTTTCTTAATCTTGGCATATACGGACGAAGATATGTGGACTTCAATTCTCAGAATTCTCCAGCTAGCCATGCTGGTTAGGCAATTTGGGGAGTTGAAGTCTACACATCTTCATGTTGCCAAGGTTGAGGAAGACTGGTCTATGGTAAATGGGAGATTAGAATATGGTAATTTTATACAGGTGTCAGGAACAAAGTAATGACTGCCAAAGTCAACTGGCAGTGACTTTGTTCTGAATTTCCTTCCTTATTTTCTGATCATGGAAATTAAGGCATAATGAATTGGATACTTTAGAAAGTCCAGTTCCTATAACTGGCAGTAAAGGATACAAACTCCAATATATAAGAAGACGGACGGCCAAATTGGGATGCCAGTTCATGGTGGTCAAACTACATTTTAGTTGCAAAGCCTAAATTGTTTCTTTCCTAAAACCAGAAAATCATGCAACTTACACAGTAAAAAAAACCCTGTAGATGCCCTTGTCTTGAAAATGTAGTATTTCATCCAGGTAATATAAATAACCCTTGTAATATGTACCGTAGCTGGAGTGATCCTGAGTAAAGGTATAAATATACAAAAAATGTATAATTTACTTGGTCTACCCCCTGACATAAATTCTTCAACAGTTTTAATCACAGAAGAGCTCAGGCTACAATTCAGAACCACCAGCCACTCTATTTAAGTACCTGTGGTTTGATTTCAGAAGTCGATCACTCAAAGAACAAAAGGTAAACTAAGTTGACACTCACCCGTGAGGTTATAATATATGTTATCAGTTTTTTTACCTGGTTTCTAACTTGATTTTGATTACCGAACATTGCATTGGTCATTTGAATTAGGATTGCACTATGAGCTTTTGAGGAAAAACATTATTTGTACAAAGATAAAGTTCGAATAAGAAGCAACACATCACATATGTGTTTTATTCTAACAGGCACATAGAAATAAAATGTTGGGAAAAGTGCCATGAAACTGATTATTCCTACCTTGTACTTTCCTTCCCAAGCTAAATTTAACCATTCAGAAGGGCAGTTAGAACTGGCATAAGTGACTTTCCCTCCTATGAATATGCATATCTTTAAAAAATTGTCTCAGTTTAATTGAAAATCATAACAGAGATGACAGTCTCAAACTGAGGCAGGAGCCAACCAGAAATTGAGAGAGCATTTTTGTCTTGGCATTTTGGCCTTCTCAGGCAAGAAATCGATATGAGGCCTCTCATAACAGTAACAGTGTCCCATCTGTAGCCATATTTGTATTAAATAATCTGATCATCTCTATCAAACAAATATATTTAAAAGCATGCAAAGACACTTGCCAAAAAGGCAAAGGATATTAACATTCCCTTCTTAGCCAACCTCAAAGGAAAGCTTTGACAGACTACATTAGCTGCTCCTTCAAAGCTCAAACACAAAAGGCCTTTTATTTATTTTAGACAAGGAAATTCTAAATTGTCACAAGGCAAAAATAAACTTGTCTGTGACATGGGGGTCAAAAATTAAACATGAGAAGCAGGAAATTGTTCAAAGTAATGGATCACACACTTCTAGATTTCCAAAGATCTAGAAACATCATCTGTGAACTAGTTAAAAAGGGACCCTTTTTCATTTTTGAAAAGTCCTGGCCTCTGCTTTCAGGGAGAAGGAATAGAGATTGAATAGCCCACCCTGTAACCAGGCCAAAATCATCACAGGCACCAAATGGAAGTTCCAGAGAAAGAACCGTAATAGGTAATTGTTACAATACAGGTGTATTTCAGAGATATTTTAACTTCTGTTCCAGGCCCCGACAATAAAGCAAATATATATAGTCCTTGATTTACGACTGGTTGCTTAGCAATCATTCGAAGTTATGAGTGACCCCCCCCCAAAAGGAACTTATGATACAGATTTGAAGTTCAATGTCTGCTCTCCTGTGGTCACGTGATCACTTTTTGGGCAATTGGCACGCATTTATGGCTGTTTGGAGTGTTCTGCAGTCAAGTGATTGCAATTTACACTGTTTTTCCAGAAATGGGCATTTACTTCTTTTTTCCAGCAAAAAAAAAAAATGTCCCATAGGAAACAAGGGGTTTGCTTAATGACCACAGCAATCACCATTGCATTCACTTAATGACCACTGCAAGAAAGGTTACAAAATCAGGTGTGGTCACGTGATGACCGACTTTACAATCACAACCTACAACCAAAATTGCAAGTTAATTACAGTTGTAAATCAAGGACTACCCATACTGCAATAAAAAGCATGTCACATATTTTTTCTTTTGTTTCCCAGTGCATATAAAAGTTATGTATACAACAATGTACATATCTTAATTAAAAATACTTTATTGATAAAAATGCTAATAATCATCTGATTAATAGTACTGAAAAAGTTTGAAATATTGCAACAATTACCAAAATGTGGAACAGAGACACAAAGTGAGCAAGTACTGTTGGAAAAATGGCACCAATAGACTTGCTTGATGAGGGTTGCCACAAACTTTCAATTTGTAAAAAGAAATAAAATGCAACATCTGTGAAGCACAATAAAGCACCGTGCAATAAAACAAGGTATTCTTATATAACTAAAATCTGTGTTCATGAAATCAGGAAGAATCTAGAAAGATGTGCATAGAATTAACCAAGAAAGAAATTGGCAATGTTGGGTTTTTATTTTATTTTTTTATCATTCCAGTTAATACTGATAAATGATCAAAAACTACCAGATTCTACTATAGCCATTTCCATATCATCTTCATCATGATTTTATTCTGCCTTTTTAAATATATTGGGTCAATTCAAGGTGGCAAACATATCTAATACTCTTGCCACCTATATTCCCCACAATAATCCTGTGAGGTTGTTTGGGCTCAGAGAAAGTGACTGGCCCAAAATCATGCATGGTTTTCATGCATAAAGCAGAACTAGAATTCACAGACTCCTCGTTTCTAGGCCAGCATGTTAGCTACATCAAATTGTCTCTCATACTACAACTTTATATGTGATCAAATTAATAGCAGAACATCTAATACTGGCACCTGTGTTTTTATTTTTCCCACACACTATTTTTCTCCTTTTATATCATCTCTTTTAGATTATAATTTAAGGAAAAGGATATTATTTTTTTTATTTATCAATAAGCTTATCTGAGAGCCTTTACAAATGAAAAGTAGAATATGAATGCTTGTATAAATGATCAGGAATATGGATGGAGACAAAAAGTTTCTATTTAACATAAATCACCTTAACCTGATTAATACACAAATTAGGATGAACTATTTTTCAGTTTCTTTAATCACACACACAATGGGCAAATGCTTGCAAACCAAGCATAGAATAGTAAGCAATACCTTGGAAAAATGTGTTTATTAGGGAAATGCATTTTATGAGATTTTTTAAAAAAATAATAAACTGATGCAAACGTACAAAGAAACTTGTCCTGGAAAAACAAAAACTTTATTGAAAATGAAATAAATTTCTTCATTTATAACTAGGAAACACTAATCATACGTTTACCTGTGGAAAACCATTAATGTTTAATTTTTGCTGCAAATGAAATGTGTTTTCTAGCTTTACTGATCTATTTTGCATTACAGTTACTGAGATAATTCATGCAGTTCATGAGGCATGATGAGTTGCAAACAAATCAGAGAGACAGACAGACAGACACCAAGCACAAAATATCAAATAATACAGGACTGTGAGTAAAGACACACACACACACACACACACACAATGAATCACTCCAGAAGGTGCTTTGCTATTTATCCCCAAAGGGAAACTCTAGAGCAGCATCTTCTCAATCTTGGCAACTTCAACATGTGTGAACTTCAACTCCCGGAATTATCAGCCAACAGAATTTTGTTCTCCGGAAGGCTAGAGAATTCTGGAAATTCAAGTACACACATCTTAAAGATGCCAAAGTTGGAAAACACTGCTCTAGACCAAGAGCTTGGCAACTTTAAGATGCTTGGATTTCAGTTCCCAGAATTCCCCAGCCATAGTCCACTCACTTTAAAGCTGCAACTTTGAAAAACACTAGTCTAGAACAGTTCCTTTTAATTTACCAGATAAATACCTCGAATAAGGAAAGTTAAGCTCAGGAAGAATGTTCTATACAGGTAGTCCTCAACTTACAAGCATTCAAAGTTACAGCAGCACTGAAAAAAGTGACTTATGACCAGTACTTGCACT
Source organism: Thermophis baileyi (assembly GCA_003457575.1). NCBI lineage: Eukaryota > Metazoa > Chordata > Lepidosauria > Squamata > Dipsadidae > Thermophis > Thermophis baileyi. The sequence goes on from QLTV01000437.1 coordinate 2,068,945, forward strand.
TATGACCATTGCACCATCCCCACGATCACATGATCAAAATTTGAAAGCTTGGCAACTGGTACATATTTATGACAGCTGTCACATCCTGGGGTCATGTGATTGCCATTTGCAACCTTCCCAGCCAACTTCCAAAAAGCAAAGTCAACGGGGGAAATCTGATTCACCTAACAACTACACGATTCTCTTAACAACTCAAATGATTCGCTTAACAACCATAGCAAGAAAACTAGTAAAATGAGACAGGGCTCACTTAACAACCACCTTGTTTAACAATGGAAAGTCTGGTCACAATTGTGGTCCTAAGTCAAGGATTATCTGTAATTGTATCCCTGTTTTCCTTAATGAAGAAAAGTGACATCACATGAACTGGTTTTAGTCAAGTAACTACAGCCTAAGTCTAAGTAATTATGGCCAAACTTTCCAAATATCCAATCAGAATCAGATATGGCTTTGCAGGTCATACGCAACCCTTTGAGTGGAGTCAACAAGGACATAGCAGGTTATCGGTTATTAGTCCCAGCCAACAGTTTGGCTGCAGCACTCAATGAAAACTAAGTTGATTTTGGGGGGGGGGGTTGGGGGTGGGGGGGACACTTTGAGTCAATGTTGACTCTTGGCAATTTCCTGGACAAGTCCCTGCAGTTTTCTTGGCAAGATTTCTGAAGTGGCTTGCCACTGCCTTCTTCCTACGGTTGAGAGACAGGGTTAGCCCAAAGTCACTCAGCTGGTTTCACACTTAAAGTGGGACTAGAATTCACGGTCTCCTGGTTGTCTTAACCACTACACCAAATTGTCTCTCTAAGTCTAAGTGAAAGATATGATGTTACGGCATTCTATGTATTTTATTTGATGGAGGGAAGGCGGCTTAAGAATTCTATTCTAGTTCTGCATTTCTTAGGCATAATGTATAAGAAAATTTAAAAGTTCTTATCTACTCCAGAAATATAATAGGAAGAGAACATATTTTAGAATTTTAAGATTTAGAAATTTAATTTTAAATAGTTTAAAAATGTTCTACTTACCTTGATTTTGTCACAATGTTCTCATTGGTAAGATTGATTATAAATCTACTCAACTGAATAGTGCACAATTCTGTAGGGATTTTAGGTCCTTACCTAAATTATAGAGGGGCACCTAATTTATAGAGGAATTATAGAGGGGCAAGTCATATGTGCAACATCTATGTCAAATGAACAAATGACCACTGCAACGTGGCAGGTGATTTCAACAAGGCAACCTAGTCTTGAAGCTGCATATTCTAAGATTAACTGCACATTCAAATTAATAACAGTTCACCTCACACTCATTTCTATTCAACATCATTCGGCCTTTAATAATTAAAATGTAAATTCTAAAGAAATATGGGGAAAAACATCTCTCTACAGGTAGTCCTCAACTTACGATCATAATTGAGACCAGAATTTCAGTTGTTAAGCAAGGCAGTTATTAAATGAGTCATGCCAAATTTTGCAACCTTTTTTGCCACAATTGTAAAGCAAATCATGCAAGTTGTTGAGACATGTGGTTGTTAAGCAAATTGGGCTTCCCCCATTGACTTTCCTGGTCAAAAGCAAGCTAGGAAGGTCACAAATGGTGATCACATGACCCCGGGACATTGCAATAATTGTAAATACATGCTGGCTGCCAAGAGCCCACATTTTGATCAAATGACTGTGGGGATGCTGTGATGGTTCTAAGTGCGAGGCCCGAATGTCACTTTTTTCAGTGCCATTGTAACTTTGAATGGTCATTAAATGAAAGGTTGTAAATTGAGGACTAACTGTATTTTTGAGTCAATGCTACTCACTCATTCTTGAGTTGTTAAAAAGATATGTTAGCATGAATTGTGCTTTGTTTATTTATTAGTCAAAAACCAGTAAGAGTAAAATAGTGAAATTATAGAAGCAATAAATTACATTTAGACAGCAAAACCAAGTGTGAAGTGGAGAGCTGAATGCAACAAAATTTCATTTTAATGTATGCCAATTAGTGTACATTTAAAGTGACAATAAAGTTTGTATTGTATTGTATTGTATTGTATTTTCTATTCCATTCCATTCCATTCCATTCCACTCCACTCCACTCCACTCCATTCCACTCCACCTTAGCAGAAGATAAAGAGCATTATGGTGTGTCAAGTGTGAAAGAGCCTGGAATAAGACAGTGAAGATATGTAATGAGTGTATGAAAAAGCAAGACCCACTTGGTTGTAGAGAGTCAGTCTGGTATGGTGGTGAAGGGATCAGGTTAGAAACTGGGAGTCCTTGAGTTCCAGTTCTGCCTTAGGCACAGCTGGATGACCTTGGGCCAGTCCCTCCCTCTCAGCCCTAGGAAGGAGATAATGGCAAACCATGTGGGGGGGGGACTTGTAATGTACAGACATCTGCTTGTATAAAACCCATCCCAAGCACATCAGCCTTACAAAGTGGAGAACAAAGCATCCATACTACTGATGTACAGCATGAGCTACCTCAAGAACAAGGTCAGAGGAGAAGAGCAGAAACACACAACCACCTCTTGGGCCTATTGCAATCAACTTAACAAACGTAAAACTTTCTCCAAAATATTTTTAGACAAAGAGATCAAACAGGGTGGGGGTGGATAAATCAGAATATAGAAGAACTCTAGATTCAAATCAGAGAGCAGTATCATATGCCTAATACATTCACTATCAGTTCTAATAATATCTAATATTCAAATCAGTTCTGCAGGAACTGATTGAAATCTAAGTATGATCACAGATTTTAAATGTCAAATAAAACTTCCTGTATATTTTCATTAATTTATATTTATCTGAAGTTTCCCAGGGCGAATGAAAAATGCATGCAGAACAAAGACTAGTCCAAAAATTCTTTTTGGTGTTTCTATTCCTCCTCCTTCCCTCCCCCTCCCATTAATTACATATTTGATAGAAAATCAAATATTTGACTCACATTAAATATCAAACAAAACTGGCATTATTCAACTGCCAGTTTTTATGCCCAAGATGTTTGAATAAAGGGTGTGGCTTATAATGGAGTTTATATGATGAAAAGTGTTCAGATAAACTTTTAGCATGGTAAATGGACTTATAAGCCCTTTTAAAATCAAGAATATAGTATGTTCTCTCTCAATATTATCATCCTCCAAGTCCTTGTTGGTGATTATAACAAAGATTACAATGCTGGCTGGTCTACTGAATTCCTATTTATGGTATTCTTCAATCTCTCTCTCTCTCCCCCCCCCCTCTCTGTGTTTAAGCGTGTGTAAACTGATGTAGGGATTCGGGGTTTGTCCTTGGAACTCCTACATATGCTGATATTCATTTTACCTATTTTTTTAAATAGAAACTATTAAAATAAACAGGGAAGGGGAAGTCTCCCCTGAGTCAAGTTCAACACAAGACAACTTTATGGTTTGTCCATACAGGCTTCTTGGCAACAATATACAAGTAGTTTACCACTGCCTACTTCCAGGATTATTTTTGACTTCCCAGTCCAGTCCACAACCTCGGTATTTCCCAATAGTTCCACATCAAAATAGTATCCTGGTCCAACCCTGCTTAATTTCCAAAACCCAGATAAGGACTTCAGGTGCTGCTGAAGTTACCATTCAGAGTCAGAGGAAGTCAGTCAAGGCAGCAATAGCACATGCTTACCTGAGAGAATTAACGGAACTCACCTCTGAATAAACAGCACTGCCAATCAATTACTAAAGGCTTACAAATTGTATGTAAGCTGCTGAGTTTTTAGCACTGGCATTGCAAACGGATCACCAACACTATGTACAGCATACTTGACGTTGTCTCAATTCACAAAGCAACAGTCAACTGTTACTATCTGTAGCAAACCACTGCAGATTGTGAGTGCATCTGCCCTTAAAAGAGAATGCATTCTTTATGCTGCTATTTAGTTCTGATGCAACTACCAATCTAGATTTTGTGAACTAATATTTTGTACATAGATAGCTCACACCATCTATCATCTATCTATTATCTATCTATCTATCTATCTATCTATCTATCTATCTATCTATCTATCTATCTATCTATCTATCTATCTATCTATCTATCTATCTATCTATCATCTATCTATCCTATCATCTCCTATTCACCTCAATCATATGCAAACCAACTACAACTCCGTCCATGCACGGCCAAAAGCAGACCATTTGCTCTTTACAAAGCAATGAAGCCAATGCAAAAAAATGAAAGGGCAAACTCAGCACAACTTCACCAGGGCGCATTTTACAACGGGGAAAAAAGGCGGGGGCGAGGTGAGGGGGGGGGAGCCATCCGTCCAGCTCTTGTGAGGGAATGCGGAGCAACCTTTTAAGTCTCTGGATTTCCCCACGTTCAGACATAAGAACAGAGAGAAAAAATAATAATAAAAACCAAACAAGCCGAAGCAGACTTACTGCAATCGCTTGCAGCCTTTCCTTGTGCAATTCAGCCTCCGCCATCCTTGGGCGCGCGGAGGATGCAGCAAACCGCAGAGAGACCCGTCAAGCAACGAGGGAATCGCGCTTTCGAGTTATTGAGTGCCGCCGAGTGGAAAAAGTCAAGCCGGGTGGATTCTGGTCGGGGGAAAAAAAAAACCCGCCACAGCTCGGGAAGTCAGCGCATTTCAAACCGGCCTGGTGCCCGCCTGCTTCCCAGCTGCAGGGCTGCTGTTAGCTACATTTCATCGCTGCGTCTGGGCGCCGCCGCCGCTGCTGTCACACTACAGCACTGCCATCCCAAGCAGCGCGGTCCAGGACTGCAATCTTTTTTTATTATATATATATATATATATTCCCACCCCCTTTTCTCTCCTCTCCGCCTTGACGTTTCACAGCGCTCGCTCCTCCTCTGGAGCGCTCTCGCTTACACCAAGGAGGCTGGACGTCGGCGGCGTCTGTAGTAATCAAAACCTGCCCGAGAAGAGGCGGGCGCGAGGCCGCAGGGGGGGGGGGGAGAGGCGCGGCGACGGCGCAGCCCGACGCGGGGAGCCGAGAAGAGGGTATTTCCCCCGCCTGGCGGCCGTGGTGCCGCTCTCTGCGCGGGGTTCTCCCTGAGGGGAAAAAAGGAGAACGAAGCGCTGCCCCGGAGCTTCTCGGGTGTTTCCTTTCACCAAGAGTCGGGAGCCCGGCCCGTCACTCTCCTCTGCGGCTCTCTGCCCTTTGCTTTGTGTTTACGGTAAAGGAGGCGAACCTGCGGTAAAATACAGGTAGTCCTCGACTTACGACCACAGTCCAGTCCAAAATTTCTGTTGTTCAGTGAGACATTTCTTAAGTGAGTTTGGCCCCTATTTTACCACCTTTCGTGCCACTGTTGTTAAAGTGAATCTCGCTTCCCTGTTGACTCTGCTTGTCAGAAGGTCGCAAAAAAGGGATCATATGACCTCGGGACACAGCAACGGTCATAAATGTGAACCAGTTGCCAAGCATCAAGAATTTTGATCAAATGATCATGGGGATGCTGCAAAGGTCATAACTGTGAAAAATGGTCATAAGTCACTTTTTTTCAGTGCCGTTCTAACTTTGAATGGTCACTAAATGAACTATTGTAAGTCAATTACCTGTATACTTGAGCAAGGCTCTTACCTTCCCATCCTCCTTTAGTGCGTCCAGTAATTTGTTCCGCACAACTTTTAACCTGTAGAGCAGTGGTTCTCAACCTTTTTAATGCTGCAACCCCCGCCCCGCCGCCGCGACCCCCGCCCCGCCCCCTCCCCACACGCGATGAGGTGACAAAGGGGGCGTGGCACCAGGGGTGAAATGCTCCCAGTTCGGCCGTGCCTGCGGGTCACCGGACAGCCGGTAGCCACGGAAGCGGGAGACTTCGCCCACCCGCCTGGACGCCGCCATTTGAGTTCTTTTACCCTCTGCGCATGCGCAAAGCGACCCGCAGGCACAGCCGAACTGGGAGCATTTCCAAGATGGCGGGCTAGCGCGCAGGGCGACCCCTGTGAAAAGGTCGTTCGACCCCCAAAGGGGTTGCGACCCACAGGTTGAGAACCGCTGCTGTAGAGAGAGGATAACAGGGAAGCCATCGTCTCCCCTGTAATATTTCGCTTGGTTTACAAAATGTTCATTGGGCAAGGCACTCTTGCACAGGAAAGACATAGAAGAGAACTGTGAAGGAGCCTTCCCAGCCCCACCATCACTTCCCAACATTTCCTCCTCTTAAGGCAGGCTCTTGTCTTAATGCAACTCTGAGAGAAAAAGAAAAATCGAAGAATCAGTAGGCTTTCAAGGCCTCCAGATCTCTTCATCAGTCAAGATGTCGTAAAAGAGAAATGGCATGTGTGGGGGGGTAGTGAGGAAAAGATGCAGCTTCAGAGTGCGGACAAATTGGTTTGATGCCCCGAGCACCTATTGAACTTCACGACTTCTGAACTGGATCTCGGTAAAGGCTTCTAATAAGAAAATATACTCGCACAGAAAACCTCCTTCTACAGCAACCCTGATGGATTTCTGTAATTCAGCTAATCAGAGTGAGATTACGCATTAGCGGGAATGTTCAGGCAATCTGTGCCATTGGAAGTCGGTTTCGTTGCCATGCTGTGGCTAGTTTTGCACAACGGGCTTAACTAGGACCAGTGATGACACATTGGCTGCATTTGAACTTACATGACAAGCTTGGTTAGCTTTATGCTTGACCTGGTGTATTATGTGGACTAGCTTAATTCTAGAAAAAGGATGAATTTAATAAATATCACATATACACGTGTTTATGCAGGAACAGTATAACAATTTTTTTAATGCCTTCAAATCAGTGCTGACTCGTCTACATGAGTCAGCACTGATTTGAAGGCATTAAAAAAAATTGTTATACTGTTCCTGCATAAACACGTGTATATGTGATATTTATTAAATAGTCCCTGCAAAATTTCAGAAGTGGTTTGTCATTGCCTTCTTCCGGGGGTTGAAAGAGAGGGACCGACCCCAAATCACTCAGCTGGCTTCAGGCCAAAGACGGAACTCAAACTCCTGTAGACTGGTGTCTTAACTGCTAGGCTAAACTGATTCTATAACCAGTTGATGTATAAAAAAATTAAAACAGAAGTTTCAGATTGACCTCCATTTTGGAAAATAAGCTTAGTATTTTTTAAAGCAAATATCTGCATACTCAAAGCTAGAGATGTAAAATTTCCGGAAATTTTGAAGCTCAGAAAAACACCCGGTTTTTTTTTCGGTTTTTTTGTGGGGGGGTGGAATGGAAATTTTTGGAAAAATTGAAAAAAATGCTACATTACCACTTTTTTGTCTTTTTAAGATTGAAAGTCATTCTGTTACTTTAGGAACATAAAATATGACTATGGACAATTTGACTTGGCATAAAATTACATAAAATCACTGGGGGAAGAACCAGATTACTGGTAATTAAATTATTATTTACACAAAAGTTTATAAAGATAAACTAATGTAGCTAAATGATTCAGTTTTCTGGATTCAGATCAATGTAAACTCTTACCTTTTTAAATTAAGTATATACTTTCAGGTCCTTTTTATTGCTCTGTATTTTCTTCCAATGCTTTTGAGGCTTAGTGAAGAGGACAGAACAAACCAAACACACCCACTAACATGCAAAAGCAAAACTGAAACCTTTTTCTTGTTACAATAGCAGCACCTCCTAAAGGAAGAAATGCATACTGTTCTTGCAGTGGAGGGTTCAGTTTGTTACCTAGGACTTGCTTGTCTATTTTATTCATCATGTTAAAATAAAATATTCCACAATGTTTTTTTTTCTTTTTCAATTTTTCCAATTTTTTGGAAAAAAACAAAAAAGCCTTCAGAAAAAAGAAAAGGTTTTTTTCCGAATTTTTCCGGTTTTTTTCCGGGCCTTCACATCTCTACTCAAAGCAGTAATTGATGGGAACATCCTATTGTTTTATTTTCTAAGACTGAATCCTAAACACTATAAACTGACCTGTCTACTCCTTCCCAGTACCCCTAACTTGCATATGTGAATAACACCAAACAACGAGATAGACATTAAACTTTATGTTAAATTGTTTCCAATAAAATGTAATTTAAATATTAAGTGCATGTCCTTCAACTACATAAAGGTGTTCTGCAAACACGGAACGTTTTGCTGTATTTCCTTTGAATTATTTCTCAACTAGAAGAGGTACGTTCCAATGTGGGGCAAGCTAAATTGGATCCATACAGTCACATACCAGCCTGCTGTTATGTAGTCGGGATGGATTGAAACTGCCTCACGAACCAAGGCAGATGCCCCAGCTAGAAAGATCTGCAGATGTTTCTGTTTGAGATGGATTTTTCTGATGAAAACACGCTCCCATTTCTCATGCTGCATATGGAGATTCTCAGTCATCCAGGTCATGGTTGTCCTAAAGGTACTCTTTTTAAGAGGCAGCTGGACTTTCTTATTTTTCTTTGAAGACATTTCGCTTCTCATCCAAGAAGCATCTTCAACTCTGACTGGATGGTGGGGAATGGAAGAATTTGTATTCCTTGCTGGTCATTTGCATTCTTTTAAAGAGTCATTGAGGCCACTTGAAGATGCAAATGGGTGTGGAGCCTTCTTGGACTGCTGAAAGGACTGTGTTGTAAACTGGAGATAGATGATGTTACATCCCTCCTCTGTGGAGAAAGGGCTGTTCAATTTTGACATAGATGGCCTCTTTGACCCCTCTTTCAAACCAGCGGTCCTCTCTGTCCAAAATGTGGACTTTGCTGTCTTCAAAAGAGTGATCTTTGTCTTTTAAATGCAGATGGACTGCTGAATCTTGTCCTGATGGGTTTGTTCCCTTATGTTGTGCCATGCGTTTATTAAGTGGTTGTTTTGTTTGGGGAGTCAGTCAGAGCTGAAGAAGCTTCTTGGATGAGAAGTGAAACGTCTTCAGAGAAAAGCAAGAAGGTCCAGTTGCCTCTTGAAAAAAACACCTTTGGGACATGCTGCAGAGTTGAGAAATAATGCACTTTCCACACACATCATTTGACATGCATGATGCAAATGATTAAATTAAATTTTAAAATTGTTTTTATATGTTTTATTTTTTTATGATGTAAGTCGCCCAGAGTCCTTCGGAGTTGGGCGGCATATAAATTTTATAAATAATAAAATAATAAATAATAAATGCTGGGCTGTTGTTCCACATCCTTGGCCATCAGATTTATATATGACAGACTGGAGTAGGGTCATCTTCAAATAATGTATCTGATATACTGATATACTCCTTCTAAATGTTACATACTATAGGAAAAAAAAAAAAGAACATCCTGCTGAATAACAATTTGATACAACCTAAAATGAGACCTGCTTGAGATCCTCAACATCCAGTTGAGAAAACAACATTTTACTAATAAGCATAAGATATGACATCTTTACAGCTTAGGGAATTTTATCTTTTAACTAAACAAAACAAATGACATTGGGGGATCCATTACACAACTGATACTTCAAACAACAATGCAGAAAATATTCTGTTTTCATGCCAGAGAACAAGTGACGGCCTGTTTCGACCAGAGATAAAATTAGAAATGTTTGAGTAGCTACAATTTTATATACCAATGGGCAACCTAATTTGGGAGGCTAGTGAGGGAGGAATCTGTAAAGAAGAATACTGTATGTGCCTCCAAGCTACTAAACAAGCTCCGAGCTGCTTAATGATGATCCAGTCCATGTCACTGTTAAAGATTGTTTAACTAGAATCATAGACAGCAGGGCTGTCTGAAGGTAAGTCTTGGCTTGGTACCAAATTAATACAAAAGCAGTTTAAACCACAGTTTTACTAGAATAAAAAAAGTTGAATCCTATCTTTGACCCTACTTTCCTTGAAGCTGCTATGTTCCAACTATTAGAAACTCCAAAAAGAGACCTTAACTGCCAGTAGGAAAAAAATAAATGTAACAATGGAAGGGAGAAGAGTTAGAAAATAGTGTCCAACTCTTAGCATCCTTCACCCTGATTCATGACAGCAGCAACTGCTGGGAAAGATAATTAGCAACATCTAGAAGGACATATGTTCCTCATTCTTATTGTATCTAGTTTGGTAAGAAGAAAACCTACTGAAAGAAAATGTGAAGGTTGACCACATGAAAAGCATTTGTAAAACACTAGCATTGCTTTCTTTATATTATTTCAAGGCAGCCTTCCTAGACTGTCAATGCAGATGAGTTAATACAGGTAGTACTTGGCTTACAACAGTTCATTTAGTGACAGTTCAAAGTTACAATGGCATTAAAAAAGTGACTTATGACTGTTTTTCACACTTATGACTGTTGTAGTGTCCCTGAGGTGATGTGATCAAATTTTGGACGCCTGGCAACTGGTTCATATTTATGACGGTTGCAGTGTCCTGGGGTCTTGTGATCACCTTTTGCAACCTTCTGACAAGCAAAGTCAATGGGGTAGTCAGATTCACTTAACAACTGTGCCACTAACTTCACAACTGCAGTGATTCCCTTAACAACTGGGGCAAGAAAGGTCGTAAAATGGGACAAAATTCAGTTAACAAATGTCTCAACAACAGAATATTTGGGCTCAATTGTGGTCGTAAGTCAAGGACTACCTGTATATGGATGAATGCTCCATTTGGAAGCAAATGCCTTGGCTATATTTTTAAAAGACTGCATAAACTAAATAAGGCTATCTTAGTCCTCAACCCAAACATATGTATAGATTAAGCCTGGATAATATAATCTACCGGTATTTCAAACCCATGTATTTGCGTGTATTTGTTATTAATAGCCTTGTTTATTGCTTCATGAATGTCCCTTATCCACAAAAATGTGGATGTACATACTGTATATATATTTAAAATAACTTTCTTAGAAATGTATTTATTAACATAGTTGGTCTAAATATAACCACACTAAACATTTTTATGGTGAAATATACAGCTTAATGCATTTTGATGCAATGAACCAAATTGTGAAATTCAGAAATACACAAAATCCAAACACTCTGATCCTATAGTCTCTTACAGATACAGATCATGGCAGGATCTATTGGAATTCACAGAGATCAAATATTGATATAGGAAATATCTGGCAGAAAAATGAGATTAAGGTGGACCTGAGAGGCTAAATCTGTGCTGGTTTTAGTAATTTTAAAATACTTTTAAAACTGTTTTCAGAATATGTTTAAACAGTTTTAAATTGTTTTTAGTATACATATGTTGTAAAAAGCAGAGGAAAAGAGTGAATGGAATAGTTTTAAGCTAATATTAGAAAAGAATTAATCAACAAGACATTTTTAAAAAAAAACATTAAAACAAAACAAAAATTGAGAAGTCCAATGCTTTGAGTCTGATTGAATGCTGAGAAGCTAAACAATTCCCAATATACCGGTAGTAGTCTTCAACTTACAACCATAATAGAGCCTGCCCATTATGGTCATAAGTTGTCACAGTCGTAAAGCAGGTCATCACTTGATTGACTTGATTTTGTGACCTTTTTGGCAGTGGTCATTAAGGCAATCACCTTGGTTGTTAAGTGAATCAACAGAAAGTTCCATAATGAACTCATTGTTCGGTATGAGGCAGTTTTGTCAAAACTCAGAAGTAAATACCAGTTTTCAGCAAAAACATTGTAAAATTATGGTCACGTGACTGCAGAGGGGGGGGTCAGAAATTTGAAACCAGTTCAAGTTCCTTTTGAGGGGACCATTATAACTTGAAGTTATAGGATCCAAGTTAGCTCTTCAGAGAATCAGGACTTTAATTAGTGTCCAAGGTGCTGGTCCTATCCCTGTTACTCTGACTGGAAGTTTTAAAGAATTGAGTTGGGCTATCTAATGAGATATTATGTTAATGTGGAACCACACTATGAGATTTCATTTATAAAAAGTGTAATATAGTCATGGTTTGTAGAACCAACATTTTATTCAATATGCTTTAAAGCCTGGCAACATACCGTAGTACTATAGACATATACTATGTCTATACTCACACCCAGATAACATCATTATCAGCTATTACTTGAGAAATAGAAATAATGCATGCAATGATAAGATATATAACCTTTACATCTATTACAGAAAACAACTACCTATGGGATTGGAACTCTTGAAAACCCATGCTTTACTCAAAAGACACAACAAAAAGGACTTTCTGTGCCTTTTGGACAAATATTACAGGAAGAAGTCAACAAACATGACAGAATAAACAAATTTGGTGGATATCTTATTGCAACTGAATTATTTACAACTCTGCAGAGAAAATATAACTTTTACATGTTAGATACAAGTGCAAGTGTCCACATGAATCTCGAGGTGACACAATCTTCTTCAAAATGTCTATAATAAGTTTCTCCAGATGCATTGGACAACTCCTAGAATGAGACTTCTGGGCAACACAGGCGGATGTTTAGTTTCCATTTAATTTTCCCTTGGGTTTCAACTCATAAATACATATTTTTATTTCAGTACTATATATTGCCGAATTTACACATTGGAATAATGTAGTATGGTGATTCTGTCTTCACTCATGTGATTTATAAACCCAGGTTTCATATTTTATCGTGTTGTGAGTGTATGTGGGATGGTCCATGTGTTTAGATTATGTGCATAGAGACCAGGAATACTCCAAGTTTACATAAATGTAAACAACAATAACAAAGCCCCAAGAACTTATCTATAATCAAAATATTATGTGATCATATTATGAAAAGGAAATTCAGGATACCATACAAACACATTCTTAGATAGGAGCTAAAAGTGTATTTGTTGCAGGCAGATATAATGCATCTAGCCCTCAGAATGCAAGCCAGTCACCGCTGTCATCTATTCCCAGATGACTGATACTTGGAGTGGTTGCCATTCTTCCATGCTGAAACTAAAAAGCCTTATATGGTAACGCCTGAGCAGACTTAAGCACTCTCAAGTGTTCCTCGGTGTTAGAAATCCTTTGGGGAATGCATAGCATACCCCTGGTAAAGATTACAGCATATTTTATGGCAACCCCTCATAGAAACAGCACAGATACTGTATCTTTAAATTTCAAACTCTGCAGGCTACCTTGTCAGAAATAGAACAGGATTTCATTCCTGTTTATTTGCCTGCTGGGCTGAGATGGATGGGATAACTCATTCACCAAAAACATGAGCTGAAATCTTGATCTTGAGTATGAGTTCCAGTATTCTATTATTACTTTCATGGAAGTTTTCAAAAAAGCAGGATCCAGCTATAGCTATTATCCTATCGTTTGTTTTAAGAAGTTACAGATTCAGTTTCATTTGTGGAGATTTCCAAGTGATAAAATGGGATTAGGGGAAAAAAAATCACTGAAATTATTCTCATTTTATGTGCTTTCAGGAACACTCTTTTTGAATGCTATTTTCATTTTCTTCCCCTTAAAATGCTACAGATATTCAACACACAAATGACGAATTAACCTGATCTCAAAAATTAGAAGTTAATGACATTTATCCAGCCAGTTTCAGTGAAAACAGCCACTGAAAGGAGGATTTAGGCAACATTTGCTGTGTGTTTAGTAAAGTTAATTTAGTGCAGGAATGCGGAATCTTTTCTGTGTCTTCTGAATGGGACAAGAGTTACACTAATATCGAAGAAATAGTGGAATAGAATCATTAAAGAAAGGATGCGAAAGGAGGGATAAAATGAAATGTGAATTACAAAAATTAAAATAACTTTTTAATTATTTTAAATAATTAAATTGAATTGTTGAATTGTCCCACAGTGAGTTGGCTGTGGCAAGTTGGCTGCAGCGAATTGGCTGTGGTGAGTTGACCATAACAAATTGGCTGTGGTGAGTTGTCCCATTCTGCCTTTAGTCTCCTCCATGTAAAAACAGCCCTGGCTAAAGTCAGACAGCATTCATTTTTTATTACAATTCTTTGCATTTCTATCCCCGAGTCTTGGAAACAGAAACCCCATTTATGCTAAAATCTTCATTATATTCCTTAAAATGTTGTATGATAATCTGCAAATTTATTAGAACCTCTTTTTTGTTTGTCCTTGTTGATCTAATCTAGCCACTGAGAAGTGTTATAAATGACCACAGATAAATTTTAAACAATCTTGAATGCTATTGTAGGTATTTCACTTTCATCACTTCTTTAAAAACGACAAATCCCTGACAAAGTTTGAAAGGCAGTAAAAACATTCTTACACAGTTTACAATTTTGCCCAGTCACAGAAGGTATGCTTTGAAAGGCATCTGCTTCAAAAGACATCCCGATGTTGAGGATAATTCTAAGAATGAGAGGCCCAATTGAAGAATGGATTCAGCCTCTACAGAAAGCACTGCCTGAAGGATTTACAAGCCATTTGTGCATCCAGCTGGTAACATTTTTATGTAACTTAAAAAGCCACTCTAATATTACACCGACAGTCAACACCAATCTGGTCTGCATACGCTTACAAGTTCAACCATTTTACTTTATGAAAAGCTACCGATTTTTTGCTAGCAAAAGGTTTAACCAAATAGGAACAAAATATAAAATACATCTTAACATAAATTAAGGACTCTACAGGTTCTGCTGCTTATTTACTTATTTAAGTAAAATAAAAGGATGTCATATTTCTCCAAATATACTTTAATTTCTTATGCTAATCTAATTTTTCAGCTAATAAAATGTCCCATATTCTATTCAGCCTTGTATAATCAGAGAAAAATGTATATTTTTTATAGGCGTGTATCCAACTGGATAGTTAACAGCAGGATTAAAACACACACACACACACACACACACACACACACACACACACAAACACACAAATACCTATAGATATACTCCACTTTACAACTGTCTTGTTTAGCAACTGTTCAAAGTTACATTGAAAATTTACATGTTGAGTCCTCTCTGTGATGATTGTTGCAGTGTCCCTACAGTTGTGTAATCAACATTTGAGGGCTTTGCAACCGGTGGGCATTTACCACCATCACCGTGTCTGACAGTTACATAATTACCATTTGTGTATTTCATAGAGGCTTCCGAAAGGCTAAGTCAATTGAAAGAATAGCAGTAAAATCACAAGTTATGGTCATATGATGTCTTGTTTATTGTCCACATCACTTAGTGATGGAGTTGTTGGTCCCAATTGTGGTTGTTAAGTGAGGACTACATGTATATAGTCTAATTATGAGGAGATGGGTGCATGATTTGTCACCAGAGTTTCTATGGTTCACAGAGGCCAACACAGAGTATCAAATTAACCCGGGTTAAGGTCCTCTGGCTATGACTTCCTCTGCTGTTCCAGATGTAGCTGTGACTCCAGGACGATTCCCAAGTTAGAAGTCTGAGGTAAACTTCACAAAAACACTCATTAAAACAACTCTATTAACAACTTTTTGGGCATCATTTTATAATTTTCCATTGTATTTCTCATTTTACAAAATATTTTCAAATAAAAATGCAATGGAATTGCAAATAAATGTTCACAATCTGTTTGCTTATGTGCCATGAAGTCAGTGTTGATTCTTAGCAATCACATAGGTAAAATTTTCTCCATGACTATCTGTCCCTCGTCTGGTTTGCAAGGAGAAAACAGAATCATATATAAAATATTATTTTATGGTTTAAGGGTGTTTTTCCTAAACTATAATAATATAACAAGAAGATTCAAGAGCAATAATATTGAATTTAAAATTTGAAATGTTTTATTTGAAAATTTTTATTTTTGAAAAAATAATGTCTTTTCACACTAAAATGAAAATATATTTTAGAATTTGTTGCATTTTTTACAGAAATGTCATATATAATAAAAATACTGTACAAAAATCAACAGTGAAGGGCGAGTGAACTGGAAGGAATTTGTGGCCTGGACATATTCTCCTCTCATCCAACTCCATAGCAAGGATATTTTGGGGATGGACAAAGAAAAATCATAGTAAAAGTAAGAATGCCATTGCATTTTTCATTTCTATTATGTCAGTCTATTCCTGGCAGAGCTTATCAGTGTGCTTAGAAAGCGCATTAGGATTATTTGACTGCTCAGGGAAATCAATTTTTGTTATCAAATGAAAAGCCACTAGTGGAAAAATGCTGCTCATAATCAGTTTTTAATAGAAGGTTCTTGACTGAATAGGTGCCTTCTGATTTTATATGCAGAAGTTAACACATTTTCAAAAAGTTTTCCCTGGAAATAATTTCTTCTTTTTTCTAATGACAATATAACAAATGATTTAGTAATTCTGGTCACTTTTTAGAACTTAATTCCTGTATGAACAACTTGTTCAAGAAGGCTGAGAAAGGTTTCTAATAGTATAAAATTAAAAAAAAAACAGATGAGAAAATATACAAAAATATATGTACATATTATTGAGTCATGGAAATCGGTAACAATAGCTTTGTGATTTTTAATTTTCTTATGATTTGCCCATTTTACAAAAAAAGTCCATATTAGAGATTTATTCCACACAATTCTGGAGCTCTACATTCCTTGCAAAGATATTTATAAAATTTTGATGACTTCCATATGTTTCAGCTGGGAATCCAAGTAACGCAAAGCTTTTGCAAAAGGAAGTTTTTATAAAAATTTCTCAAAGTCTACAGACACACAGAACAATATTCCAGTGATCCATAGCTGACTAACAAATGCGGAAGGTCTGTTTATGGTTTGCTGTTGTGCCATTTTACCCTTTGCTACGGTAATTGCTCATGGGATTATTGTAAACTGGAAAAAAGAACTACATGGAGCTTTTGTTTCAGCATGCAGCAAGGAAAATCTTTTTATTTGTTGCTAGATGAAATCAGAAAATTGGAACTGCATGCTACTCATATCTGCGAGTGCCTTATTTGTAGCACCTGATCAGATTTCTGCCCACCTGTGAACTAATAAGTCATTTGTGTCTTGATTACTGCCCTTGGAACTGTTCTACCTGCTTTAAGCTTCAAGTTCAGGTTGTGACTGTGGAGGGGACTGTGGGGGATTGTGCTGCAGAGGTCATAAGCAGTGGTGGGTTTCAAATTTTTTTACTACCGGTTCTATGGGCATGGCTTGGTGGGCGTGGCTTGGTTTGGTGGGCGTGGCTTGGTTTGGTGGGCGTGGCAGGGGAAAGATACTGTAAAATCTCCATTCCCTCCCCACTCCAGGGGAAGGTTACTGCAAAATCCCTATTTCCTCCCGATCAGCTGGGACTCGGGAAGCAGAGAATAGATGGGAGCGGGGCCAGTCAGAGGTGGAGTAGTTCGGTTCTCCGAACTACTCAAAATTTCCGCTACCGGTTCTCCAGAACTGGTCAGAACCTGCTGAAACCCACCTCTGGTCATAAGTATGAAGACTGGTTGTAAATCACTTTTTTCAGTGCAGTTGTAATTTCAAACAGTTGCTAAACAAATGATTATAAGTTGAGGATTAGCTGTAAAAGGAGATTTTGGAAATTAAAGTACATAGGAATATATGAAATTTACTGGATAATGCCAATTAGAAGGGCCCAACTGGACCACAAAGTAGCCAGTAAATGGTGTGAAAGGGGAAATCCAGAGACTATGTATTAAACAAATAAATACTATCCTGTTAAGGCATCTTTTATTTTATTGTACCTTGCTTTAGTATTCCTCTTAAGAGAAAGTAGAATAGAAGCAAAACAAATATTTAAACAAATATATATATATATATAAATTATCAAACAAATAATAGCACCCCAATATTGTTTTTATATGCTCTCTTTGAAATAGTTAGTATTATTAAACATCATGACCAGTCCTATCTTCAAACTGTGTAAGTTGATCACTTAAGGTAGTTATTTTGAAAAGGCAGCCAATTTTTGGTTATGTACCAAAAATACATACAAAATACAAAAATATTTTCACTGTTGTATATTATAAGGAGAAGATACAGGGGTTTATGGGACTTCTATCCTCTGATTATATTATTTGCTGCTGCACCTCAAACCACCAAAATTAAATCCTTCTAGTTGCATTGGGAGAGAAAGAAAACAACCTAGAAAGAATTTTAGACCAAACTTCTGGGTTTCCACATATTCCTAGATTGAAATTTTAATATTCTACATTAAAATTGGGATTAAATCAAAATAAGCACTTCATTGATCACAGACTGATTCACAAGTATGGCAACTGATTAGTAAAAAGCAAAGTGATTTTCATCTTTCTCTTCATCTTTTGCTTAATTCTCATTCATTTCATATGGCTTTCATTAGCGCTGTCCAAAAAAATATTTATGGCATATTATACAATTTAGATGACCTTTCCTCAGTAAGTAAAGAGAAAGGCCTGCAGTGAAATTTAATGTAAAGCAGTCTAGAATTTCAGTGGGTATTTCTCCCCCCACTTAAAATATTCCTGATTGTGTTTTATGTATGTATGTATGTATGTATGTATGTATGTATTTATTTATTTATTTATTTATTTATTTATTGCCTAGAATCTGTTGTACACATAATTCATTTCCTTGGTTATTGCATCAATAGATTTGGGAGCAATTGTTTTCATCTACAAATGAATGTTTTAAAAAAAGATGAAATAAATAAGAATAATTAAGAGCAAATTGTCAGAAATAACTGAGGCAAAAAATGTGCTTCACTGATTTCCACAGCAGAAGTCTGGATAAAAAGAGACTGAGAAGATGGTGGACCAGATGTAGTACTTTTCTAACTCTACCACAGAACTGAAAACATTAGTGGTAGGAAGCATTGTTGTGTGGAAAAACCACTAAAAGGAGACAAGCTCTAGCCCACCACAGAGAATAAATAGGAACAAGCAATCCTTAAAAACAGTTCCAAGAAATTGAGACTGGAGCAGAGGAAGGAAAAATAAAAGATTTCCCACAATGACCAGACAGAGGCTCAGTGTTGGCAAAGTCCTTTGCCTTGTGAAGTGCCCACACTATGGTTTCTGGCAGACTGAGATCACAGGTATTCGAAGGCCCAAAATAACTAGCATTTTAGTTGAGATGAAACAAAGATTTAAGTAGGAAATGTTAAATGAAACACACAATTAAAAGGCAGCTTCAGCTCTGTACCAACTGCATGTATCAGCCTTCATGAATTGGAGCTTCTGTGGTCACTCCCCAAGAGGATTTGAGCTTTTCTTTTTTTTCTGGAGAGCAAACAGTTACATGGTTCTTGGCCAAGATGTGGGCAGTTCTGAGGCTCAAGGACCAAGTGAAACAGACCAGGGGAAGGAGGCCAGGATTCTTAGGATCTTTAGTGTTGCAAGAGCTGATGACAGAAAAAAATTTCTCAACCACCTCATACTTGGCATAAGAGTTGACCAACTATAGCATAGTCTCACAAGTCTACTCAGAAAGGAATTGGGTATTTTTGGAATACATCATGGAAATAGGGCATCTACACCAAAAATGTTTGGCAGCATTTGAGAAATTGCTGGTTTTTGGATTGGGCTCAGGAATATTTAAAACTAAATTCTGCAGCATAAATTTAAAGCCAGAAAAGACACTCATAGGCCAAGAAGCATGTGTACCATTAGCAGCACACATCAAGTGGGTATCAAGGAATGTGAAAACAGCCAAACAAGGAAACCACACAATGGCTGCTGCTTTTTCCATAATAGATGAAGTTGCAGGCAAGTCTGCTAAAAAAAGTTCTATTATTCTTTACCACAGTTTAAGTAATGGAGTAATTAAACAAACACACATGTTCCATTATGTTGCCAGAAAACAAAATAAATATGCCAGAGTGAATAGCTACTTTAATACTGGCCTCAGAGTGGGATACACTATCATATACAGGACCTATATGCATGTATATGGCAGCATGGAAAGCCATCTGTGGGTGGCTAGATTCAAGGGAAAAAAATCTATTTACATTATTAGTTTATTGCAAACCTTTCTATAATACCAATCTGAATATTTTGGATATTCGGATTGGTATTATACAGCAATAGAAAAATAATACAAAAATACCTCCAATAGCCTCAGTCAATAGTAGTAAAATTAACTGCAATAAAACAATGTATTTTTTCACTGTATTTAATTATTTACTTATTTACTTATTTACTTATTTATTATTAGTTACAGTAAATTTATTTATTTACTTTAGCTCATAAGTTATTTCAACCAGTTCTATGTGGCTTATATATTGGATTTATTGAAAAAAAAGAGAACCTGTTTAGTGTAGTGGTTAAGGTGCTGGCCTAGATCAGCCCAACTCACCTCATAAAGTTGTTGTGGGGAAAAGGGTAGGAAAAAGGAGTAGTGGTATGTTTGAAATATTTTCTCATCATAACATTCCAAGGATCAAAAATCCATAAATCTTAGAAGGGGGCTATCATATCATTCCCCAAATCTTCTGGGAACAGCCAGGTCTTAATGGCATAATAAGTTTCCTAAACCCCAACAAGCATCTCCTTCTTTGGGACAACATTCCTGCCAAAATTAGATTGGGACAAGCTTCACCACAGCCGGTTCCAAAATGGGCCTTCCAGGTCCTACAATTTTTTTTAGCCATCAGCCATGCTTTCTAAGAATGATGAACGTTGTAGTCCAAAGCATGTAAAGGATATCAAGTTATGAGACTAATTTAAAAGCTCTGTTCAAGAAAGGAGTTTGGAACTTTCGTGTTCTTTCTACATTGTTCTCATTCTTGTTCTACATTGTGTAAAGTGTTAGAATTATTAGATCCGCCAAGCAGATTTTTGGAAATTTCTTCCTTGGAGCCAAGAAAAATTGGCTTCCTTGGAGCCAATAAAAACTTACCTGGCCCATGTTTACTCTTTTTAAGGCAAAAGCAGGAAGAAAGGGGTAAAAATTGAATAAACTCTGGAAAGCATTTTAAATCATTCTTCATTCAGAGAAATCTATATGTATGAATTGACCATGTGTTAAGAGGCGTGGTAGCTCAGTGGCTTAATGACACTGGGGATGGTCTCTGCTCCAATGGTTCAAGCCCTAGCACTGCATGTTGGGGTGAGCTCCTGTCACTCGCCTCAGCTTCTGTCCAGCTAGCAGTTCGAAAGCATGTTCTATGTGAGTAGATAAATAGGTACCACTTTGTTGGGGAGAAGCGTTGGTGTTCTGTGGAGGCAGGCAGGTTCCTGCTGGCTCTGAACCTTCCCGGTGGCGGTGCCCATTTACGAGGCCGCTGTGGAGAAGGGAGGGGGCCTAGGATGGTGCAGAAAGAGCCATTTGTATTTCTAGTTGGTGCGAAGCTTGTTCGCCCTCTTGTGGTGCACCTTGGGAAGTGTGCGGACTTGTCCTACAGCAGAGCTAGTAAATTGGCAGCCAAATTACTACTCTGCAATAGCATTGTGATCTCCTGGATAATGTAACAATGCCATACAACAACAATAGAAACAACAATGACAATCATAATAATAATACGCATGTTGTTTCTCACACTGGTAAAAAGACCAGCAGTTACCAAAACTATGAACAAATGCAGACTGTCGCAGCTTTACAAAAAAAAGCAAACTTCTGTTGTGGCCCGCCAGCTGCCAGCAGAGCTGGTGGCAGACTCGGACAAGGAGGAAGTTGGGGAGGAACTTGGGCCAGTCCTGGAGTCTGGGGAAGGCTCTGATGGATGCTCTGCGTTGGAAGCAGAGATAGAGCCAGGGCCATCCGACATTTCCCAGCTGCCTTTGGAGTCGGAGATAAGTGGGGAAGAAGAACAGCTGGGGCCTGTTCCAGATGCGCGTATACACAGAGCTGTCAGGAGAGGAGAACAATTGAGGAATAGGGACCGACTCGAGAAAAAAGGCACACGTGGACCAGTAGTGGGTTCTAAAACCCTTTACTACCAGTTGGCATGCGCAGATGCGTCCCGGGTGAGTGGGCGGAGCCTCCCGCCGCCGCTACCAGTTCTAAGAACTGGGCCAAACTGGGAGCAACCCACTGCTGACATGGACACTGAACGGTCCCTCCCTGACTGACTGGGGAAAAAATAGAAACAAAAGGGGAGTGGTGGTTGCAGGAGACAACAGTTCGTATTTTGTTCGGAAGATTTGCTTATTGTGGTTCGTGCCTCAGAGAGTTCTTGCCAGGAATTAATTTACAACTTTGCAACTGGAACAGGGATGAGTTCTAACTTACCTCACTGCCGGTTCGCTTCCTCCCGTGCTGCATGGCCGCGCCTCGTGGGCACACGCATGCACAGTGCAAAAAAATAAATCCCCCCCCCAAAAAAGCCAAAAACAAGATGGCGACGCATGCGTAGTGCCAGAAACTTGGCTTCTGCGCATGCACAGAAGGAAAAAAAAACCCGGAAAAAATTTAAAAAAAAAATTTAAAAAAAAATAAATCCAAAAAAAAATTAAAAAAAAAAGATGGTGGCGTCCACGGACCGGCACCAACCGAACCGGATCCGTGACATCATTGTGATGTCACCAGCAGGTCGCTACCGGTTCGGGCGAACCGGTCCGAACCGGGAGGAACCCACCTCTGGACTGGAAGCTCTCGGCCTGGCAATTATCCAAGGACTGATAAGGTCTGTTATTTTTCAAGAGGCAACTGGACTTTCTGGTTATTCTTTGAAGACGTTTCGCTTCTCATCCAAGAACCTTCTTCAGCTCATTCCCCACCATCTAGTAAGAGTTGAAGAAGTTTCTTGGATGAGAAGCGAAACATCTTCAAAGAAAAACCAGAAAGTCCAGTTGCCTCTTGAAAAAACATCTTTGGTTCTAACTGTAATATTTTTATTCAGGTGATCTACACAAATGGCTACAGTCGAAGTGCAAAACTTTTATTTCATACAGTGGGGAAAAAAAAGCCTTTTTCTCAGTTATAGAAACACATTAAAAATAAATTATTCCTTTTGCTTTGCGTTGATTCCTTTTTATGGACCACTTTGTTTAGTCTGCCAATATGCACTGTATGGTGCTGGAAGAGGAACGATGAGGCAGTGGTAGGCTTGTCACACTTTGTCTCAAAGATACAGGACATACATCTGCTGATAACATCCAGCTGTATCAAGTACTGCCTTTTCCAAGATGCTCTATTTATAACTATCAGGAAGCTGCCCTGCTACTACACACACAGACAAAAAGATTGGCCTGTTCGAAGTTATCATGAGACAGAAGTCATCATTCACCATATATGGTGTTTCTAGCAAAAACATTTGGAGATCTGGGAGCAGCCTGTTTTATAAATCAAGCCAACATATGGTGCAAAGGCAGTCTGCTACAAACTCTTGCACTGAAAGCACAAATTGAAGAACAGAAGCCAAACGGCAGTATTTCAGTTGGTGATTTTTATCAGAATGAATTTACACACACACACACACACACACACACACACACACACACACACACACACACACGTATTCAGGTTTTCTTTTTCTCAATGAAGAGAATTAAGGTAGTCCTTGACTTACAACCACAATTGAGCCCAACATTTCTATTGATAAGTGAGACATTTGTTAAGTGAGTTTCACCTCATTTTATGAACTTTTGCCACAGTTGTTAAGTGAATCCCTGCAATTGTTATGTTAGTGACAAGGTTGTTAAAATGAATCTGGCTTCCCCATTGACTTTGTTTGTCAGAAGGTGGCAAAAGGTGATCATATGACGCCGGGACACAGCAATCATCATAAATATGAGTCAGTTGTCAAACATCCGAATTTTGATCATGTTATCATGGAGCTGGTTCAATGGTCGTAACTGTGAAAAACAGTCATAAGTCACTTTTGTCAGTGCCGTTGTAACTTTGAATGGTCACTAAACGAACTGTTGTAAGTCGAGGGTTACCTGTAATGTTTTAAATCAATTCCAGGTGGCAAACAAGAATTCATCATATATATACTAACCAATGTCATTTTTATCCTAACCTCGGCTGTAAGGCCAGTTGCAAAATGAAAACACAGAAGGAATTATAGGGACACATTGGCTGTAACAACTGAAAGAAGCTGTGTTTGCCAGAGTAGCACAGAGAGCACTTGCCTATAAAGTTGCCAAGAGTTCGACAAAACTGAATGGTTAAAACAACAATTGGCTATAAAATACAAGAAGATAATTATCATCTTAGCCAGCTATCAGTGAAATCTACAGCTTTTGGGCCAGAGCTAGGCATGCTGGGAAATAAGAAACTACCTTCCAACAAGCCAAATCTGTACTAGTGTATTTCATTATGCATAAAAAGTTCATGTACAGCATCAAACCATTACTTTATCTGAACTGAATCTGGAATCTTGAAATAAAAGAGTTCACTTGCTATCATCAAGCTATACAATCATTTCCGGTTCAGTTTTACAAAATGTCTTCTGTAACAGAATCGGGTGGGGGCTTTTCTACCAATGAAACAGAGCAGGCCCAGTGCAATTATTTTAATTTAGTAAATGACTGTGAGTCCTTGGTACTCAGCAGAAGTGATTTTAATATAGAAAAAGAAGCGTTTGTTTCTTACAATATCAAGAATTTAAATCTTACGAATTGGTGCTGTGAAATATACTTCGTTGTCTACTCTGCAGAGTTAGCTACAATAGGGAGCAAACCCCACACTCACTAGCACTGATGATGTTACCTACTCAGATAATGAAACGTCTGCAAGCAGCCTCAGAGGGCACCAAGGACTCCACATTATTGTATGACTCTGCCAATCATAAAAATATTAATAACCAAATTACAGTGTTCAAATATGTGGAAGAACAGGCTGTTTAGAAATATAACCGGCTCCTGTGCTGCCTTCCTCTCTTCCCATCTGAGCATTTTACCCAGCCTCAGTGCAGCAGAGTTGCCAATAAAGCTGCCACCTGAAACAGACGTGGAAAGGAGACAGGAGAGGGAGATGCCCATTTTGAAAGCTCTGCAGCCATCAGCAAAGAGAGAAAAGCAGCTGAATAAAAGAAGGTCTTTTTCCTTCAAAGGGAATAGTCCACATGAAAAAGAACTATAGAGGCACATCAAAGCAAAGTACTCTACATGCTGTCCATTAACAAAGAAGAAGAAAAATAGAAGAGAAAGAGGAATTAAGGTAGTAGGAAGAACAGGATTTGCAAGAGGAAAACATTGTTAGTAATACTATACCGCATAGTATAACAATGATAAAGAAATGTTGTAGTAATACTAGACTTGTTACTTACAAAGCATAGTATAGAGCAGGGGTGTCAAACTCACATCGTCACGGCGTCATCACATGATGTATCGTGACTTTCCCCCCCTTCGCTAAACCGGGCGTAGGCAGGGGTGGGTTCTGGATCCTTTTGCTGCCGGTTCGCTCAGGGTCGCGCCGCGCGTGCCCGCAGCAATCAAAAAATAGCTTCTGCACATGCGCAGAAGCAAAAATTAGCTTCTGTGCATGCGCAGAAGCAAAATCCAAGATGGCGGCGCCCACAGAGACACCGACAGAACTGGTTCCATGGCGGTGCCCACGGAGACACCGACAGATCCGGCTCCGTGATGTCATCGGCGAGTTACTAACGGTTCTAAAGAACCGGATAGAACCGGTAGGAACCCACCTCTGGCCGTGGGCATGGTCAGTGCGTGATGCATCTGGCCTGCGGGCCGGGAGTTTGACAGCCCTGGTATAGAGGAAATATTGCTATAGTAATAGCAATATTATCAGTACTATAGAATAGTTGTATAACAGCATATACTAGTAATTATTATAGTAATAGAGTAATAGTAACTAGCATAGAAATAATAGCAGTTGAATAGAATGAAGGATAGAGACAATAGAAAGAACCCACATATAGATTTGTTTCACATTTCACATTTATATCTTTTATTTTTTTCAAAATAAAACATCTCTCAATCTATATAGGGAGATATAAAAAGCTACTTATCCTGGGTCCAGTGTTTTTGTTGTCTTTTGAGTCTAAGTCAATCTACTTGGGTACAGTTTTCAAAAAGAACCCATGACAAAGAAAAATTAAATTGCTTATGTTTGAAATGTTTTTCTGATTTGGCTATTTACGATTTTTAACAGCACAGAGAGTACTGTATTCTTTTTAAAAGGGTCTCTTGTGCATAACCAAAAACAAAACAAAACAAAAAACCCAGAGCCAGAATATCTGTGTCTATGCCACATGCTTACCTATGGTTTATTGAATTAACATAATTTGATCAATTTTCATGTCACAATAAATCATGAAATACATATGCCAGTATCACACAATATGCTAGATTAAAAGCTACTGTAGTTTGGGCTTCTGTTTGTGCAAACATAGCCTATACCACTCATCACAGCAGGAAAACCAGTATTCAGATTACTAGATAGAGGTTAATTTCAAGACCCTCTCTTCTTCCTTTTTTCTAATAATTTTTTTTTAATTCTTAATCTGGGTTTTTAACTAGATAACTAGCCTATCAAACAGAGCCCAACCGAACTGTGAAAAGAAAAAAGTATTATCTTGAATTATTAAATTCAAGAACAAAGCATAATATATAGAAAATATACAATGGGCACACACACGCCAATATCTATCTCTCCCCCTCTACACACACACACACACACACACACACACACACACACACACACACACACACACACACACACACACACACACACACAGTGTGTATCCCTCCCACTCTGTCTCTCTGTCTCTCTGTCTCTGTCTCTCTGTCTCTCTGTCTCTCTCTGTCTCTCT
>QLTV01000437.1:2096831-2111880 GCA_003457575.1 Thermophis baileyi
TGTTGGCTATTCCTGCCAGCTTGGTGTCATCTGCAAATTTGATGAGTTCCCCATCTATCCCCTCATCCAAGTAATTGATGAAGATGTTGAAGAGTACTGGGCCTAAAACAGAGCCTTGGGGTACTCCACTGCATACTTCCCTCCATGTAGATGCAGTTCCATTGAGGACTACACATTGGGTGCAGTTGGTCTGCCAGTTACGAATCCATCTGGTGGTGATGCTGTCTAACCCACATTTTTCTACTTTATCTAGTAGTAGGTTATGGTCTACTTTATCAAATGCCTTACTGAACAGACTCTGTTTCCTGATTAGTGGTAAACTCTAATCTGGACCCAGCAAGTTCTGGTCATGATCCTGAGATCCGACTGCCAAATTCACTTTCTAAGTAAAGCCCTTGGATAACAAGTATAATATGGTAAGTGATGCATTTTCAGCAATGACAGACTATTGTTAGAGGATACATCAAATAAACTGGAAAGGGAAATGGAATTTAGGGAAAATTGCTCATGTTTCAAATGCTGTGTGACCTGGGAGATTGGCAGTCCTATGGCAAAAGAGAATGAAATGAAATCTGGGTGACTGGCCAACATGGTGTAGGAGAGGACTTGGAGGAAGCTGAAGGGAGCTGTGGGAGTTCCCAACCTTTCATCTATCACATATTATGGAGAGCAATTGGTGGTTGTTTTTCCCTTTGGTAGGCATTGCTGGTTAGAGAGAGAAAGGAAGTGAGGAATCCACCAACTGCTGTCCAAAATTTTTACTCCCTGTCTTATTGTTGAGGCACAATAAAGCTCAGCCATGAGATCTGTCACAAATATCAAACACTTTGGTGCCAACTCAAGGATGGGATCAGTGTACATTACCATGGCCATAGGGAAGCACCCATAATGTGGTTTAGGTTGTGTACATACAGTAGTCTATTTTTTAGTAGAGATGTTGGGAAACCATTTCAAGGAATTTCTCCACAGAGCAAAGAAATTCTCCAAAGATTACTAAATCTGTCTCTCACTCTAAATTTGGCAGCAGAACAGCTTCTTCCTTTTACTTTCCTCTTCTCTTGGAAGCAGAATAACATTTCTATCCCACACAATGTAATGGACCATTCTCATCCATCAGGCTGAAGAAATGCTATTTCCATCCCCATCCTACAAAGAACAAAGTATATTCTTCAAAGTTGAGTTTTTGTTTGTTTTTTCCTCTGGAAAGACAAGAAGAAAAAAAGAGCTTTAGGGGGGAAAAAAGGCTCTCCATAGCTTTCATTTTGTTGGAGCTTTTGAGATGGCCAATATAAGCCTGTTAGAATATTATCTGTGGGAAATTTTCAGGTAAGCTCTTATTCCTTCATGCTTTCTTCTTCTTCTTCTTCTTCTTCTTCTTCTTCTTCTTCTTCTTCTCTGCTGAGTTTGTGGTATTCTTAGTTTAGCACTTGTTGATCGAAAACAATGATCTGTTTGGAGAAAGGAACCTTTTTCTTATTTGATCAAAGAGATCTTCTTCTTCTTAGCGTATTCCTGCAAGTGCAGGGTCTGCTTTTCGGATCATTGAGCGCCACTTTGCACGGTCCGTTGCGTCTCCAGGGTGCAGGCCCGCAGCTTGCGTATCTTTGTTGATGGTGTCTTGCCATCTCTGTTTGGGGCACCCACGAGGTCACCGGCCATTGACTTCTAGTTGGTAGGCAGTTTTGGCAACGGTGGAAGGTGCTGCTCTCAGGACATGTCCATACCAGCGGAGCCAGCCATCTTCTCTATAATTGGTGCCACACCAAAATGTTGTCGAATGGTGTCATTTGTGATGTGGTCAAGAAGGGAGATGCCTGATACCCAATGGAGCATTCGCATTTCCATATCATGGAGAATACTTTCGGTCCCTGTTGTTGCTGCTCAGCATTCAGTGCCATACAGTGCAACCGGGCGGATGGTTGTCTTGTCTTATTCCTTCATGTTTTCCTCCCGCAAAAAAAAAAATCTACCATGAAAAGGTAGAATTTACAGAGGAGGATATTATCTGTAAGCATACATTATTTGGAGAAAGAGAGAAAGCGCTACTGTTTTATCAGCCTTTCTATCTGATGGGCCCTTCTGGAAGGAGAAAATAATTGTGCCATTTGTAGAAAGGAAGACTAAGTAACATTAACCTATTTCAATAAAGTAGCAGGGAAACTGACAAAATTGCAAGTGAAGCAGTAATTCAAGGCCAGGATTAATGACCTTGGTTCCTACTATCTCCAGGATTTTTAATATATTCTGAATTAAATGTCCCACTTTTCTATCAGTTCTTCGAGATAAGTTACAACTTTGAGGAGTGGTGGTGGCTTGAAAAGGAGCCTTCTAGGTTCATTGGAGGCTTGCTGCTGAGATTGCCCTGCAGTGACAATAAACACAGAATTCTTTGTATATGTTTGAGTGGCGGGAATGTGCATCTGGGATTCATCTGGCATCAGAAGTTTGTATTTGGAGGTAATGGAGGGCCCTCCACAAGACTCCAGGCTGGCTGTAACTTAGTCTTCATTGATGCTGTTAAGTGTCAACATCTGTTTTTTTCCCCTTAAAAAAACCCTACTCTCCCCACCAGGAATTCAATTACATTTCATAAATGAACACTATTTAGGCATGTTTTAAAAATTAAAAATAGCCATGGTGTTTGCCTATTAGGTAGAGAATGGTGCAATCTCTGAAAGGATTAGAGGGAATCTAGAAAATCAGTTTGCTTTAGGCAAGACAAAGGGCAGATGCAGCCATAGCTACAGCCACCCATCCCGGTACTACAATGCAATAAAAGGAAGATTCCAGCCCATGTTCTGTGCCACTAATATAGTGTCATCTTTGATAGACAACAATGTACTGACAATGTGCCATGGGGCATGCCATCTTCTGCCATTGCCAAAGCATTAGTAACTCTTATTATGCACCTCACCCATGTTCGACTATATTATTCAGTTCTCTGTGCTCCTTTCCCTAAGCCCCTATATATTCTCCTGTGTTAGAAAGAGCGCTATATGTACCATGCAATCTACAGTGGGCCCACTTAATTAATTTGCTGCCCTTAGGTAATGTAGACAGAATAGCTCCATTGCTCAGATTGTGGTAAGATACAAATGCCCATCCAATCTGCTTCTGTTCTTGGAGAAGGCAGGGAATCAATCCCTGAGGCAGAACAATGTTTTACCCTCATTTTCAAATGCTCTCCATGAGCCTAATTTTCCTTGGATGCATATCAAAATACCCTTCATTAAAAAGTCAGCAATGGTCAAATGGCTGGCTTCCTTAGACAAAAACCGGCTTACTACAGTAGTTAAAACTACAGAAAAGTTCAGAATTTCAGAATAGGCTCCAGGAAATGCACTCTTTTATCAGATGATGCACATCATTTAGAGATAGATACGATAGATAGATAGATAGATAGATAGATAGATAGATAGATAGATAGATAGATAGATAGATAGATAGATAGATAGATAGATAGATAGATAGATAGATAGATAGATAGATAGATAGACAGAAAATAAAATAAAATATATGAACACATGCATTTGTTTAGGTGACAAAGAATGTTATGTGTAGACTGAGTGATATAAGCATGGGTGAAATAATGGAGAAGTATTCTGTAGATGTGTGTCTATTTCTTCTATCATGTACTTCTTCAGGCCCCCTTTGCTCTAATGTTAAAATAGGTTCCCCACTCTGATTGAAACAAATAATCAGAGTTTATCTAATTCATCCCTTAAAACTGGTGATGTTCCGGTTCCTATTTCAGATTTATATAAAATTTTGTATCTTGCCAAATCTTTCTTCAGTTTGGTGGCCTATTTCAGAAGCCAAGGCTGTCAGTTCTGTATCAAAAGGTATTTATAATCTGTTAATTATTTGTTAGGCTTTGAATAATTATAATTATTCTCAAGAGCTATGGACCCCAACCTGAATAGTTACAATCTTAACAGTGAAATGGTATATTGGACACCATCCTTAAATGCACAGTCCAGAACAAGCCTTATCAGAGAAGACATTTCTAGGATATGAGCTGCGGTGGCGCAATGGTTAGAATGCAGTACTACAGGCTACTTCTGCTGATCACCGGCTGCCAGCAGTTTGGCAGATCGAATCTCACCAGGCTCAAGGTTGACTGAGCCTTCCATCCTTCCGAGGTCGGTAAAATGAGGACCCAGATTGTTGGGGGCAATATGCTGACTCTGTAAATCACTTAGAGAGGGCTGTAAAGCACTACGAAGCAGTATATAAGTCTAAGTGCTATTGCTATATAGTCATGGAAAGAAGCAACTACAAATTTGATCCACATATCAGAAACAAATATTTGAATTAGGAAAATCAAAAGTATTTGGCACCGAAGGGGGTGAGATGAAGAACAGAGGATTTAGCTCAGTACTGTTTCTTAAACTGCAAAACAAAACAAAACAAAACCAAAACAAAACAAAAACATGACACCAGTCAGCCACTTAAAATTTGTGTAAAAGAAAGAGATTTGACTCAATAAATCCAAAGAAACAGCAGCCGGCAGTTTATAGACCAAGGACTTTTATAAGAAGTTTGTGTATGTGGGACATCAATTAGCATTTTAATCATTTTTTTCCTTAGGAAAAAAAAGTAAGCTTTTTATTATCTCCAAACCAGATTAAGACACTTAAAATGATTGATCAGGTATAATCACCAGCACAAGGAATAATTAGCATCAGTAGATCAGATATGGATTTTTTTTTTCAAATTAATAAAGCAGCATATATGTGTACCCTTCTCTATGTTCTCATAGCTGTGAGAAGAAAAAAAAATATTCAAGGTTTTAATATGAAAAGAAATAATTATGTGATAAATAAATAAACCATCATGACAAAAGTTTGCTGTTCAATCCTAATAGAAATATAGTTCAATTAGAGTAAGAATGTAATATATTTTATGCAGTAAAGGGATTACAAATCCATTTTTATAGATCATCTGCTTTGTTCATAATTGCTGATAGTTACAAAAATGTTTTGAAAATAAGCTATTTGACTTCACATTGATCCATGGGGATTTAATTAATTAGGAATGGGCTATTATCAATGATTCACTTCTATTTAAGCGCAAAGCAGAACTTAAGTCATGGTATTCATTTATTATTCCTTGAT
Organism: Thermophis baileyi; assembly: GCA_003457575.1. Taxonomy (NCBI): domain Eukaryota; kingdom Metazoa; phylum Chordata; class Lepidosauria; order Squamata; family Dipsadidae; genus Thermophis; species Thermophis baileyi. The sequence goes on from QLTV01000437.1 coordinate 2,101,949, forward strand.
AGAATAGATGCATTAAAATGATTAATTTTCTAAAACTTGATTTTGTTTTAAATGCTCCAAATTTCTTTTTCTATTCCTGAGCACCAAACCTGCCAGAGAGTTATCTCTTTATATATAAAATCTAGAATGAGATAAAATCAAACACTACAAGCAAAATCATTGGTCTAGTGAGTTGAAACAGTATAATGCTTTTCAGTTAAGGCAAGTATATTATTAGAAACTCAAATAATATTCAATGGATATAAATTAAGTCAATCAGTATGCTTTAAATGCACAGGAAAATATCATAGAAAGTTACACATGTTTTATAGGCTTATAACATGATTATTACTGGCAAATCAATCCCGGAGGAATATATGTTGATGATCTAGTACCAAAATAGTTTCAAATAAGACAAGTTTAATAATTTGTTCTTAAACTTGCTAAAACTTAATAATCATTAACAATACTTGAAAAAAATGTTCAAATACATATAGAACATAAAAACATAGAAAACTGACAGCAGAAAAAGATTCAATTGTCTATCAAGTCTGCCCTTTGAGTTTTTTGTTTTTGTTTCCTTTTTGATCTGTTTTATTATTTTTAATTATTAAGTTTTAAATAACTCTCTTCTATATTATATAACTTTTTTTATTAGGGTGAATGGTATCGACCATAATATCCTTTTGTGCTGAGGTAGGGAGTTGGGGGTGGGGGTGTCGTTTTGTACTGGTTCACTCCCTTCCTCCGAGGCCAGTTCCAATTGGTGTTAATAGGGAGCGAGAGGTCCAGCTTGTGACTCTTTATGGGGTGCCACAGGGTGAGGTATCACCAGAAAGCTGATGATATCGAATTATATATCTCTGTCCTAAGTGAAGTGAGTGATGATGTGGACATTCTTTTGCAGCGTCTGAGGCTATGGGAGCCTGGATAGGGAACAACAGACTTCAACTGAACCTTGGTAAGACGGAGTGGCTGTGAGTGGACCCTTCTGTATCCAGGAGTTAATCATCTTTGGTCTTGGATGGGCTTGCATTACCCCAGACAGACCTGGTATGCAATCTAGGGGTCCTTCTGGACTCATGGCTCCTTCTCAAAAGAGCTAGAAGGGCTAGCTAAAAGGGCCTTTCCTCAACTTCATGTTATGCGCCAGTTACACCCTTTTCTGGATAGGGAAGCTCTCTGTTTGATCATTCATGCCCTGATTATCTCCTGTGTGGACTATTGCAATGTGCTCTACATGGGGCTACCCTTGAAAAGTATCCAGAAGCTTTAACTGGTGCAGAATGTGGCCACGTAAGCAATTCCAGGTGCCCAAGGAAGGGTGCATGTAACACCTTTGCTCCACAAACTGCATTAGGTACCAGTTTGCTATTAGGTCCAATTGAAGGTGTTGATTGTGACCTATAAAGCCCTACATGGCATGGGGTCAGGCTATCTATGGAATCATCATTGCTCCATTACATCAGCCTGTCTCACCTGATCAGGAAAGGAAGGTATGCTGCATATCCTTTAAGTTAAAAAAATCCAACTGACAGGGTCTAAGAAAAGAGCCTTCTTTGCCATTACTCCTGCCCTGGGAAATATTCTCTCTTGAGAGGTGAGATGGGCACCCCACCTCTCCTGGCCTTCCGAAAAGGAGTTAAAACATGGCTCTGTGGCCTCAGGTGGGGAACCCAGAGGAGCACGTAGCTGTGAGGCTGGTATGCACCTTGAGACCCCTCCCTTGGCTGTTTAAACTGATTTTTATCAGAGTTTAATCATCCTTGCTCCTTCTAAACTCTAATTTTTTAAAAATTTTGAATTTTGAATTCTTGTATGCTGTTTTTATCAATCAGAATAGAGCTGGAAGGGACCTTGGAGGTCTTCTAGTCCAACCCCCTGTTCAAGCAGGAGACCCTATACCCGTGATGGCGAACCTATGACACACTTGCCCGAAGTGGCACACGGAGCCATGTCACCTGGCACGCGCGGCGTCGCCCATTCCTCTTTCAGGTTTCTTGCGCGCATGCGCGTGTGACGATCAGCTGGCCTTCGTGCGTGTGGCAGTGCCGGATACTGGAAGAACTGGTCTTCCGTTTTCCTGCGTGAGCATGCATGCCGGCCAGCTGATTGTCGCGCGCACATGCATGCCAGAAACTCAGAAGACTAGCTGGCCTGTGTGCATGTGCACGCCAGAAACCGGAAGTTCATTTTCGAGCGCGCGCATGCGCCCTGGGCAGCTCCTCTTTGCGCTCGCTCCTTTTTCGGCACTCAGTGCCGAAAAGGTTCACCATCACTGCCCTATACCATTTCAGACAAGTTGGCTGTTCAGTCTCTTCATAAAAACCCCAGTGATGAAGCACCCACAACTTCTGAAGACAAGTTGTTCCACTGATTAATTGTCTTCACTGTTAGGATGTTTCTCCTTAATTCCAGGTTGCTTATAATAAATAAATATAATAAACTTATATTTTAACATTTTATTGTATACAGCCCATAGTCCCTTTTTGGTGAGATGGGTGGTTCAAAAATGTGAAAAATACATATATAAATAATATACGTTATAAGTAATAAATAAGTATAATAAGCTTTTTTGAAAATCAAAGTTAGGGAAGACAATTCAGATCTGAACTCAATCAATAAAACTGGATGGTTTTTTTTATAGCATAAAGCAAAAAACAGACACTCCCTTAAACGTGACTCCTGGTTAGGGTTAGCACATATCAAATGGTTTGCCATTGATTTCTTCCTGTATGGTTTTATGTTCAACTTCTCATTTGGCCTCACTTCTCACTTGGGATTTCTTAGTTTCCTATTCAGGTACCAACCAGGTTCAATGTTGTTTAGCCTTTTTCAAGTTCAGGCAAGATTGCTAAGTCCTAAATTATATCTCAAAGGACTTGCCAACTGCAGCAACACAAGACATCATTATAAACATATTTCTATGTAATCTCCTTTTTTCAACATTTGCTTTGGCATTGTATGTTTTCTTCACATCTTCTTTTTTCTTTTTTGCTTTATTTATAAAATTTCTTTCTTAAATATAATCCAAAATGGGGTTTATTTTATTAAGAGAGTGAAAAGGATGATATAGTAAAAGCAAAGTTCAGAAGAAATGAAATGTAGTTGGTACAGACAGTGAAAATTACTAACAGATAGTGGCTATTATCAACAAATGTGTTCAGTGTGATTATGACACAGATAATAGAATAACAGAGTTGGAAGGGACCTTGGAGGTCTTCTAGTCCAACTCCCTGCTCAGGAAACCCCCCACTTAGGAAACCTGCTATCCCACTGCTCAAGAAACCCTTCAGACAAATGGTTGTCCAATCTCTTCTTAAAACTTCCAGTGTTAGAGCATTCACAACTTCTAGAGGCAAGTTGTTCCACTGGTTAATTGTTCTAACTATCAGGAAATTTCTCCTTAGTTCTAGGTTGCTCCTCTCCTTGATTACTTCTTTTAATCCATTGCTTCTTGTCCTGCCTTCAGGTGCTTTGGACGATAGCTTGACTCCCTCTTCTTTGTGGCAACCCCTGAGATATTGGAGCACTGCTATCATGTCCTTCTTTTCATTAAACTAGACATACCCAATTCCAGCAACAGTTCTTTATATGGTTTAGCCTCCAGTTCCTTAATCATCTCTGTTGCACTTCTGTGCATTTTTTCTAGAGTCTCAACATCTTTTTTACATTGTGGTAACCAAAACTGGATGCAGTATTTCAAGTGTGGTCTTACCAAGGCATTATACCATGATGAGAATTCTTCAGTCTCTGTTTAACCCGTGAAAAAAATGTGTTAAAACTTCAGTGAAATCCTTTTACATTTTTTACTTATAGCTGTTTTTTGTCCCAACTGTTATGTTTTATTGTTACATTTTTAACTGTTTTAATTGTATATTTTGAAATCTTGCAAGCCACTCAGCACCTTTTTGAGTTGGTGGTTATAATAAATACCGGTAAATAAAAAACAATCGCTATTGAAAATGGATCCCTTCATCTAGAGAAAATTCTCCCTCTTTCACAGCCATTGCAAAGTTAATGTACATCAACATCATTTTTAACAAATTGGTGCATCTGTAACTAGATTCATATGTCATGTTAAGATATAATATGATCTGTTTAGTCTGGGTTAAAATGTCTGAACTAAGCCATTACAGTTATTAAAGATTTATAAATTATTACAATGTAAAAACTCACCCAGTTGTGGCCTGTTCAACAAAATATGGTGAAGAAATCAATGCATAGAAATGGGAAACAAATGAGTGTGTGGTTGTGAATATGTGTGCGCGCACATACAATCTAGAAGATGGATGCTTTTCAATATAATACCAGCCTTCTGAAATGCAATGGTGTATTATAGCACTATTTTCAAATTTGCCATTTAAAAGACTCACAGTAAACAAAGCTGTCAGAAACAGATTGTTTTAGCATGATTTAACTTAAGTATATTTCATTTTAATGATTTCATATTTCCATCACTACGTTTAGGGGAAAAATGGATTAGGTATTCAGCTAAGTAAATCTTTTGCAGAGTAAATACCAGCATTAAAGACATAAGCTTGATAGGCAATTAAAGGAAAAATGATTTTATATATAGTAACTGCAGCAAGGCTAGCTATTATACTGTATGTACAAGAATGAAATCCCAAGAGTGGAGGTATGGATTAGAAAGATGTCAGAATTGTCAGAAATGGTGACATCGACCTGTTTGGTCAGGGATAAAACAATAAGTAACATTTTTAAAAGAGTGGAAACCCCTTGTGGACTTTTTACTGAAAATTGAGAAAAGTTATATTTTATGGATTTGATGATTTAAAAAGGACTAAACAAGGGCTGAAGGGATTTTCAAAACATTTAGGAGGTTGGATAATAAGTTTGTTAATTTCTGTTGAAATAAAGGTCGGAAGTCATTTATTTTTCTGACTTTTGTTCTCTTAGTTCTTCTTTTTTAACTTTTCTTTTTTCTTTTTTTGTTTTCTGCACTTTCTTTTTTTTCTTTTTCTTTTTCTTCCTTGTCTTTTTTCTTTTAGATTTGTCTTTTATTGCTTAAAAAATCCTTAATAAGCTTGAGAATCAAGGAATAAAACACTAAGTAACATTTTTAAAAGAGTGGAAACCCCTTATGGACTTTTTGCTGAAAATTGAGAAAACATGCGAGCCCAGAATGTTGTTTTGGAATGTACGTTTTCCTCTGTTGATACTTGAAATCTCCCTTCACAATTTCCTCACAGTCCTAGATATTCTCTCTACAGCTCCAAACTTCTTTTCATTTGAATCTGGCAGCCAAATGATACTTCCTTCTTCAAAGGCCAGAAATTGTTACCAAGGCTAAGGAGGATTCATAATCTACAGACGCAGTAACCCCCATCCTAGGGACTTTACACCTTTTCAGTATAGCTTATATGGTTTTAAGAGAGGATTAAGCTGCCTATCAAGAGTGATTAGCTGGGCTGCATCAGGGCAAAAGGGCTACTTAGTTTGTGTCCTGCCTGTGTGGGACCAAGGTGTGAAATAGGATTCAGAAATAGATAGAAAGTTCTGCACGTCTTCTGAAGATCAGAATTGACAGGCTGCAAGCTTTGTCATAAACTCATTGAAGGATAATCCTCACTACATTACACATTATATCCCATTTTCCCAGGCACTAAATGTGGCAGCCCAGAAGCTCCAAAGAAAAAGATGGCTTCCAGGGCTGACAGCTTGTCCTTGGGTTTTTTTGTTTTACTTCCAGCATCCTGTATTCCAACTTCCACTGGAGCAAACCCTGCTAAGCAGTTGCCTGAGGCAAATCCTAATAAGGAAAGTTTAGGGATAGATGTCTCTTTGCGCTGATTTGCAACTGAGGAGCTGCAAGTCCACCTCTCTCTGGTTCTCAACCATTGATATGAAGGCTATTGCCTCTTGGACAACAAGAGAGTCAGTATGTAAAAAAACCCAAACCCATACTTCCCACTTCCTGTCCCATAGTGACAGGAAAGGTGTGTGTATTGTGGGGGTGGATGGAGAAGAAAGAGGAAAATGGCTCACTTGGTGCCACTTCTCTGGACCTACAGAGTGATCTGATCCGTGAGATCAGAAAAAAGACCCACTCACTAATAGAAGCAGGAAGAGTGAAGCAGGAAGTGATTCTTTCTTTCCTTCGACCTCTCTTGCCAGCAGGGTGGGAAGGAAAGAAAAACCAAGGAAGCCACAGCCAGTTTTAAACAGCCCATCATGTCTGTAAAAACTCTGCCAGCACTTTTTGCAAAGGCTGCATAGACTGTAATCCAGAGCTTTATATTGGATAATTGTGATGAAGAAAAGCCCTTGCATGTGACTTTGTTACATGGCTCCCATTTTCCTATGGAAGGAAAAGATCATGATCACAAGGTATTTGTGCAATTCCTCATCCACATAATTTTCTACCTCTTTTCAAACCATCAATAATTCTTGGCCATGTTTTTTCAGAAGAAATAGGCTGTTATGGGAGTTTTGCCCCCAGAATTTTACTTTCCAACTAATTTTATCGATTTCTTTATCACTTAAGTCTAGTATCACCAGGAAGCAGAATCTGTTTGTCGCAATAAACTGACACAAAGCCATGATTCTAAATGACTCTCCCTAACTAGGCTCAAACATTACACTGAATCATACTTAGTGCAGAGTAAATCAGAGTAAAAACCACATTTCTAATTTTGGCAGAGGATACATTTTCTCACACTGGCTAAGTCTACACAGTCTTTCTAACACACGTGCATACATCTCAAGTCAGATAGTAGTAATTGCATCTTTTCTTTCTTTAAACAAAAATAAAAGAGATTGCAGTTATGTCCAAGATCTTTGTCTCTCTAGTGTTCCTCTAAGAGACAGGAAGAGACAGCTCCGAACCAGGCATGAAATGCAGGACATTTTTAAAAATAACAATTTATTTCCTTTTAAAGACATGTGTAGTGCTGAATTTGGGGACCATCCAGGTTCAGTAATTTTGGACCAATGCCCAGTGTACATTCCTATCAGCACTAAAATCTCTCTTTCTCTCTCTCTCTCTCTCTCTCTCTCTCTCTCTCTCTCTCTCTCTTTCAACATCTCTCTCTCTCTCTCTCTCTCTCTCTCTCTCTCTCTCTCTCTCTCTCTCTCTCTCTCTCTCTCTCTCGTTTTGTGATGGCAGAACAAACAAAAATATTTCTTCTATCATCAGAGTGCACATTCAAATCTATATGTCATTCTCTACATTTCTCAGGGGATTTTATGAAACATAAAGGCAATGAATGTCTAATCCAATTTTTTTAGGCATCTTAGACTAATATATTCAACTATTTTTAAATCAGATCACAGTTTACCTAGTATGGTAACTGGCAACAGCTCAACAAAGCTTAGGGTGGTTCCAGCTTTAGTTTCCGATGCTCGATTCCATGTAGTTTAATACAAAAAGCGAAAATTGACACGTAAACAATGAAATGAGATACATTAATTCCCCACCAATTAGGCTCTTTGTAGTCAGGGTAGCACAGAGCAGGCTTTGAAGGAGACTTAATTATGAAAGGAAATATGGAGGCAGTTCAGTTCAAAGCAGCCAACATTTCAAAGTGAAACAGTATTTATTGCAATTAAGAGGTATGAATTTGACTTCAGTTATTCAGTGAGCGAACTTTTTTGGTGTTTGCCTTGAGAACTATCATCCAATAGAGAAATCCTCTGATTCAGCATAAACTAGTTTTGGAAATATCTTTCAAACATGGTTGGCTTTCGCTTTCGGGTACCATCTGCATTCAGATACTTTGGGTAAGATTATCAAACTTTTAGACAATGCATCTAGAACAAATAGGATCAAATGACAAAAGTCAGCAACAATCTTAATTTTTTTGAATATTATCTGCCCAAGGGCCAGTTAAAGAAAAAAAAAACTTTTGTTGAATGGACTTCTCTAGCCTTGGATGGGACAACCTCAGACCCTAGAGCTGCCACTGTAGTTCAGGTGTTGAACTAGGATGAAAGAAACCCAGATGCAAGCACATCCCTAATCATAGGTGTTCAGTGAGTGACTTTGGACCATTAACTCTAGCCCAACTCACTTTATAAGATTATTGTTATATGGAAAAATTGGAAGAGAGAGTTTTAAGTCTGCAGCCTTAAGCTTCTGGAGGATCTGAACTGTAAACCTTTCATGCTTGTAAATAATTAGAATATTTTATATATTCTTGCTGTCGTATAGTGGTTGACTGGGTTCTGCACCCCAGATTTGGTAGCTCTAAGCAAGACATTAATTTACTTACAATTATTTGTATGCCACTTGTTTGCTTGGGTGGTTTACAATAGTATATTAAGAACATCCTCAAGATCCAAATATTTAAAATCTTTCAACAATATCTTAAGTCTGGTACTACTTTCTAATCCACTCCTCCAAAACTCTGCTGAAGGGGAGGGTCCAGAGCAATATAAGAAGCTTTTATCAAAATGGCAAAAAGAGTGCTAGGCTGATGCAATGCATGTTTTGCCCCTTTTGTATGTGTGTGGAACATCATATAAAAAGTATATAAGAAAAAAAACTAACACATATACACATCACATCCTTCCTAGTTGAATGCTGATTAGTATAATACAGCAATGTTGATTTCCCACGCTTTGCGAAACAGACCAAAAGAATTTTAAACTTATAAACTACTAAATCTACTTACAAATTGTTAGCCTGTCATCTATAAACTATATTAATAACAAAGTGGGTTTTTAAGACAATTTTTTGTTAATGTCTTTTTTGTTGTTGTTTTTTCTTTTCTTTTTTAAAAATGTTTTGGCATTTGATATTTTAATCTTCTTTGAATAAACTAAAATAAAAAAAAACACAAAAAGTATATCAGGGGCAAAGCTTGCACTTCAAGATCATGATGCCGCTTTTCTCATTCTATTTCACCCTTGAAACTTCATGCAGATGCCTTTGGGAAAAAGAGTGAGGCCAGCGTTACCTCAGAGGGTAAGTTGTTCAACAGTGAAAGTCTGCCATTAAGAAAGCCATGCCATCTTCTGAGTCTTTATGGTTTCCCTAGGAGCTGTTACACAAAGCATTCTCTCCACTCAGATCATGTAGACTGGGCAGATTCAACCTGGAGAAGACAGTTCTGGAGGTAGTGGTGCCAATTGTAATTACCACCCTCCTAAATTGGGTCCAGTAGCCTCTTGGCCAATGGTGCAGCCTTTGCAGAATACTGTAGGTGTTATTTTGATCAACCATCTAAGTACTGATCAGAAGTTGAGAAATGATAATTCTTTGCCAACTGCCGTTTCTAAGTTGTCCTCCTATTTAATATCTGAATCAAAGCACCGAATTCTGCTGAAGCCACATTATTAAAAAAAAAGTGGTAAATGCAAATGTGTTGGTCAATATCTGAGATACATAATAATACACTGGTTCCTTACGGACTACCTAGAGACCTCTGAGATGTAGGATTATGTGGGAGGCTTCCTCCTCTCTTCATTACAAACACTGCAAACATTCCTGGCAACTATCTGAAGGAAAGGGCAGGCAGGAAAACACCTCCTATTATCCTGAAGAGGCTTTGGCATAAAGAAAATCAAGCTGGGATGAGGACAGCATAAAAAAGACATCATATACAGACCTATGAAGATCTATGAAGAGACCAGCGGTTGGACTGGCTAACTGACCTGTTTTGGTGCTCCAAACCTCAGATTGAGTTTTGCCTTCTTTCTGGGGAACAAACCAGGCAAGCTTTTGTTCCAGAAACGGTTTTAATTCTGATGTGTGTTCCTTTACTTGTTATCTATGTGGCTTTGGGTGAATTGCTGGTGTGATCTGACAGCTGTGTGTGTGTTGAAACCTGAAACGGGACTGTTTGTTCCAGGCACACACACTTTTCCTGCCTCTGAGAGAGTGAAAAACTTTTGAAACTGTAATGGAACAACTCACAGATGGCCTCTGTTTGTAATCATCCGGCTGTCTGGGAGGGAGACGGCCGAGGCCGTTTAGCAGTGGGCCTCCT
>QLTV01000437.1:2114770-2127805 GCA_003457575.1 Thermophis baileyi
CCTTCTCTGTAGCCGCTCCGACTCTGTGGAACCAACTTCCCCCCGAGATCCGTACTACCCCCACCTTACTGGCCTTCCGTAAAGCCCTTAAGACCTGGCTTTTCCGGCAGGCCTGGGGCCAATAGTTGTTCTGATTGGCCCATGCATGGTTGTGTGAATGTTTTATTTTAAATATAGTTGGGGTTTTGTTTTTTTTCCCCTTTCTTTTTTAAATTGTTTTTATATGTTTTATTTTTTATGATGTAAGCCGCCCAGAGTCCTTCGGGAGTTGGGCGGCATATAAATTTTATAAAATAAATAAAATAAATAAAATAAATTATGCTGAAATAAGGCTAAGATTATACAGGTAGACTTTGGCTTATGACCATTCGACTATTCAAAGTTATGACAGTGCTGAATGAGGGGGTCCTCAAGACTGCTCCTCAAAATTGCACCTGTTCCTATAGTCACTTAATTGCAATTTGGGCACTTGGAAGCTGGTTCATAATTACGATGGAGCATCTTGCAGTCACATGAATGCCATTTGCAACCTTCCCTCTGGCTTCCCACAACCAAAGTCAATGGGGAAGCCAGCAGGAGGTCACAAGTAGCTCCCGCAATTAGCTCCCACTACTCACTTCTGCTGATTCCACTTTTTCTCCTGAGGAGACCCTGAGCAGGATGGAGATATACTCAGTAGTGCCCACTGGTCCACATTCTGTACTCAATAATGCCACCTGTGGCATCTGCCCATCTGACCGTATTTCATGATGCCCACCTGCAGTTGCCACCCACAACCACTCTGTAGCACCTATACCTCTCCCTGGCCAGCCTGCTTGCATAGGACATGGTTTCAGTACCTCCTCCCATGTCGTGTCATGTGAATTCCTCGCTTGATGATAGCAACGAGAACTGCTGGGATTGCAGTCACATGACATTGAACTTTATGACCACATTGCTTAGCATGAGAAATTCCTGTCCTAATTGCCGTCATATTCCAAAGATTACTTGTCATGCAATTTCTGACTTGGAAATAGAACTTGAGGCATGCAGCAGATATAATGAAAACAAGAACAGAAATTACAGAATAAACTTAAAGTTGATGATAAAAGTTTTTTTAAAAAAGATGGTACTAAGATGCACATTAAATTCCACTCCCCCCCATACCCGTGAATCACTACTGCACAAATTAAATAAGAAGGGAACTTGTTTTGTTGCTTTAATTATTCAGCGTGATCCAGCAGGATTCTCTCTTCCTCATAATTCATTCAGCAGAGATAAACATTTCTCTCTTTGTGACAGACAATGCCATTTACTGGATGTACACGATGCTGTAATGGAGATGATTAAATTGCGAGCTATTACAAAGGTGATTTGCCCTTTCCAGTTGAGTATCAATTGTCTTTCTCGATCTGAGAAATTAAGCAGCTGCTCCATGAATGGAATCTCATCACCACCCGATGAGTCAAACTTCGGTTGCTTCTGTTTCTTTAAAAAAAAACACCACCCTCCTTCCAGCAATATCACCTGATCTAAATGCCTTTCAGCAGGTATTCAATCGGTGATAGTTATATATACATTGATATTGGGGACACAATGAAAGAATCTTGCTAAATCAAACCAAAATCCATAAACAAGGCATGAACGTGATAGTATCCACGTATTCTTATTCCCTGGCAACTGATACTCGCCTGATTTATATAAAGACACTGTTAACTTGAATAAGCAAAGTCAACGGGAAGTCAGCAAGGAAGTCACTCCAGTTAGTCGCTCACACTCTCTCCCACCCAGCAGCCACCACCCAGCCCAACTGAATGTGTACTACACCTCGCAAGCTACTCAGGCTCCCTCACCCACCTAGCTGCAGCCCCTTAACCTGCCTGCCAGCCTGCTTGCAAGCCGCCAGTAACTCGCTTCAACCACCCACAATCCTTGCTTAATAATGGCAGTGGGGAGGAGGGGTTTTGCAATTTCTAAGCAACATGGTCACATGATGTTGCACTTCATGACTGCTTCACTTAGAGACAGAAAATCCAGTCCCGATTACTGCTGTTAATAGAAGACTAGGTGTATATTCACACGGTTTTGAGTTGTTGTTTTGATGTGCATGGCTCTTGCCTGGGCGTTTATTCACGTAGCAGAATCAGATTTCAGTTCTGTCAGCCTTGCAGCCTTCATAAGCATGACGTTCCCTTTGAGCTACAGCACCCCAGAGAGATGCCTAATTGATATAATTGTGCCTTTTAAAGAGTTAGTATCGACTTGATGCCTTTAGCCAGTCGATTAATCAATCCTTTAAGAAGCCATAGATTGTATCTGATGCTATATAAAAAGTTATATGTTTGAGAGAGATTAGTAAGCTGAATATTTTATGGCTCCAAATATTTTGCATATGTTACCACATACCCAAGACAATATACCTTGTGATATTAAGCTCATAATATTTTATGTTAATTTTAAGTCTTTACTTTAAAAGGATATGTTTCTTACTCTTTCTAACTAATACCTGAAAGTCATTGTTTCCCAGAAAAAAAATGACCTTAGTAGTGGCATCTTTAGGTAGAGGGGGGTGTTAGAAAAGTCAAAATAGCAATCATGACTTGTTAGCCCTGCAAGGTAGTCCAGACAAGAAGCAGAACCAAGAGTACTAACTCTATTGTAATGTTACATTAAGAGAATGTTGTAAGTCTGAAAGTACAGGTAGTCCTCGACTTACAACAGTTCATTTAGTGGCCGTTCAAAGTTACAATGGCACTGAAAAAAGTGACTTATGAGCGTTTTTCATATTTACAACCGTTGCAGCATCCCCATGGTTACATAAACAAAATTCAGACGTTTGGCAACTAACTCATATTTATGACGGTTGCAGTGTCCCAGGGTCATGTGAACCCCTTTTGCAACCTTCTGAGAAACAAAGTCAATGGGGAAGTCAGATTCATTTAACACTGTGGCAAGAAAATGGGGCAAAATTTACTCAACAAATGCTACGCTTAGCCACAGAAACTTTGGGCTTAATTGTGGTCGTAAGTCGAGGATTACCTATATTTCTCTCCTTTTCTTTTAATCTCCAGAAAACTAGGGAGGGTACCTCCTGAAACATTTCCCACGCCCTCCCTTCCTCCCTCTGTGGGCTAAGATATCTCTTACATGCTGTCTGTCTGGTCTGCAGTTCTCTGTCCTGTCTTCCAAGGTCATTCTCACACACAGTTACATAACTGTCCAATGGAAATTCCTGACCCTTTGTCCATGTGTCTCCCACTGATGCACATATACAAGAAGTGGGCCTTTGACTGCACTGCTACAACCACCATTTTCCCTTTCTTGACCCACTCTCCGAACTCATCCTGGAGACAGGAAATAAATCTCCAGTTGCAATTCCACAATCCAGGAACTTAATTTACTAGGGGCTAGTTTACATGTTGAATGGCTTCCCAGATCCTACTGAGTTATAATTTGGCTTAACGGTTGGTTGAGTAAGCCACAGTTGGTGAAGTTCCTACCTCATGTTAAGCCCAAACCAAACAAACAAACAGGTGAGTTGCTATAGGAATAACTGAGAACACATGTGAAAGTTGGCAATCGGGTTGCAAGATCTTGTATTTAATGCCATATTCCTGACAGCTACTGAAATGAGCTAAGAGACACTCAACAAGCCAGCCAGTTTCTGTGAGATAATTGCTTCTACACAATAGGAACTGCTATTGTTTACCTGCCATTTTAATGTTTTACTGCTTTCTTATTGGAAAAAAAAACATTAAATAAAGTGTATATCCTGCCCTTCTAATGGGTGCATCAGTCAGGGAGGCTAGCTACATTGAAAACTCTTACAAAAATTCCTTAAACTTGGGAGCTGGCAGACCAGACAGCCATTTCAATCCACTCCCACAAAGTTTTACTACTCACAAAGTGGTTCGCTATCACATGCTTTCCCTCAAAGGAAAACTGCCAAATAAAGTAGTTGACTTATTGAAGGTCCACCACTGGCACGGGCAATTCCTCGTGAAGTTGGGAATGTTTTCAAGTACCATCTTTAGGAAAGGTGAGTGGGAGGGTTAAAGTTGTCCCCAAGAGCTTCAAGACACTTCACAATATTTCAAGAAGTGTGAAAACCAAAGATGACTTGTGATCTATTGAGCACTTGAATTGTGAATCTAGTCAATTTGCATTAAAAAAGAATTTTTTAAAAAAATCCTCTATCTTCAATTTCTCTGACAACTGCTGGGATTTCTCTCTGATTAGAGCCTTGGATTAAAGCAGCCAATATAGTTAGCCAATAAAAAAAAAAGTAGTAGACTGCAATCTTTTAAATTTCAGAGTTGCCTGAAATTTTATTTCTAATAAAATAGTGAAGAATTGTTATACTGGAAAGGGCGCTCCAATGACCACCATTATTGGCCACTGTCATTGGTGAAAAACTCATTTGTTATGTTAGCATTTCTGCCTTAATAACGGCAAAATAGTAGGATCTGTGTGAAGATATGCAAGTTTTATGTCTATCAGATATTTGAACTCTTAAATCATCTCCCCACATGAGGCAAAAACTGTTTAGGCCTGAGCCTGCTGTGATTTTCCTCGTACTGGAGCTATTGCTGTGCCCCAATCACTCCTGTTCAATTTGATAGGGGTGAGACAAAGACCCCTTATAGACTTTTCGTGTAAAAAAGAAAATGATTTTGTGACTTATAATTTTGATGAATGGAAAGACTAGGTTATAGAAAGAAGAGAATTATGATGTAAAAGAAAAAGAAAAATGATGTAATTATATTATGTAATGAGGTTTATTATAATTGTTTGTATAACTGCCAAGAGGAAGATCAGAAGCCATCTCTTTATATTTATTTTCATGTTTTCTGTTCTTTTATTTTCTTTCTTTTTTCTTTTTCTTTGTCTCTCCTCTCCTCTTCTCAGGTTTTACTGTATCTTTTTTTTAATGTACTTACTATATATGTAAAATCTTTTAATAAAAAACTGTTTAAAAAAAAAGACGGAGGGAACAAAGGTTCTACTTTTTCAGAGAAGGGGGTTGAATAGTCATGACTACAGTATGGAATACTGGTGTTTATCATAGGTGAGGTAAAGCTTTTGTGTAAATATCTTGAGTTTCATTGCTCCCCCTGCAAAAATTAAATTCATTGGAAAGTTATAAGGCTTCTTCAGTTCAGAAGGTGTCAGCAACGGGGTGGCGGGGTTAGTGCTTCTGGAGGAGGAAGAGGAGGAGGAGGAGGAGGAGGAGAAGGAGAAGGAGAAGGAGAAGGAGAAGGAGAAGGAGAAGGAGAAGGAGAAGGAGAAGGAGAAGAATTTTATATCAATAGTTAAAAAGCTCAAAAGCAATATTATAAAGAAATTCTTAGACACCATTAAATAAGACCCCACTTTTTCAGGAAAGCTCTGGGTAATGATCAGGATTTAATAAATGTCAGGTGAGGAATACATGGATCCAGATGAATGCCCCCAATTAATTGGCATCAAAAAGGAGAAAAGGAAAAGAGAGTGATAAGGCAGGTTTTATGAAGTGGCATTTATTTTGCCACGGACATCTCTCTCCCCTATCTGCAATGGAAACTTCCAGCCTTAAATGGAGTCTAAAAGGAAATGTTCTGCATGTGTGCTTTAGGAAAGCTTTCAAGCCAATTATTGTTGAAAAGAACTCGGGCAAGTGAATGTTCCTGGCTTGCTATAAATGGGAATTTCAGCTCTTGGCACTCCCTGTACAAAAAAAAGGAAAGGGTTCTTTTTTGTTTTTTTGTTTTTACAGAAGTAGAGTAAGACTCTAGCTGTCTGGTTGCCTCAATTATTTTTGGCTGCTTTCCATTTGCTAAATGGAAGCAAACGCCAAAAAGAGAATATTATGACTTGCTACTCCATAATGTATTGTGTATTATATAGTAAAAAAGAATTCACATTGCCTATTTGATGATGAATGGGAAGTATGAATTTAAAATGGTTTGCTTGTACACAAATTTAAACGTTATGCTAAGTATAGTTCTTTTTGTGCTGTCAACCTTGTTCACTTTCTTATCCAAGGACAACCTCTAACAGCTGCTTAGACTGGCTTTTACTATGAATACTGAACTGAGATTCCTTATTTCGTGTCTGTCTTCTCTTTCTTCGTATGTTCACTATGAAGATCTGAAAAGCAGACTTGACTGAATGAATTTTGCAATCTCCTATGATTGGGATGCTGGTTTGCTACATGTTTCCATTCAGTTGAATTAACAACAACAAAAGGCAGTTGAGCATGCAGAAATATTATATATACTTCAAGGACTTTTCCTTACTGTATTTGTGTTCAAGTGTGCAAGACTGCATGTAGAGTTTATGTTCAGGATTTTATCCCTACATGCAGCAATAGCTACATTCTGAGTTCTTACATCCAGAATTCTCTAGGTCTTCTCCTGTATTGCCAAACTGCTCTCTATGCTGTGCGAAACTGTGTTCTCATTCCATTTGTAGAAGACAAATTTCCTTTTGTTTCTTTTCCAAAGGAGATCAAAAATATTACTGAAGTTCTCATTGATGGGGTACAAGGCATTTACAAATAGTCTTCGACTTATGGTCACAACTGAGCCCCAAATTTTGTTGCTAAATGAGAAATTTGTTAAGTGAGTTTTGCCCCATTTTACGCCTTTTTGTGCTGCATTTGTTAAGCGAAATAGTGCAGTTGTTAAATTAGTAACACGGTTGATAAGTGAATCTGGCTTCCCCGTTGACTTTGCTTGTCAGAAGGTTGCAAAAGGTGATCACATGACCCCAGGACACTGCAACCGTCATAAATGTGAGTCAGTTATCAAGCATCCGAATGTAAATCACGTGACCATAGGGATTTTGCAACGGTCATAAGTGTGAAAAATGATCATAACTCACTTTTTTCAGTGCCGTTGTAACTTTGAATGGTTGCTAAGTGAACTGTTTTAAGTTGAGGACTGTACTTACATTGAAGTTGCAATGGCTAATGTGTGTCCAGTCTTTTCTTGCATAAGCATCTTTCTAGAAGCCTATAGCTTTTTTGAGTTCCCATGGATTAATGAAATCTCAAGGGAAACTGTTATGAGAAAACTGCTTCCTTGGGATTTTTCTATTGTAAAGTATGGATAGGGTTAGGAAGTTATAGATCAGGGTTTCAAACTTGATTTCATTGAGGGCCGCATCAGGGTTGTGTTTGACCTCAGGGGCTGGAGGGCGTGGCCACCTCAATGTCACTCATCGAGGCTCCATTTTCTCTGGCAGAGGGCTGCAGGAGGCCGTCCTGGCTGAAAACGGAGCCTCAGAGGGCCGCGCAAGGTCCTACCATGCTCCATTTTCACTGGCAGAGGCACCGTGGGCCGGTCCTTCGCTGTTTCCAGGGTGGTCCATGGGCCAGATCTAAGCACCCAATGGGCCAGATTCGGCCCACTGGCCTTCAGTTTGACACCCCTGTTATAGATGGTTCAGACAGTTGCTCACACTCTTGTAACATTAGAATTGGACTATTGAGTTGAGTTGTTTCATGTTGGATTCTGAAATCTGTTGAGTAACTTTAATTTGGGTGGTCTTGAGGATAGTCATTTGGGGGATGATGTCTAACACAGGTCTTGGGGCGTCTTTGTGTACTTTTATTATCTTATTTTTATATCAGGGATGGAAAAGTTTTCCATTTTAATGCTTTTGCTTTTACAAAATTCAGAGCAGGCTAATCCCTTCTCTAAGTGGTAAATTATCCATCCTTCACTGATGACCTTGCAGTCCATTCAGACTGTAATACTCAAACAGTATGGACTCCTAACTGCTCTCTAAACACTGGGAAAGTTAAGTAAGAATCCACTTTATAAATCACCTAAATGTTTTCCTGGCGTCTGTTGACTCTGCTTATTCAGCCAAACTCACATTAATGCTATCTGTAAACTGTAGTTGAAGATAATTCAGAATTACTTCTTTAAAAGATATTTGTTTACTGACTTTATTAATCTAGATTCCCTGTCTAAAGGCATGGGAAAAAACATTGCATTCAATATGATGTCATGTTAATTTAATTTTAGTGAGATTAAGCATGATGGCACATGAAAATATAATTAAATTGCTAAAGTTAAAACCATGTACTTTAAGAAAAATCAGTTTGAGACAATTACCACTTTGAAATTCAGTCACTGTTCTGTTTCAATGCATGAAACAGGGTTATTATGCAAATAACATTATAATTGGATTCAGAGTGTTAAATCTACACATTTAAAGTAGTGGTAACAAACTCATTGGATCGATCAAGATTTTCTTTCTTATTCTACTGAGTTTGTCTTAAAAATTTATATTTTGTGGGATATTTAGTTCCGTCTTGTTTATTCTGTTTATTGCTTATTCTATAATAATGAAAACATCAGCATGACATATTCTGTTCTAATTCATTCCTAGCTCCTAGCTAAGTTTTCAGGTGAAAGAGCAAACAAACAAAAAGAAGTAAGGTACCAGTGGTAAGAAAAAGTGTTAAGGAGTTAGTCTTTTTAGCATTAATATCATTTGTTGCAGCACCACTTTGGATTTTTAAAAAATAAATAAATCCCCTTCTTACTCCTATGAGTGATATTTATTATTCTTCAATTCCGGGTCCACTACTAGAGGCCTGGGAGTTTGAGGGTTCTGCACAATAGATTATCTATTCCTAACACTGCACTCTTCTGAGAGTTCTAATGTCGTTCCTGGGATCTGTTGGAGACACTCTTCCAACTTAGAAGTCAGAGCCTGGAGTGCTCCTATTACCATCGGGACCACTTTGGCTTTACTTTCCACATCCTTTCTAGTTCTTCCTTTAGGCTTGGTACTTTTCCAATTTCCCATATTCCTTCTTCCTTATGTTCCTGTCATTTAGCACCACTGCATCTATCACCACTGCTGTCTTCTGGCATCTGGTTGATTGGCCAATACCTGTTTGTCTGTCTGGATCTGAAAGTCCCACAGGATCTTAGGCCCTGTTATTCTTCACAACCTTCAGTGGAATTCCTACTGTATCTGGATTTGGATCTAGCCCATGTATTATGCAAATGTTCCTGTAAAAAAAATGCCAGCTACTTGGTTGTGTTGTTCAATATATGCTGTTCCTCCCTGCATCTTACACCCTACCACGATGTGTTGGACTGTCTCTGAGACCACTCAGCTTAGCCTGCATCTTGGGTCTGTTTAGTATGGTAGACTCCTACTTCTCTGAATCTGGTGCTTAGTGCCTGTTCTTGTGCTGCCATGATCAATGCCTCAGTGCTGTCTTTTAGTCTAGCCCTTTCCAGTCACTGGTAGGATTTCCCAATGTCTGTCACCTTAGTATCTGTTGATGGTCCATTTCATGCAAGATCTTGTCTTGCCACGGCAAGTCCTCTACTTGATCTTCCTCCCATGTCTGCTACTGCCTCAGGCATTCTCTCAGCAGCTCATCTTTGGGTGACATCTTGCTGATATACTCCTGGATGCTCTGGGTTTTATTCTGTTGATCCCACCCATTCTCTTTCCAGTTGGTGTAAAAGTCTCCAGGTTTGGACTTGGGGTGGAAACCTCCATGCATTGTGAGGAATTCTGGGTCTTCACACTGGCAGCTTCCATGTGCTTCCTTTGTCAGCTCTCTATACTGGCAAGATATTTGAATATTTGCAGGGAATACATGTTGATGTCATGGATATTATTCTTCCCAATGAGTTGGCTGTTCAGGACCTGTCTTACCTTTGGTGGTACTTACGTTTTGCTGACTTCCTTGCCTCCTCATCATGGTCCCCAGGTAACTGTGGGATACAAAGGTATTGTAATTGGTCTGTATATCTGCTATGTGGCTCACTGGTAATTCCATCCTATCAGTCTTACTGTCTTGACTACAATCTGACCACACTTCTCCAGTCCAAATGACATCTCAATGTCCTTACTGTGGATTCGTGTCAAGTGGATCAATGACACAATGTCTCATTCACTCTTAGCATACAGCTTGATGTCATCCAGCTGTATGATGGCTGATAATAGTTATACTCTTGAACTGGTACCCGTATCCAATCCATGTAATTAACTGTATCACTGTCATATTTGAGGTAGGCAGGTGAAGTGTTTAAGGTGTCTTAGCCCAAGGAACTTTACTGGTAAGGTAGGTACCAGATGGGATTTGAATCCTGATCTCTCACATCAAAGATGGCACTCTAACTACTACATTATCCAGTGTATACATTGCTGGCAAGAAACCAATGATTTTCTGCATAGGAAAAGATTTAAATGAGATAATTTTTGAGATTTCTGATTCTTGTACCTTTCTGGGTCAGCCTTCTACTTATAAATTGCAATCATCACTGCCCTATAAAAGTGATTAGGCCATTCAGTCATAATATTCAGTGCAGAGATGGTGCAAAAAGTCAAGTGCAGTGAATCAGCGAAGGGGAAAACCACTTGTATCTGAAGGTATTTGGAATTCAAGAGAGTTGTTTTTATTGCTCATAATACAGAGATTACAAGAGATATTCAGCTATTCAAAAATGTGAGAGAGGAGCAGAAATATACTTTCTCCATTTGGCATCAGTGCTATGGTTTGGTACAGAAATATATATATACACACACAGAACTTCTTCATGTTAGAAAAGACATCTTGGGCTAACTTTTAGAAAGACTAATTTATTTAATATACAGAGACTAATCATGTTACTGTTATTTAAAAGCTATTTTAATTATATTTACATTTTAGTGGAGACAACTTTAGCATTTTTTTTGAACTTGTCCACCTTTTGAAGTGTAATCCCAGACACCCGAAGATCAACAATCGCCCTTACCCTAAAAAGTTTGCATGTCCTTGCCATAAATTCTTAAAATAATCAGGGGGGGGGGGAAAGGTTCTGCAATAAGTAGTGTTAAGCCTTTGGTGACTGAATCAGACCAGGTGTCAATGCTGGACCTTTCTAATGTATCCCATCACTCGGCAGGTGACACCACCTGAGAATGAAACTCTTGATATGATCACTTCTAGCTTCTGTGTGCTGCAGGTCTCTGCACCTCTGCTCTTAGGATCAATTTTTGTCACATCATGCTAGAAGGATAGTGTAGTAAAGCTTTTGTGGTCAGCATCCTTTGCAAGGTTTTAGCCCATGTCTAGTCTCTCAAACTCCATCAAGAGTAAGTTTAACAATGCATGCAGAACCTTACATTGCTAATATATACTAGCATCTTCTGAAGCAGTAGACGTAAGCTTAAATGGACTCCAGAGGATGGTAGAGAACAGGAAGGCGTGGAGGAACGTTGTCCATGGGGTCGCGATGGGTCGGACACGACTTCGCAACTAACAACAACTAGCATCTTGAATTTTGTGTGCTTGATAAATATTTGTTGCCTTGCATATTCTTTAATCAAGGGATGACACAGCAAACAGTTTTATATGGTTTTATCTCTTGTATGGTTTTATTGCTTGTAGTATCTGTAAACTGCCCAGAGTCACTAGGCTAGCGAGATAGGTGTTGTCTAAATTTGATAAATAAATTAACAGCTCATTTTCTTGAAGTTTAAAAATAATTTCTTTTCAACATTTAATTTCCTCTATCATCTGATCAGGAGCAGCAGTTATTAAGTTTTGTGCAATTTCCCAAATTATTTGATAGTCATGATACAGTCTTTTGATTTCCAACAGAAATAAGAGCAGCTGTGATCCTCCCTTAGATTCTTCTCTTTGATCTAGGAATAATCAAACATGCCTTTATCCTGGAAATGTTAAGTCTATACACTCTGCAATAAATCTAATCTGATCAGCGAAATAATATCTTCATCTTTGTTGAAAGCAGTAAATAAAATCTGATTGGTAACATGATTTCCTTGATAAATACACCAAGATTCAGTAATTTAAACTAACGTAACCTATTCATATACATGAATAATTGCATATTTTAACATTAGTATATGCCAATTTAAATCCAAAATTATGGTCCTTCCCAAAGAAATTTATCTATCTATCTATCATCTATCTCGCCAGCCAGCCAACCATTTCCTGCCTTTATTATTTTTATAAATAACTCAAGGTGAAGAACACATACTCCCTCCTCCTCCTATTTTCCCCACACCAATCCTGTGAGGTGGATTGGAATTTACTGTCCCCAAATCACCCAGTCAGCTTTCATGCCTAAGGTGGGAGACTACAACTCACAGTCTCCTGGCTTCTAGCCTGGTGCCTTACCACTAGACCAAGCTGGCTCATAAAAAAATTAAGATTTTCAATAAAGCATCATGTAAAAAATTATACTTTGATTAATACTATTTATATTATTAACATTGTACATATTCTACATCATTGACTTGTTATTTGGAACTGAATTGGATTGTTACAGCTGAGAGACACATATGGATCTCGACTTGATTGTGTCTTGTCCAGCCTTCCCAACCTGACAAGCTCCCAATGCGCTGGTTGGAAGTTTGGAAGTTCCAGTGCCAACACAATTATGGAAGTCTAATCCAGTGAAAGGCTTCTTGTTTTTGAGGTCAAAATTAGAAGGTTTTGCATTGTCAAATTATTGCATCCTTTATATTGAGTTAATTTTCCTCAATATTATATTATTTTCATCCACATGATTGCATTTCTCAATGCAAAAAGTATGCTGTTAAATAAGCGCGGGAATAACAGCCAAGACGAAGACCCGTTCAGTACTTTAATAACGGCTAGCACTAACTACAGCAGACTGGCGGCTGGCGGCAGGGAAGCCGCCTTTATGGAGCTCCCCGCAGCCAGCTTGGCCAGTGACAACGCTTCAAACTCCCCGCCACTGATTTAACCCAATCAGTGGCGGGTATGCAAATACCTGCTCGTTAAGTCGGAACACAACACCCCTCCCCTCTTAGTTCAGCAATTGTCCAATCCGGTATTAGTGTGGGTGACGTAGTCGCGCAAGTAGGCGGGCCGCCATAAGGTCCTACTGGGCCTGCGCAATTCATTCTCTCTGGAGTCTTTAGTGACGTAGTCGGGCGGGCCGCCGTAAAGTCCTACTGGGCCTGCGCGATTCAGTCTCTCTGGAGTCTTTGTTCGGCGTGGACATGGCTTGTGTTGCTCCGTCCTCGTCCTGTGGAAAAATCTGGAACCGGCCAACCGGCCTC
>QLTV01000437.1:2131828-2144072 GCA_003457575.1 Thermophis baileyi
TGTCTGGCAAGTCTTGAAAATTGTTCGTTTCCAAAAACATGCGAAATCTGGACATATATGTGCGCCATTCTTCTGTTTGTGGATTGAAGAAGGCTGGTGCTGGAGAGTGCTGTTGTGCCATCCTGTTGTTTGGCCGGTGCAGGTCGGAACTTGCTAAGATGGCCGATGGATGCCACGAGGTGCCTTTGTTCAGTCGTCTTCTGATCTCTTCCTGTTGTCCGGCAAGTCTTGAAAATTGTTCGCTTCCAAAAACATGCGAAATCTGGACATATATGTGCGCCATTCTTCTGTTTGTGGATTGAAGAAGGCTGGCGCTGGAGAGTGCTGTTGTGCCATCCTGTTGTTTGGCCGGTGCAGGTCGGAACTTGCTAAGATGGCCGATGGATGCCACGAGGTGCCTTTGTTCAGTCGTCTTCTCCCACTGCCTTCGTCGCCAGTGTTAAATAAGCGCGGGAATAACAGCCAAGACGAAGACCCGTTCAGTACTTTAATAACGGCTAGCACTAACTACAGCAGACTGGCGGCTGGCGGCAGGGAAGCCGCCTTTATGGAGCTCCCCACAGCCAGCTTGGCCAGTGACAACGCTTCAAACTCCCCGCCACTGATTTAACCCAATCAGTGGCGGGTATGCAAATACCTGCTCGTTAAGTCGGAACACAACATATGCAATGGAGACATTCACCATGTGATGGAGTTCATCTCATTAGATTGTATGGGGAGAGCTATGATTAAGAACTTCCATTTTCAGCAGCAATGCTGTACTTCCCATGGTATCTAGTGCCAAAGTTTTTACTAACTGCAAATACTTTAAAATGCTAATATCGAGCCAAAAGATGTACCATAGAATGCTGGATTGTTATTAATATAATCTTAATCTTATGGCTGATACAGTTATACATCAAATTGCCATACTGAGTACTGATGTCTACATTTTAAAATAGGGAGATATGAAAAAAGCAGGGCAGAGAAACAATTCCAATCCAAACAATTTGTCCACATTATAAAGCTTGAGTAAAGCCACATTTCTAGCAGGGTGTAAACAGAAAAGAGAACACTTGCTTCATAATCACGTCTGCTGGCGGAAGATCATAGAGAGATAATACTCATTAATTGTTTGATACCATACACTTTTGTTTTTACTGCAATTTTTGTTTTAATACAAAACACCATTTAGATGCCATTTGAATGACATCTAAACTTGCAGAATATCCCTCCAAATAGAGATTTCCAACAAATTTATTTAATGTTTGGATTCACCGGTGTTTGTTTGTTTTGTTTTGTTTTTATCTTTGCCAAGGGAGAAAAAAATCTTCATAAAAAGTAGAATGAATTAGCAAATACTGAGAGACGATAGAAATTATTGTTCAGCAACATCTGGAAAGCTATGTTTGGTTTAGGGGGAAATCATGGGAACTTAACTGTAACAGGCAATGTAAATGTGTTTCTCAGACATTTCTTTGTATAAGAAATTCAATGCACAACCCACTTATGGTCACATCACATTGCATTCTCTTATGAACTCTTACTGTAAGTTTAACTGTAGCCTGAGGTTACAACTTTAGCTTTAAAAGTATATTTTGTTCAGCCTTTGTCAGGTGAATTTCTATGCCCAACATTTGTTACCAATCACAGTCTAGAAGCATGCCGATAAAAAAATCCAGCACTATTTTGAACAGTTGAAACCAAAGGATGTCTATATATTTGTTAATTGATTCAAAGTGCTTTTAGCCATTCTCACAGAGCAGAATGGTTTTTAGCATAAGCAAGGGGGAAAGCACAATCTTTTATAAACACTTCGTAGTTATCACATGCCCTAGAGAAGTATTTTTTTTTCTAATTGTCACGATGCAAATGGAAAGCTTAATAGGATAGGTAGAGGCTAATCTAAGAAAAGCTCAGTTCAAGTATAAATTATGTAGAGCGGTATCATTTCTCTTATGCTGCATTAGCTATTTTACCGTGTTTCTGTTTTGGGTGGTGTATTTATTTGTTTTTAATTAATTACGGTGACTTCTAAATTGCTTTAATCTAAGTGACTTGAAATACTAGAGAAATGTTAGTGATTTAGTGATGAGATAAGGCATACAGGTAGTCCTTGAGTTACAACTGCAACTGCGACTGAGATTGCCATCACTAAGTGATGTGCTCTTATAGTGTAATGTCCTATGACTGCACCACTTAATGTTGGCAATCCAGGCAGTCCCCGGGGGTTGTGGTAACCCAACACATGTGAGGCCTTAAGCAGCAAGAGAAGGGAGTCCCAGGTTCCATAGGTGAGTGGTGTAGGTCCTTAGAGGTCCGGTGCAGGCAATGTGCAGGTGCCAAACTGATCCCACTCATTTGGGTCTCCATATAACGGCTGCTGAAGCCTGTCAAATTGTCCACACAGCTTCCTGCTTGCTTAAATGGGAAAACACTTCATTAAAACAGCTAAGGATAATTTAACACTGTCTCAGATCTGAACTGAGCTGTAAGAAAACATCATGAAGACATAGCAGAAAAGAAGAAGTTGCTGTGTGTAGGTGTAAGTTCACAGAGATGTTGAATCAATGACATTTTTCCATATTGCCTATCATGTGGATGGAACTAAGGAAAATGCGATGCTGGTCAAGAGGAGAAAGAGAGAGAGGAAGAGAGAGAGAGAGAGAGAGAGAGAGAAAGAGCAGGGTCTGGCAAGCTGATGTATATCATGTCTGTAGCAGTGGAAAAATTGATAGAATGACTTACATCTGCTCCAAATCCTTCTGTCAGCATGGAAAACACAGTAGGATAGATTAAACTCATAAATTAGGATTTCCCTGTTTTCACTCAGTTATCTCCCCTCCACTCGTTGATAAATACCTCAGAGGACTTGCAGGAGACTACAGTAGCAATAAGTTACTTTTGAGCTGTTGACACACTCCTGGGCATCAAAAAAGAAGTGGAGAAATACCCGTGAGTGAGAGAAAAGAATGATGGTAGTGATACTTTGAAATTCTGCAAAGTACAAGCCTGAGTAATCCAGGGCCTCTCAAATGCCTTACAGCTATCAATTCTTAACTTTCATGCCATCATTTTTCATCCTTCAGTTGGCTCACCCTTCGTTTTCTGTTCCAGAAAAGTCTGCTTTTTTCTTAGTGATTTTAACCTGCTTGAAGTTGCTGTAAGCCGACATTTTATGTCCCACCATAGTGCATCCCCACAAACAATTAACCTACCACCTGGAGGCTAAATTCCTGTCTCAGTTGTCTGCTGGGGACTGCAAAAATACTTGCCTTGTCAAGAGCATGCCAAACCACAGGACTCATGACTTGTAGACTGTGTTTGCTTGAAGGCTTGCACATTAGTTATTTAAAAAACTGAGGCTGTTTGGTATCACTGGTGACTACTTGGGAATCTATGTCATTTTCAGCTTCACAATGAAAGGCGAGTGGATAAAAGTGCATTAAAGAAAGTAAACTTATTTTGCACAATTGTTGGCTGCTGATGTTGGTGTGATAATAATCATTGTGGATGCATTTTGGAAGGACACATTAATTCCTCCATACATTGTCTCCCACCTTTCAACTCTGGTTGGATGTTGTGCAGCTCATCCTGGAGTTGAGAGAGAAAAGCAATGATTTATAGTTCTACAACATTGTCCTGGGACATGTGTATTTGCCTTCATTCATTTCTAGTTTTTTCCATATTGCTTATTATAAAGAACTGAAATCCTAAAATTAGTTTCTGATTTAGAAAAAATCCCTGCGGTGGTCCAGTGGATATTTCCATAAAAAAACCTCTAGGCAAACTAAGCAGTTATTGGGTTAAGCAAGTTTGTCTCTTGTGGATTTGCAATCCGTTAAAGAAAAGGGATAGGAAAGTAAATATGAAGTTTTCTTCATGGAAAATGGAAGAGATGAGACACTGAATAGCTATGTTAGAACTGATGCTTTTTAATATAAATTATCTGATGTCAATCAGAGAGCCCCATAGTTGAGGGAGAAGGACCATGTAAATGTTCTTTCAACCATCGGATTATTTCTTCTACATCACAGCTGTAAGAATTAAATTATCGGGATTTAATTAGCTGTGCTGTCAAAGAGAGATGTCTGTCCCAAGAACACAAGGGTGTGACAACTGGTGCAAATTTCTGGATGAGTGCAAATGGACTGTGTGACTATGTCATAATACAGCAGCCCTGAAAAGAATGGATCAATGTATATTGTGGCAACTTTCATTGCTGAGATAGATATATGCTTTTAAACCTCATGGGGTAAAATTTGATGCAGTGTTTTAAAAGTCCAATTGGCTTCTAAGTGATTTGTCTTCTTGTTCAGGTTAAAACTTTTTACCTCTTGCATCATACCATGAGTATCTCCTTCAAACTACAGCATAATCACCCTGGCCTCAAATCTGCCTCATTTTTTTTCACCTACTTCAAGATGCGATCAACCACTGCATTTATTTCACCATCCAAAATGTACTCTGGTGGCACCAATGTTTATTCAGGAAAGGACTACATAAATTAGCAGTCCCTGGTGGATTTTGCACCTTGTTTTAACAGACCTGCTCTGTTTGGCTTTGTGAACAGCAGTGTCTTTGTATAGTTTTGATTTATTAGCTATCTTGAGGTACCAGTGAAGGGGAGAAATGTATACCAAACAGTACAAGAATCAGAGTAGCCTGAGGTATGCTTTTTTATGTAGTTACCATTAAGAATAAAAATAGCGTCAACATAAAAGATACAAAGGAAAATACTAGAGCAGACCTAAGCATTAGTTGGAACATCTCAATGGTAGGATGCTGTCACATAGCTAAGTTCCGGGCCAACAACATATTGGCAGAGCAGAGGAAACGTGTTTGTTGTTATGTGCATGTGCTGGCTTATGTGTGCATGTTAGTTCCCACACTAAACAGTTAGATCTGGTATAAATGTACTCCATAGCTGAAGAAGTATGGAGGAGCTCAGTGTCTGAGGGATTCCCAACTTCACCTAGCCCCCCTTTCATGCCTTTTCTACATCAGGTAAAAGAATGTAATTTCTTGATTCAAAATTGGAGCTTTCTCTGCATCTGTGGAAGCAGAAAAAGACAATATTTTGGGATTCCAGGGCATCCTATTCTAATGCCCATAAGATAGTGCTGTAAAGAGTATAATTGCCTTTGGTGGTTTGGAGCCCTGGTGGCGCAATAGTTAAAATGTAGTATTGCAGGCAAACTCTGCCCACAGCCTGGAGTTCGATCCTCATTCAGCCTTCCATCCTTCTGAGGTCAGTAAAATGAAGACCCAGATTGTTGGGGACAATATGCAAATAATGCTCTAAATTGTAAACTGCCCAGAGAGTACTGTAAAGCAGTATAGGGAGATACACAGTAAATGCTACTGCTATTGCTATTGACAAGTAGCAATCTATTTTTCGACTTTGTTTTAAAATTATACCAAAATCAGGGCTCCTCTGTCTTACTGATGCACTGAGTGGCTATTCAGGATTACATAATAGAAAAGGATCAAGGAAAAGAGACTGAAGAATAAGTATGGTGCAACAAATAATATTCTTGGACAGAAACCATTCTTTGTGTTCCAATTTCCAAATGTTTGTAGACTACTGGTCACACAAGACCAGTTTATTTATTTATTTACTTGGTGTGGCAAGCAATTGAGTCTGGATTTTAATTGCTTTGGTTTATCATGTGAACCCTCTCCAATTTTCATCACAATGTCACTAGAGGGTGCTTCATTTTCCTGAGCTATAATTGGGGGGGGGCAGGAATTGGGTATATTTAGCTTAATGAAAAGAAGAACTGGGGTGACATGATAGCAGTGTTCCAATATCTAAGGGACTGCCACAAAGAAGAGGGGGTCAACATATTCTCCAAAGCACCTGAAGGCAGGACAAGAAGCAATGGATGGAAACTAATCAAGGAGAGAAGCAACCTAGAAATGAGGAGAAATTTCCTGACAGTTACAGTAAAACAATTAACCAGTGGAACAACTTGCCTCCAGAAGTTGTGGGTGCTCCAACACCAGAGGTTTTAAAGAAGATATTGGACAACCATTTGTCTGAAATGGTATAGTATCTCCTGCTTAAGTAGAGGGTTGAACTAGAAGACCTCCAAGATTTCTTCCAACTCTGTTATTCTGTTATCCTGTTATAATCAAAGAAATAAACACCTTACAATATTTGAAGAATCAAAATAAAATGCTCTTATTTTCGCTGAGAATTCCCGATGAAGTGTTCTCCAATTGACACAAGCTAAATATCATTATATAATAATTGCCTAATTATTTGCCTATTTAGCACATATTTCCAGAAATTGTAGAATAAATCTCTTTAGATAAATCATTCTCAAAGAGAAATTTAGAATTATAAATAGTAATCAACAGATGCCCTTATTTCAAGAAGTGATGTGCCACTGGATTTTGAAAGTTGAATTAACTTTATACTCTACTCACATTTGGGATATTTCAACAGCTCTGGACTCCTAATAACGCATCAAGCCAACCTCTGTGATCCATCCAAAGTTCAAACCACCTTTCAGAAAGATATTTTACAATCCTATCATTAGATCTCTGCCATTTGGTAATTTACAGCTTTCTGACACATCCCAAAGCTGCAGTCCTGCTCACAATGCTGGAAGAAAGTATTGCGATAATAAGGTCTCCTGTCTGAAGTAAATCAAAGTAGTCCCATGTCAACAGGGCCTCCTGAAGAAAATTAAACCAGCTACAGTAACTCTTTCTTGTGTTTACAGAGGCCTCTTTTAACACTGGCTGCCTCCCCATCCCCCCACTGTTTCCAGAGCCTGAAACAGGTTTCATTTATGCTGACATTTTAGCCAATTCAGTTGTTCCTGAGGATAAGGATACCCTCTGGCTTCTGGAAGTTTGGTTTTTCTAAATACTTGACGACAGATAATGAATCAATCTGAGTGTTTGATAGAAATATTCAAATTTCTTCTTCTTCTTCTTTAAATAGAAAATGGTTACTAAGATCCATTTTTATTTGGCCTTCTTTCTGCAAGATCCTGCCTCTCTTCCTTTTTTTTTCCAGACCTCTTCCGCAAGTTCTCCTTTCCTTTCCTTTAAAGCAGGGGTGGGGAGCGATGGCCCTTTTATTTTTACCTGTGGACTTCAAATCCCAGAATTCCTGAGCCAGCCATAGGAGTTCTGGGAGTTGAAGTCCATAAGTCATAAGTAAGTGACCATCTTTCCCCACCTCTGCTTTAAAGCCTTAAGGCTTAGTCTTCCTTCTCCTTTTATTTAACTAATCTTACAGTTATTTCCTCTTGTAATTACTTCTGGAGAGAGCAAATGAGGCTCTTTCCTTGGAAGTCACAGTTTGCTTCATTTTCTCCTCAATCTTTTTGGTCCCTGATTTCCCCTGAGATCTGGCAGGCCCCTACCCTCATGGACTTCTGAAAAGCTGTAAAGATCTGGCTTTTCCCCCCAAGGCTTTGGTTGCTATGAGGCTGGGATCCAGGATACTCTACAGCTGTGATGTGTTTGCAGCACCAAATATGTCCTGTTTTGTTGGCTTTTATGCTTTTTATTATTTCTTTTTCTTCTATTACTCTTGCGAGTCATCCTGGGTGATGTTATATAAGATGGGTGGTTATACAAATCCTTTAAATACAGATACAAACAAATGCTCAACTCTCTCCAGACCACATCACTTCATGGATCAATTCTAGATTATTCATGTCATACAATTAGAGAATCACCAAAACAGAAATTCCTCAAAGTCCAGCCTATGGTTTAGCAAAAGAATCCAGATTAAAACATTCTCAGTTTGCAACCTCTGCTTGATTTTAGGAAGGTTAAAATCTTAACATCCCTTTTGGGAAATAGGAGTAATTATTTGATATTTCTCCACAAATTATTTGATATTTCATCCATTCTTCAGGATTTCTCATATGGAGTTTACTCCATCCTATACTCCCAGAGAGCCACTGTTGGTGTAGTGGTTAAAAGCATGAGACTAGAAGCCAGGAGACCGTGAGTTCTAGTCTAGCCTTAGCAGCTTGAAGCCGGTCATTCTCTATCAGCCCCAGAAAGAAGGCAAGGGCAAACCACTTCTGGAAAATACCAAGAAAACTACATGGATTTGCTTATATAATTGCCAGCAGGCAAGAATGACTCAAGGGCATATGTGCACACATAAATACTGCTTCCTAGGTTCAAATCTGATAGATAAAACTGCACAAAATAGGGGAAAGTGTGTTCCTATGCCAAGTTTCAGCCAGACCTCAAAAGGAAATAAAAATCCCCAATTCTGCTCAACTCTGTCAACATAACTTTGGAGTAAATTTTCTCTTTAGCATAAATTATTCGCTCTTGCTCTCACCTCTCTCTCTCATACACACACACTTAAAACAATTTGTTAAATAGGTTAAGCTCTCTGTCAACCAACCTTTGTGTCTACTTTGTAATTTTTCTTTATGTAAGTAAAGTTTGTGGACATGTTCTCATACATTTTGAGCTGGACACATTTATGTCACTCTAACTTTCCAGCTATGCTAAGTTATTTTTTTAAAAGATAACATTTTATTTATATAAAATATACTGAAAGGAACAGGCTAAAAAAAAAGTCCCTTGGGTGTCCTTAGAATAACCAACTCAAGTCATTTCATTAGATGAATGTGTTGAAGGGATCTTTTTCTTAGCATGTTTTCTTTCTTAGCACTACTACTCAAAGTATTATATCTTTTTAAATAAAGTGTTGACTGTTGAGCAGAAATCTGAAAGAATCACTCATCCTGCTAAATGATGTATGACTTGTGAAAGCCATATTAGAGCAAACTGTTGAAAAGAGGAACTTATCAAGGAAATGAGAAATCATGCTTTTAAAATTCAGAAGAGACCTACTGGCCCTAAAAGGTTACAAGCTGTTATCTTAGCCCCTCCTTGGTTGTCACGTTATTTCATCATCTCTTCACCAGAACTCTCAATAACTATCCTTTCTGCTGGCCTTTTTTCTTGTCTTTCTCAATAATGTGAAGGGGATAAGTGCATAACAGCCAATCCATCTTGTCACCAAAGAGAAGTCAAGAGTGCTTGAGTTCAGGAAATGCTGAATGCAACAGTACTACTTTTCTTTTATTAGAGAATCCCAGGGAGGGAAGCCTATGAAACAGATATTTTGCAACAGCCACACATTCCTTTATAGTATACTTGTTGTTTGGTTGCTGCCCGACTCTTTGTTGACCTCATGGATCATAGCACACCAGTCCCCCCTGTCCTCCACTGTCTCCCAGAGTCTGCCCAAACTTATGCCCACTGTGTCAATGACACTATTTAACCATCTTATCCCCTGCTGTCGTCTTCACCTTTTGCCTTCAATGTACTGTATCTATTTAACTCTATGGATTCAAGGCTGGGTTACCAGCCAACAATATGAAACTAGGAATCAAGACAGAGGAGGAAAGAGGAGAGAACATGCTGAGCATCAAAGCATAAAGCAATCAAGGACAAATTAGAAGGCAAGATTAGAAATTAGGATTATGGCAAAAAACCGGGAACACCACATACTATCAGCCTTCAAGTTGACCTTGTAACCCCAGAATGGCAGTAGTTCTTATGTTTTTCCCCTCCCTTCCTTCTCTTCCTCCAGTTTAATGGTAAAAAAGGCCATAATAAAATTCCAGTTGGAGATAGTAAGACTTCCTAGATTAGCAATAGTAATAGCAATAGCAATAGCAACAGCACTTAGACTTATATACTGCTTCATAGTGCTTTACAGCCCTCTCTAAGCGGTTTACAGAGTCAACATATTGCCCTTAACAATCTTGGTCCCCATTTTACCAATCTCAGAAGGATGGAAGGCTGAGTCAGGCTTGAGCCAGTGAGAATCGAAATGCTGGCAATTTGCAGAATTAGCCTTCAATACTGCATTCTAACTGCTGCGCCACCCTGGCTCTTACAAGATTCTTTTCTGTCCAGTAACAGCAAGTAATCAGTATGAGTAGAATCTGGAAGGTTTTCCATTGAGCAGCTTCTGTGACTCAACTTACAACATGATCCAGAGTCTCAAGTAAACATGGAATTTGTCCTCTCTTTATACTAGAGATAGTGGTTGTCTATGGAGCTCCTCAGAGATTGGTACAGATACTTTAGTGGGTTCTGCTTTTATTTGTTCATTCTGATTTTAAGCTAAAAGAAGTCAAGAGCTATTTTTCATTTGAATTATGAAGACAGTGAGCTGTGTAGCGTCTCATCCACTGATATTTGTGTGGTTTTAGATGTATTTTTCTTCACAATTCCAGTAAAAATATTGCTGGACAGTTTAACACATTTCTTTCAATTAAGCAATAACCAGTGGTGGCATTCCACATTTAAGAAGCAGTTCCTGATGGCCAATATTATATTAATATTAGTGCTATTTTTTTAAAAAAAATGGCAGAACCTAGAGTGGCAATCAGCAAGAGCTGGCATCTTCTGATATATCAGTGGTTATAATCAAGTCTCTGGACCACCTGGAGAACTGGGGGCCATCTGATGATGCCATGACATTACTAGGTGGTGTGTGATCAGAAACAGGGGTGTTTGTTTTTGGCATTTAAGGATGGTTAAAAGTAAGAGGCCCCTGCTACCATAGTCTGAAAAATAGCCATATCACACCCCTGAAATTCAGGTATTTTGCTGCTGAGTTTTACTGTAACTAGTTCCTGCTAGAGTCTGAAAATAAGAGTCATGTATTATTTATTTAATTGGTTTCCCACTTTACTATTTTTACAAATAAGACAACAAACCTATCCTCCTCCTATTTTCCCCACAACCACAACCCTTTGAGGTGAGTTGGACAGAGACAGTGACTGGCTCAAGGTCACCCAGCTGGCTTTCATGATTAAGGTGGGACTAGAACTCATGGTCTCCCAGTTTCTAGTCTGGGTACCTTAATCAGTAGACCAAACTGGCTTATATTCAGCGCAATGAAATCAAAACTTCCAGCACCTTATTAGGATGAATTTTTAGCTCTGAGAGTGAAATGGATGGTACCTAAATTTGATATTTATTCCATTTCACCTTGAGACATCCATAAATAATGCCAGCCTATTATTCAGTCATAGAAAAGCATTTCTATGTACGCATGTACGCATTTATATCAGTCAGATCAGCATTATAAGATTTTTCATTTTTTTTCATGTAAGATTCTATACACTGTCTTTTGATTTAAGATTTTATGTGTTACCCTAGAAAAATAAAAACATTTCAACAGTTGGAACAAAAATAATAGTGAATTTTTGTGACGAGGATAATTTTTATTCCTCATCACACAATAGTTGCTTTTCTTTATTGCAGACACGTAACATATCCCATTTTATGTAATCTCTCCCAAGTTATTTTTCCCACCTTATAACACAACCCCCAAATAACTCGAATTTGAGTATTGTAGTGTTGCTGGTAACACTAAAAAGTTACGGTAGCAAGGAGGAATCATATAGTGGCGAGTACCTCTTTCTCATGGGTGGATGATACATAGAATTCTTTTTGATTCTATATTTTCATATAATGATCCGGTACGTGATGCAGAATTACGCAAGCATTTAATTTACTCATTAAAGGGTTAAATTGGTGAGACACTTGTGTAGAGTAGGATGATCTTTCTCATCTTCAATCCAATTAAACTTGAAAAAAAATGAGATGGTCTCCTCTTTAGCATTGATGGTCTCATTCTTGGCAGGAATCCTCAGCCTTCATCCTTGAGGGTTTCACTCTTGGCAGAATGACAAAGCATTCCAAGATAAGATAGGCTTGTCCTCTTTGTCCTTGGAAAACTCATTGAGATGAGACCATTGAAAAGCAGGTGTGCTTAATTAGGGTTTATAAGCTGGACAAACCCCCACACAGGATGAAATTTTGATGCAGGCCTAACTGGAAGGTGCTGCATCTTTGCTGGCATTCAAGGGGTCCATCCACCTTAATCTCTCTGGGGTTTTCTGATTGGTAGGAGGGCAATAAGAACTTTCTTTCTTTGTCTTGATGTACCCTTGAGTATTTTTAATTGCTGTCTTGTATTCAACTTCTTTTATTGCTGCCTTGTGTTGTTATATTCTTTGCATTCCTATATGTTCTAGGATTGCAGTCTCATGTGATGGGATTATATTATTTTCTTATACTTCCTTTGCAGGGGTGGGTTCCACTTACCTTCCCCACCGGTTCGCCTCGCGACGTTTTGCGCGCGCGCATTCCCTCGGGCAATTTGGCTTCCGCACATGCTGAGTAGCTTCAATCAGCCCGAAAGACAGCTGAGGAGCTGCTCAGAGGTGGGTGTGGTAGAAGGAAA
>QLTV01000437.1:2151267-2162379 GCA_003457575.1 Thermophis baileyi
GTGACTTATGACCATTTCACACTTAATGCCTGACGGTCGTTAAGTGTGAAAAATGGTCATGTCACTTTTTCACCATATTTTACAAGTTGGCCACTCCCACCCGGGCACATGACCATCAAGCCACTCCCACCCAGTCACATGGCCATCAAGCCACTCCTACCCGGTCACATGGCCATCAAGCCACTCCCACAAAATTAAGCCACGCCCACAGAGTGGTAGTAAAAAAATTTGGAACCCACCCCTGGTCTTACTAAGGCTTTATAGAGTGGTATTAGTACCTCACTTGATCACTCTGTTAATGCAATTTAGGATTGCATTGGCTTTTTTGGCTGCCGCTGCACACTGCTGGCTCATATTTAGCTGGTTGTCCACTAAGACTCCAAGATCCCTCTCACAGTCTCTGCTATTAAGCCTGGTTTCACCCAGTTTATATGTGTTAGAGAGTGGTATTAGTATGGTATTAGTACCTCACTTGATCACTCTGTTAATGCAATTTAGGATTGCATTGGCTTTTTTGGCTGCCGCTGCACACTGCTGGCTCATATTTAGCTGGTTGTCCACTAAGACTCCAAGATCCCTCTCACAGTCTCTGCTATTAAGCCTGGTTTCACCCAGTTTATATGTGTACTTTTGGTTTTTCTTATTATATTTAGGCTTCTATAATATTCTAACATACTTTTCTAAAATACACAAAGATATGGATTATCAAAAAAGCAAGCCAGTATGAGAGGAATTCCCCCACCCAATCTTGTACTAATGCATAATTCACTTTCTAACTGACCTAATAATAACACTATTTCAGTGCTTTGTTTCTCTCCTTCGATGGCTATCTAATTTAAGGATCTATATTTAAGTCCAGGAACATAATGAAGAGTCCAATTCCATGCTATATACCTCAGTAGTTAACATTCAGAAGTTAACTGTGTTTAAACCAGGAACTTCTGCTATCACAGATAAGAACAATGAACAATGCTATCTTGTGTTAATTTATTTGACAATCCCCTCTTAAAACCATACCCTTTACCATCCTCTTGTGGCAGCAAATGTCTTAATTATATGCTGTGGGAAGTGTGTGTATGTGTGTTTTAATCTAGGATCCGCTACCGTTCCAATT
This sequence comes from Thermophis baileyi, assembly GCA_003457575.1. Lineage (NCBI taxonomy): Eukaryota > Metazoa > Chordata > Lepidosauria > Squamata > Dipsadidae > Thermophis > Thermophis baileyi. The sequence continues at coordinate 2,152,382 of QLTV01000437.1, forward strand.
CATTAGACTGCTAGTTCCAAATGAGACAGAAATGGTTTTTTTTTTTTTACTTAATGTTCCCTGGCTTCCTACTTTTCCTATATAATTTTTAGAAGTCTGGTAAGATGCTAATTTTATTTATAGCTACTAGTTACAATGAGGGGGGGAGGAGGAGGAGGAGGAGAAGAGGAGGAGGAGGAGGAGGAGGAGGAGGAGGAGGAGGAGGAGGAGGAGGGGAGGAGGAGGAGGAGGAGGAGGAGGAATAAAATCATTGATTCAATCTATATTTTGTATTTTCATGAAGGAATTCAATACATCGCAGGTAGTACTTCCCATNGGAGGAGGAGGAGGGGGAGGAGGAGGAGGAGGAGGAGGAGGAGGAGGAGGAGGAATAAAATCATTGATTCAATCTATATTTTGTATTTTCATGAAGGAATTCAATACATCGCAGGTAGTACTTCCCATCTGAATCTTTTCACAATCCAGTGAGGGAGGCTAACAGATAAAACTTCTCAACTGAGAATCTGTATTTCAGTAAAGGAGAATGTTTGTAGACCCCTCAATCCGTATCTCTCCTGTCGTCTCCTGTCTTTATCTGACCTCTAGCCCAATACTTTAATGAAAGTCAATAAGAAATCTCTAGAGTGGACTGCATCTACTGCTGTTACATGCAAGTAATGTTTCTTATGTACACTCTTTTTTGGTCACAGCCTCTTCTGTTCTCCATGTTCTATCTCATATTGCATCTCATTTCCTTGGGGGCACAGAGTTATGCATCTTCCTGGTTTATTTTATACATGGATACTGCTGTATCAGGAGAAATGCCAGAATTGGGTCAATGTAAAAAATACACATGCAACAATAAGCACAGCTACCAAGTCACAAACAGCTTTGTAAGCAGACAGGATTCTATTATCTAGTGGAATTCTTTTCATCCTTGTCAATCATTTAATTTATTTACCTCGCTAGAGTCATTCTATTTTAAAATGCAATATTCTTCATGCTAGGCTTTGGTTAGAAAAACACTGCTTTTCATACTTTAAATTTTATAATTGTATCTTTTAAAGGAAATTCTCTTTTAATCAAGATTTTGAAAAGGATTTTATTCTTCCTATTGGTCATTCAAACTGATGTAGAGGCACCAGCATTTAAGTTATTTGTTCAAACTTAACAGCTGCCAAATATGTCTACGATATTTTTTAAAAAAAACATCATGTAAAATCATATACAGTCAAAATTGAACTTATTTAAATCTGCCCAAAACTAGGAGGAGGAAAAACAACGTGAAACTCAGAATTAAACGAAATGCTGTGAAATTGTTTTAATCAAAGATTGGAAACTCATCAAGAGGTCAATACATAGGATTGTATTGAGCCTTGCAGAGATATCTGCATATAGATCAATCATTACCTTTAATCAATCTGCAGAGGTCCTAAGTCTGAATAATGCATTTTCGGAATGATTTTCAAGTGGGAAATTGACAGGGAAGAATAATTCATTTCCCCCCATAAAAATAAAGCTCTCTGTACATCTGGACTCTTTAAAAGATGTCAGTTGTATGAGAAAGAAAACACCCGAGGAGGAAATTCTTTTCTAGAGGAAAAAAACAGAAAAGTAAATGGTTTTGAAACCCCTTTCTCCATACTGGTTTTGTGCTATTAGTGCATTTTATCAAGAAAAGTCTTGGAAGTGAGAAATAATAGAGCTGGAAAGATTTTAGAAATCATCTACATCGGAAATAAATTACTTGGTGTCTCCTACTTGTTTTGGACTATTATTTTCACAGACTTTAACATTGGTCATACTGAAAAAGTTTCTAGGAGTTAGAGATGAAAACGGTGGAATGATAGAGAGTTCTTGATTGCTCAGTGCAGTAGAAGCACTATCCACATTTTGCTCAAATAACTCAAGTGGAGAAAAGCTCAGGCAATCTTTTCCATTGTTGCACAAGTCCCAGGATTAAGAATCTTAACCTTTTGCTTATCTAAAAGCTGCTGCCCTGAATTTCTATGCATTGATTAAAGTCATATCCACTGAGCAAATTTTCTCCTCCTATCTTCAGATGTAGTTTTAGAATTCTCAACAAGACCATGTTAGTTGGGAATTGAAGATCGCATATCTGGAGAACATCTTAATGTTCAGTCCAGTCACATTCCATCTTCTTCAAAAAGGCCTCTCTTATCTTCCATTTTGCTTCCCCTTAAATATCTTTTAAATATTCCAGAAATCACATGGTTTCTAGGGCTCTAACTGCTTTTTCTTCTCTGGATGAGTGTTGATTTCTCAGTGAGAGACAAGGATCAAATGCAGCCTGATTAAGCTGATGTAATGGGCTGTGAGAGTTCCTTCAGTGACCCTTCTCAGCCAGCTGAGGTTAGAAATAAAGCCCTCGAAAGCACAGAATTATAACACATAGGGAGAAAAAAGCTGAATTTCTAAATCTTTGAAACTCTAGGTTCATCCCTACCTCCTGGGGCCTGAGCCATGGTGTCTGTAAGTTGAGCTTATGAAACCAACTGCACAACAAGACCTTCTTCCCTGACCTGTTCATTGTGGGAATGATTGCCTTGGAATATGTCAATATTTTAATATCTCATGTCCTTTGCAATTTATAGTCCTTGCTCCATCTCCATTTCAGCACTGTGTATTTTTGTTGGCTTGCTTTCAGAGATCTGACCATTCCACAGCTGCACCCTACAGCGAAGCCATGTTTTGATAATATGATAAGCAAAACAGAGAATGCCAGAAGGGTTCACCTATTATTATTACTGTGTTTCAATAATGCTCACACGATGCTAGGACTTGTCTGCGAATATGCTTGTGGAGGTCAAAGGGAGTCTTAGACATGTGTGGGCAAAATTTGAGGGAAGAAGCTCTGAATAAAAAAAAGCAAAATGAGTAAGGAAGGGATTTTTGAATTAAGTTTATACTTGGTATGGATGACAGCAGGGAGTGTGTGTTGAGTGATCTTGAAAATTCATTTCATTGCTTTGAATACTTAGGCCCAGCTGTCACTGCCAATCACAAGGTGTTTTCATATGTAAAATTCAAATCATGAAGCTCATGAGGTGATTTTGGGTCAGTCACTTTCACTCTGTCAATATTATAGCGGTGTCTTCAGGATAAAATGGGGAAAAGGAGTTTTGAAATGGCAAGATAAAATGTAACAAGTAAGTGCATTAAAAATACTTGGTGGCAAGCCTAAGGTTGTGACTAGGATGGATATTTGTATTTTAGTTTCTCTGTCTCATTTTTTAAAAACAAAATCCATTAATTATATTCCATCGCAACATCAACATATGACATTTTAAAAGTTCTGCATCAAATTCCATAAACATTTTCATGTACATTTTTCCAATATTTGCATGATATTACTGTGAAATATAATCTAGCATGCCAACATTTTTGCAACATATTCTTAATTTAAAAATCTGCTAATATAACTTTGTTACAACTATTTTCCCTAAATAGAAAAATGCTTCTAGGATTATCGATAAATTGCTTTATGTTATCGATGGCTATGCTTTTCATGGCTAAATCCCCAGTATCTAAAATGGATCAAGGCATTAAGAACTGTGGATTTTCAAAGCATGGGGTTGACTAAAAGACCATCCAACAGTAAAAGGAGAAAGCTAAAGTGGATTTGCAATATTGAGTCTTTGACATATGTTGCTTGTCAACATTTTAATTAATCTTTTCAATAAAAGGGTAATAAAAAAGACGTTTGAATAATATGGTCATTTTTTTCTATGTATAATTTAATTTTCAGGCCTTTCACTTATTTTCTTTTTCTTTTCTTTTTCCTTTTATTATACTTATCCATTTTGAGGTTGTTTTTATACATAAATCCTGCCCTGTGTATTTCTTGTAAAGTGGTTTAGCCTAATAACATTTATAAATAATATAATGCTGTTTTGAACTCTTGTTTTAAACCACCTGAAATTTTTGTTGCTTTCCCAAGTATGCATATGTTTGAACATTCTTTTTTCTTCTGTGCAGGAATTACTGAGGAAAATGACATTCTCGTTGAAGCAACAAAGGCGAAGAAGCAAACAGAACATCTCCACTGCAACACTGTGAAGAAGCAAATAATTTATACATTGGATACACTTGAGAAGCAAGTAAATTAGATCACAATCAGCAAACTGGTGCTCTACACCACTGTTTCTCAACTTGGCTGCCTGAAGACGTGTGGACTTTGACTCCCAATAGAAGTGCATACATCTCAAGGGGGCCAAGGTTGAGAAACAGTGCTCTAGGTAATCTTTTCATCCCATTCGTTGCAATGTTCTAAGTCCAGGAGTAAAGGGAAACCAAGCCATCAAAGAACATGGTGGCTGGACACCATCAAAGTTGACATCAGCCAGAGTATAAAAAAAAACCTCAAAGAAGTAGTGCAAGATTTGAAGATGTGGAGAGACGTAGCAATAGCACTTAGACTTATATACCGCTTTACAGTGCTTTACAGCCCTCTCTAAGCGGTTTACAGAGTTAGCATATTGCCCCCAACAACCTGGGTCCTCATTTTACCCACCTCGGAAGGATGGAAGGATGGAAGGCTGAGTCAACCTTGAGCCGGTGAGATTTGAACCGCTGAACTGCAGGTAGCAGTCAGCTGAAGTAGCCTGCAGTGCTGCACTCTAACCACTGCGCCACCTCGGCTTCTACGTAGCCTGTAGAATCACCAGGAGTTGGACATGACTGAATAGATATCATCATCATCATCTCCAGAAATTGTAGCTCTTTTTTCCAAAGAATATCCATTGAGGGAAGGAGGGTACATGATAAAATCTTTCCCATTTCAGCCTTCTTCCCTGTGACTTCTACTTGTTAAATGAAAAATTATTCAACCAAGTTGCTTTGTCGCCACTAGTCATGTCAACTCTAACCATAAACCATAAACAGTTAATTATACCTGCATGGCACATTTTCTAAAATCACATAATGATTGTCATACTTTTAACTCTATAATTCTGTGTGCTGTATAACTAATGTTGTAGTACTAGGAAGTATTCTGACAAATTAAAAGACACGAAGTATAAATAATAAATAGTGCAAACAAAAATGGCATGGCAAAATCATTAGCAAGGCCTTAACACAAGAGAAGCTTAATAAAGCACAGCAAAAAAAGAAAGGGGTAAAATGGCAAAGCTTCGCACTAACACAATTCTAAAAAAGTTGGCATAAATATGAATTTAATTCGTCTTCAGTTTAAATGGCTGCAAAACCTAAAAACACAATAAAATACAAAAGGAATAGGTCACAACATAAGGTAAAACAAAATTGACATGTGGAGGAAAGTCACAGAAAACTTTTGTTTCACCATAAACAGGAGCCCTCCCTAAACACCTGCAAACAATCTAATCCCAAGGTTGGAGAAACAACCCTGGTTATAAAGATTGCCTGAAGGCAGGTAAAATTACTCCATTTGCATATTATTACACATTACAATTTAAAATAAATTATCCAGGACCTGGAATTTAATGTGGACACACAAGTACAGATTGCGGTGTATCTATAAATCTCTACCTGGGTTCAATAGTTTTTATTTATTTATTTGATTGTTATCCTGCCTTTATTATTTTTATAAATAACTCAAGGCGGTGAACATACATAATACTTCTTCCTCCTACTTTTCCCACAACAACAACCCTGTGAGATGTGTTGGGCTGAGGTGAGTGACTGGCCCAAGGTTACCCAGCAGGCTTTCATGCCTAAGGTGGGACTAGAAGTCACAGTCTCTTGGTCTCTAGGCCAGCGCCTTAACCACTATATTAAACTGGTTTCTATTAGTCACTAATTAATGAATTTATTTTCCAATCTTTATAAATAGCTACTTTATGGAAAAGGCAAAAGACTGGGCTCAAAAAAAGGATTAATTTAACTCATTGTCTACTAGTCCCTCCCTACTTTCAGTGTTCCTGAAATAGCTGTAAGTCCCAGCAGTGAAAATATTAAAGAATATTTCTTTTGTTTAAGGAAGAATAAGAGTTATGTCATTCACTGCAAGTATCACAGAGAAGTAATTCTACAATACGAAGGCAAAATGTGGATAGACTTATTCTGGAGTCTAGTCAAAATTGTGTCTTCTAACCAAAATAAGAACATATCTCAAAATTTGTGACACATGGCAAGCTTCACAATTTGCAGATGGCTTGTTCATGCTCTTGTCTCACAGGCACTGCTGTGGCTGCTGCCTTGACAGTTTTGAAGCCTGCTGTGAGATTTTTTAATTATATGCTGTCCTGACAGAACTAGGCCCTTCTCTGGTATCTATTAGATAAAATGCTTGGAATAGTACAGGCTGAAAACAGCTACATATTCAGATAGGGATCATTTTGCATGGATTTGAAAGAAACAGATCAAGATTTATTTATTTTTCACATTTTTGAATGGTCCATTTCTTTTATGAATGTTTATGAATATTGTTATACCCAAGGTAGACAGAACTTAAGATTTAAAGATTTTTGGGGGGGGAAAACCCACCCCAAAACAAACTTATTTTATTCAGGCAAATAAGTTTGGCTCTTCAATGCATAGATTTGATTCCATATGTATTCAATTGAAATTTTGGTGCTGAATTGACCCATTTTCTTGTTTTTCGGTTCTTTCTATCTCATATTGAAGCTGCAGAACAGTCAGGTGTAATGTGTTAGAAACAGCTGTACCGCCTAAATTTGACAGATTTCATTTGTTTAGTTCTTTTAAAAGAAGATCTTAGCAAAATCCACAGATTTCTTCATAAACAGGATAGGAAGAATTTACACTTTACTAAAATTAATTCAAAAGACTGCAAAAGAGAGAGATTCATTCAGCCAGCCTTATATTCAACTTCAAAGCTGCAAAAAGGTGGAATAATTTTCATTTGAACTTGGATTATATTTCTCTTCAATTCTTGTTCATCCCATTGCATGGATTTCTTCAAGGCTTTAACAAGCCTCTTTTATAGATCCATTAAGAAAACATTTTCCAGATCATTTTTGTATTTCCTTTTTAATTTTGAAAACTTCAGCCAATTTCTTTTGTATATCCAGTAAAATTTCCTTTTCCAAATAATTCTCTTGGCCTGTCATTTCTACTTTCAGTACTTTCTCTGTCTTGTCAGGTAAAATTTGATCCGCATCCGTCATTCCTTCATTAACATCTTTTAGACACAGACTATCCACAGAAGCAGACATTATTGCTAACTACAGGTAGTCCTCGACTTATGACCCCAATTGAGCCCAAAATTTCTGTTAAGTGAATTTTGCCCCATTTTACGACCTTTCTTGCCACAGTTGTTAAGTGAATCACTGCAGTTGTTAAATTAGTAACAGGATTGTTAAATGAATCTGGCTTCCCCATTGACTTTGCTTGTCAAAAAGTTGCAAAAGGTGATCACATAACTTTGGGACACAGCAACTGTCATAAATATGAGTCAGTTGCCAAGCATCTGAGTTTTGGTCACATGACCATGGGGATTCTGCAACGGTCATAAGTGTGAAAAATGGTCATAAGTCCTTTTTTCAGTGCTGTTGTAACTTTGAACGGTCACTAAATGAACTGTTGTAAGTGGAGGACTACCTGTATGTTGCTACTGTAGTTACTAACTTCTGGTTCCACTCTTCAAAAGTCTCCTTTAATATTTCCAATTTTATAACATTGTACGTCATATTGGAAATCCCAACATTAACTGACATCAGACATATATCTGAATTGTTTTGGTGTCGTTATATCAGCATGAATATCACTCAAAACTATGATCTTCCTTTTGAATATATGTTTCTGCATCTTTGACCAAAAGTAGCAGCTTGTTTAGTGATCTCTGGACTATTATCCACTATATCAGATCTCACACCAGGGGTGGGTTCCTCCCAGTTCGGACCGGTTCGCCCGAACCGGTAGCGACCCGCTGATGATGTCATGATGACATCACCAAACCGGATCGGTCGGTGCTGGTCCGTGGGCACCGCCATCCTTTTTTTTATTTTTTTATTTTTTGAATTTTTTCTGGGTTTTTTCTTCTGCGCATGCGCAGAAGCCGAGTTTCTGGCACTGCGCATGCGCCGCCAGCTTGTTTTCGGCTTTTTTTGCTTGTTTTTTGCTTGTTTTTTGCTTGTTTTTGCTTCTGCGCATGCGCAGAAGCCGAGGGAGGGGGGGGAAATGCTTGCCCGACTGCTCCCTCCCTAAGCAACCTCAGAAGTTTTCAAGCTCGTCTGGAGAGGCGTTTTTTTTTAAAGAAAACCCCGAAAAAGCCACAAGATCTGTAGCTGACGGTCTCCGGTAAGATGCGCATCTCGTGGCCCACCCCACCCCATCCCCTGCCCCACCTGCCACCCAAAAATTGCACCCCACTGCGAGCGTCTCTCAGCCGTTGCGTGCAGGGAAAAACCTTAAACAGTAAAGAAAAACTTCTCGTGAGTGTGAGGCAATTAACAACTTCTTGCACATGCGATAAGTTTATCTTTACTTGTGCAAGGGCTGGGAGTTGCTCCGAGGCTCGGAGGAGCAAAACATCCCCCCCCGAATTCCAGCCCCGCAGTGAGGGATGAGGTGATCACGTCAACAGCTCGGTCTCCCGCCATGTTCAAGCAGAGCTCCGGCGGGGCTTGAATCTGCATTGCAGGAAGACTCCGCTCTTGAGGTGCGCGCACTCCAGGCTTCCCCTGGCGACACCCCCCACAACCTTCCTACAATTGCCAGGGACATGTTTCTTGGTCTGCCGGTGCCCCTTCGCCTCTTCCCATGCCCAGGTGGGGGAAAAACACCTCAGGGCGCCCTGATCCATCTTCCTCAACTGGGAGGCTCCGCTGCTCCCCAAGCAGCAGTGCTCTTGGAGGACGATGTTTTGCCCAGCCTGGAAGTTGCTTCCAAAGTGCGGAGAAGCTTCACTTTTTCTCCTCCCAAGTGAGCGAAAAGCTGGCGGGCTGGCAGGGTCCAGCCCACAAGCCCTCTCTGGCCCCGGCGCAGGAGCAGCCCAAGCCAAACAGAGCCAAGCTGACCGTAGCTGGGCTGCCCAACCTGAGGAACAGGCAAATAGAATGGTGGGCAAGACCGCAGGAGGCATAGCCAGAGCCACGGGCAACCGGAGCCACGGGCAGCGGATCAGCTCGCTGTGGGTCTGGGATTTGAGGGACGGAGGTTTTGCTCTTACAAATTAACAACTTCTTGCACTCGCGAGAATTTTTTCTTTACTCTGCAAGGGTTGCTCCGAGGAGCAAAACTTCTGTCCCCCCGAATCCCAGGCCCACAGCCCCCCAACCCTGCTGGCCCGCCAGATTTTCTCTCACTGGGGAGGAGAAAAGAAGCCTCTCCAACTTCTAGGCTGGGCAAAACATCACCCTCCGAGAACGCTGCCGCTTGGGGAGAAACCTCCCAGTTGGAGGAAGATGGATCAGGGCACCCTGAGGTGTTTTTCCTGCACCCGGGCACGGGAAGAAGCAAAGGGGCACCGGCAGACCAAGAAAGATGTCCCCAGCAATTGTAGGAAGGTTGGGGGAGTGTCTGCAGAGGAAGCCTGGAGTGCGTGCACCCCAAGAGCGGAGTCTTCCTACAATGCAGATTCAAGCCCTGCCGGAGCTCTGCTTGAACACGGCGGGAGACTGAACTGTTGACATGACCACCTCCTCCCGGCCTCTTTCCCTCTGCCAGTAGGGAAGCCGGGTTCAGTCCGAGCCGGTCACCGCCCGGCCCGATGCCAGCCCCCCCCCGCCCGCCATTTAATTTGCCTGTTCCTGGGGTCAGGCAGCCCAGCTACGGTTGGCTCGGCTCTTGGCGGGTGAAGAATCTATGGGCAAAGTGAGCCCCTCTGGGGAGGGCAGTGGGGAGCAGCTGCCTGGGAGGACCTGGCGGCCCTCCCTCACTCTCCGGCCATTGCGTGGCCAGAGGGGCCGGAGGATTAGGCGCCCCAAAATGTGCCTGTGTCACCGGGTCGACCTCAGACCCCACAAGGCAGTGGACGCCGGAACGCTGCCACAATCTGAGCTCCCTTTGGAGTGGGTTGCAAACAAGGTGCATAGCGGCTCCCAAACAGAACACAG
>QLTV01000437.1:2177788-2204860 GCA_003457575.1 Thermophis baileyi
ACCAGGAAAATAACATCCCTGTACTCGGCTGGGGAAGATTCCAGGTGCATTTTGGCAAATTCAACGGCAACCTGCCTATCACGGTGGTTCGGGGGGACCTGCCTACACTGCTCGGCCTGGACTGGTTCGCTCCACAAGAAGATCCACATCACCATGGAGATCGAAGAGTGCCCCTGTGATATGGAGATTGATACTGTGTCCTCCATATCAATAATCTCTTGGCTGCCCTCAAGAAGGCTATTCCGGCGCTCCGGCAACAACAGCTGAAGAACCAGCTACTAAGACTAAATGATTACCAGGGAAATAAAATCCCTGTACTCGGCTGGGGAAGATTCCAGGTGCATTTTGGCAAATTCAACGGCAACCTGCCTATCACGGTGGTTCGGGGGGACCTGCCTACACTGCTCGGCCTGGACTGGTTCGACGCCTTGGGACTCGGTGTGACTGGTATCAACGCGGTGTCCGGAAGCTGCGCGGACGACCTGCTTCGCGAGTTCAAGGACGTTTTTGACACCCAGCTTGGCAAGTATGTGGGCACACCTATATCCTTTAGCCTAGACCCCCAGGTTGCCCCCATCAGGCTGAAGCCGCACAGGGTTCCCTTCGCCCTGAAACCTAAAATCGATCAAGAACTCGATAAACTTATCAGCCAAGGGGTTCTTGAGCCCATAGACCATGCCCGCTGGGAGACCCCGATTGTCACCCCTATCAAGAGCGATGGGTCAATCCGCATCTGCGCGGACTATAAGTGCACCATAAACAAGGCCCTACAACGAAGCGCTTACCCTGTGCCGGTAGTCAAGCACCTATTACACACTTTGGGCCCAGGCGCCATTTTTGCTAAGCTGGACCTCGCGCAGGCGTACCAACAGCCCAGAGTTCAGACCTTATGTCAGCAGGCAGCACGAGATATCGGCGCAAGGTTTTTTTTTGCTATGGGGGGATAGAGTCTTCGCACCTCTGTCGCTTCGAGAGGCAATTCTAAGGGCGTTACATGAGGGGCACCCAGGGGTGGTTAGAATGAAATCTCTGGCCCGGAGCTACGTTTGGTGGCCAAAAATGGACATCAAATCGAGAAATGGGTGGCAGGTTGCACTCCCTGCCGGGAGTCAAGAGCCGCCCCACCTAAGGCCCCGGCACAGGAATGGGACAAGCCCCAAGCCCCCTGGTCCCGGGTTCACATCGACTACGCAGGCCCATTCCAAGGGCAAACCTTCCTGATTGTAATAGACGCCTATTCTAAGTGGCTTGAGGTCATTCTTATGGGGTCTACTACAGCCGAAGCCACAATCAGGGTGCTCAGAAAGCTATTCACCACACACGGCCTACCCGATGTGTTGGTTTCTGATAATGGGCCGCAATTCACAGCCACTCCATTCGAGGGCTTCCTGGCCGAACTAGGGGTCCGTCACGCACTGGTCTCCGTTCCATCCCTCGAGCAATGGACAGGCGGAACGCATGGTGCGATCGGCCAAAGAGGCACTAGGCTAGCTTGGCCCAGGGGACTGGCAGGCCAGGATAGACACCTTCTTGCTGGCCCAACACATAACTCCTAGTGTGGCCACAGGGAGAAGCCCGGCTGAGCTATTAATGGGCCGGCGGCTTCATTCCAAACTGGATAGGTTACACCCTAGCTACTCGCAACAAAAGCCAGAGCTAGCTGAACACAAACGGACAAGGTCCTTCGCAGTCGGAGACTTAGTTTTTGCACAAAACTTCTCCGAGGGCCCACAATGGTTACCAGGTAAAATGGTAGAAATCTCAGGACCCAGGTCTTATGTGGTCCTAATTCCAGACGGGAGAAAATGGCGGCGGCATATAGATCAACTGCACAGCCGCCAACTCCCAAATGCTGACAACAGGGAATTTACTAACAAAGAATTCCAATCCAATTCCCCTACAGCTGAGAACTACCCGAGGGAGGCGGAGCACTTACTTGGGGAGCCGGAGTTCCAGCGTCGTCCCAGTCACGAACCGGTTCCGGTCGAAGCCGAGGCCCCGCCCGAAAGCTTCTCGGAGCTTCCACAGGCGGAGCTAGAGAGGGAACAGGACCCATCCTCTCTGCTCGACGCCCAACCTGTAACTGAGCTGCGCAGGTATTCTAGAGTCCCTAAACGCCCCGCCTATTTATGGGATTATGTATGTAAATAGGTTGGCTCAAACCAAGAGGGGAGGGGTGTTAAGTATCTAGACTGCATAGTCTACAGTCAGGTCCTCCATTTAGGCGGGAGAATGGAGAGCCCTGATTGGCCAGCTCCACTGACAGCTCCCTATAAAAGGCTGGCTGTCAGATTGGAGTGCTGCTGGAGTCTGTACATAGTTTACAATAAAGAGCTGTTGTACCAAACAAGTCTGAAGCCTCTTCTGTCCCAGAACTTAACACTGGGAGGTACTCATGTAGGGCAATTTGGTATTGCAGCCTAAACTATTTGCCTTCCATGCTGCTCCCAACTGTTTCTGAAACCAGTTTTAAAAATTACAGACCAGAAAGGGTTGGCAATATGGCCACCTTGGTGCTTAGTCCAGACTACAGCAACCAAAAGCTCTGATTGTCACTACCTCTTCTGAATAGAATAGAATAGAATAGAATAGAATAGAATAGAATAGAATAGAATAGAATAGAATAGAATAGAATAGAATAGAATAGAATAGAATAGAATAGAATAGAATAGAATAGAATAGAATTCTTTATTGGCCAAGTGTGATTGGACACACAAGGAATTTGTCTTGGTGAATATGCTCTCAGTGTACATAAAAGAAAAGATACATTCGTCAGGAATCATAAGGTACAATACTTAATGATAGTCATAGGGTATAAATAAGCAATCAAATCACATTAGGAAACAGTCAATATAAACCATAAGGATACAAACAACAAAGTTACAGTCATGCAGTCATAAGTCGGAGGAGATGGGTGATAGGAACGATGAGAAGATTAATAGTAGTGCAGACTTAGTAAATAATTTGACAGTGTTGAGGGAATTATTTGTTTAGCAGATTGATGGCATTCAGGAAAAAACTGTTCTTGTGTCTAGTTGTCTTTTTCCTTTCAATTCAGGGCAGAGAAACGTCATTGGCTACCCCAGGGGTGACATCCAGCAGGTTCTGATAGGTTCTGGAGAACCGGTAGCAGAAATTTTGAGTAGTTCAGAGAACCGGTAAATACCACCTCTGGCTGGCCCCAGAGTGGGGTGGGAATGGAGATTTTGCAATATCCTTCCCCAGGAGTGGGGAGGGAATGGGGATTTTGTAGTATCCTTCCCCTGGAGTGGGGTGGGAATGGAGATTTTGCAGTATCCTCCACCAAGCCATGCCCACAGAACCGGTAGTAAAAAAATTTGGATTTCACCACTGGGCTACCTTGAATGGGCAGCGTTAACAGTGCCTTCTCCTTTTAGGGATTGTTCCCTTTTTCTTAGCTTGGGTCTCTCCTTTGCTTTCCCAGATGTTTGCACACACAAGTGCATTCACACCCCTTTCCTACATTCCACCATTTGATACAACACAGCTCCTTTATATTCCCTCACCCCCCACCTTTTTTTTGTATCATTATTGCTCTACTGCTAAAATAATCAAAGAGAAGAGAAGTCTTAGACACTTTAGGACAGAAAATAGATAATGGGGGATGCATCTGAGATATCCTAGGATAAGTAGGAAGAAGTCAGCTGTCTCTGAATTCCAGAAGTGATGTGTGGCTTGTACTTAAGACAAGGATAAACTGCAGATCTGAAATACTTGCTTACCTTTGTCAGCAGGTTTTTGCAAGTTTATGTGTACATCAATACTTCTTTCCCCCCATGCCTTAAAATAATGTGTGAAGAAGCCCCTGTTATTATGGCACTTGGTGAAGTCATAAATCAAGCAGCAGTAGCACAATTATTGCAATACTAGATTTAACTTTAATCCCATTTATTTGTGAGAAACAGAATGTAATCCTTTTAAAACTTACTAGAGAACAGCTGCATTCAGTTCCAGGCTGTAATTTTTAGGACTCTCCTGTAAAGAACATTTTATCATAGTGTGTTCTCTGATGTCTTGCCAAGTGCCACATGAAAGTCAGGAATAATGTGAGTAAAACCAAGTCTTTAGTGGATGTAAAATATCATACAATCAAGTTCCATATCAGTTACTTCGCATAATGATATATCTACTTGGCTGTTTATTATTCCAGAAAATGGCTGCTTGTCCTAAAGTTACAGCCTAATGCTCTGCTTTATAGCAGTTAAAGACTGTTAGGCCTTATTATCAGAGGTCTTCACAGTAAGTCAAATAAAGCACTTGTTTGTGTGTTATGTGTGGTATCAGAATACAAACACAAAAGGAGCAGAGTTTGTGTCACAAAGTTGTAATACAGGTTTCAATATTTCCTTCCTCTTGCCCTCCACTCACCCCAATGGCCTTGGTCTTGATTCTAGTGTAGGAGAATGTTACTTCTGGGTAGCAATGTTGGATTTTTGAGGTCGTGCCGGGAATAGGTATCCATAATGGCTACATCCAAAACAAAATAGAAACCAATTTATCTTACAAATTAATTAATATAATTATTCTTCGTATTTTTCTTTAAACATTTCCATCCCTCCTGTTGAAACTTACAATTCAGCAGTAATTTTTCTCAACAGTTCTCAGAGCCACATCCAAAGGGTTTTTTCCCCCTTGGGGTGAGGCTAGAAGGTATATCTCTATATAATTACTTTTTCATCACCATAACTGTGAACGGAGTAGTTGCTGAATGAGCACTGCCTGTATTTCTAATCCTGAAACATAATATTTGAAAGATAAATTACTCAAGTAATTATAAGACTTCATTTATATGTGAGAATTATGGCTGGCATTTTTGAAAAAAATCACTCAGAGCTTTCTTTACATATCTTGAAACCATAATAAAGTGCATCAATATTCTAAATTGATTGGGTAAGCATTGTTTGAGGCTAAGTAAAAGAAACCAACTCCAGTGTGAAATGTAGGGAGATATTCAAACTGGGAAATTTGGAGATTTTAACATAAAAACAAAGAGTCAAGACTTCGGGCTGACTGTATCATCACCTCCAGATTTATTGAGGGAAATTGGTGTTTTGCTTCAGTAAGTAAAGAGTACATTTCAATCTCTCTGTGTGTGCATGTCTGTCTTACATCTAATACTGAAATTTGTCTAAATCAGGGCTGTCAAACTCCCGGCCCGCGGGTGTCATGTGCTGGCCACACCCACGCCCGGTTTAGCGAAGGGGGGGGAAAGTCCCGATATGTCATGCGACACTGCTGTGTCAACGTGAGTTTGACACCCCTGGTCTAAATGGTTCACCAATGTACATTGCAGCTGTGCAGACATTCTGATTAAAAAAAACCCAACATGTGATTTTCAGCATTTGTGATTACACCTTAACAGTGTCTTTTCCCAGACGGCATATCAACTGCGGAAGGTACCTGAGTGAGCCCAGGGAAAGGAACAGCTGCTTTACAGTGTTCCCCACAGGTGCTACACATGCAGTCATGTACTCTCCAAAACACATTTTAGCCTTTGAATCCAGCCTAAAGTTCATTTAATTTTCTTGGTACCAATACAAAGGTAGTTTGACATTGTCTTGTTTTGGGTTTGATTTTGCAGTTCTTTCTCATAGGTAGATTGGCTTTCCCACTATCTGTATCTATTCTTATCACCTTTGTATATTACATTTAGGATTTTTCCCTCCTTTTAAATTTACCAGTAAGAATGACCTTGCTCCCAACTCCCACCAGTGACAGCATCTGTCTCAGGACCTTCTCACCATGTCAAAGTAATAATTTACTCTCAGATAAGAAACTAAGAAATTGGTTATGCATCCATCTTCTGCAGGTTCAGTTAATCTTTACTCTGTAGTGAGAATGACATCTAGTGGTAAAATCATACAGTCCCCGAAGGATAGTTAGATTGCTATGACATTGCTATGATGTTCCTTAAGGCTGATTGAGAATGATTATGTGCCACTAAGTCTGTGTGAACTTTTGGTGACCACATTGATTGATTTTCTGCATGATGATCTGTCTCCAGCCTGGTAGTTTAGATCTTCCAGTGGTGTATCCATTTACAATCCACTTCATCACATAATCTTTAATCTATTCATCCTCTTTTCGAAACCTTAGAAACAATTTATACAGTTTAGCTATTATATGATCATCATATGTACATAACTCTATTTCAAATTCAAATTCTTTTCAATTCCAATTACTCCGGTTTCCAAATTATGTACTAGGAATGCTCTACTAGCTTTCACAACTATCTTATTTCGTTTTCATTATTAACCAAGATGCAATATGCTCTGATCATAACACTAACCTTGGATAGCTTCAAACTATGATTAATCATGATTTGCATTTTGTTTCACAAAGCCACTTGCCCCCCCGCCATGAATATTAAAACAATAACGGAAATTCACAAGCAATATTGAATTTGAAGATGCTAACTACTGTTATCCTACCAAATTACAAAAGCAACCATTCCCACATTGGCAAGAAATCTAGGTTGTGCAATTATGGAATAGCATATCTTGTGAACCTAGCCATTTTATTATGTAAGTCATAATTTGTGGCTTAGTCCTTAGCAGTTACTCAATGTAGCCCATTTGGTAAATATTGGCACATGTGGGTCAGGGGTGAAATCCAGCAGGTTCTGACAGGTTCTGGAGAACCGGTAGCAGAAATTTTGAGTAGTTCAGAGAACCGGCAAATACCACCTCTGGCTGGCCCCAGAGTGGGGTGGGAATGGAGATTTTGCAGTACCCTTCCCCTGCCACGCCCACCAAGCCACACCCACCAAGCCACACCACGCCCACCAAGCCACGCTCACAGAACCGGTAGTAAAAAAATTTGGATTTCACCACTGATGTGGGTCCATATAATTACCGGATCTAGTTAATAAATGCATGCATTACTAGCTTAGACAAAAAAAAATGACTTTGTATGGCAAATGATTTAGGTGGATGTGTGCTGTGTTTCCTTCTGATTCATAAATAGAGATATAGTTTGTTCAAGCTGGGGTACATAACACAGCACATAGTATGTATGATTCTCCCTTCTGCACATGCCTGCAGCTCACACAAAGGGAGCTTTGTGCACAAGCATAAGCCGCCGCTTGCATGAGGTAAGTTTGATGCGTGAACACAAGCTGCTGCCACTCGCACGAGGTAAGTTTCGCACATGAGCGCAAGATGGCTGCTGCTCATATAAGGGGAACTGCGTGTGTGCGCACGTACTCACCCATCGCCTACGCAGCCCGGTTCCAAACAGGCCGCAGCCTGGTAGTGCGCCAAGGCCTGGTGGTTGGGGATCCTGATCTAGGCCATAATGTGGTTTAGTTTAGCATATATGTGAACATTATCACTGATTTGTTCAGTAAAATAAGTTCAGCACAGTTTATGATATTTTGTTTTTTTAAATAATTTTTATTAAGACAGTTTTTTTTAAACAAAAAAATCATCTTTTCAACATTTTTGCATCAGTATACATTTCTTACACATCCATTTTTTTCTCTTACTTCAATTTGCCAATTATACATATAATTCTAATGTTAATTTATATACATAAAGATAACAATGTACACAATTTCAATTATACATTCTGTGTCCATTCCTTTTTTATTTATTTGTTGCTACTTTTCAACTCCTATGTCTTCCTCCTGTACACTTTCCTAACCCTTTATCCCTCTTCTCTAACCATTCATACCATTTCTCCCATACTTTAAAATATTCTGTTTCCTCTTTTTCTTGTATTTCTTTTGTAAGTTTGTCCATCTCTGCACACTCCAAAACTTTTCTAATCAAGTTCTCTTCCGTCGGTATATTATTATTTTTCCAATTTTGTGCATATATTATCCTTGCCGCTGTTATAATATGTATAATTAAATATTGTATTCTTTTCTCATAGGTCTCGGGGAGTATTCCTAATAAAAATAAGTTCAGCACAGTTTATGATATTCTGTTTTAAATGACTCAAACTCCCCCCAAAAGCATTTATTTTTTCCCCCACAATTCCAATCATCCAATCATCCTTATATCACATAATACATTGAAACAGAACCACTATGTCACTTGGCAAAGTGTTACTTTCTCTTCATTCGGTGTGATGATCTCTCCTTGGAATGTGACACATCTCATTATGTCATGAAGCTTAACATGCTGAGTAAACCTTGTCACCTTCTTTACATCTTTACATGGTTATAGCTTGTCATTTATGCATAGGTGCTGTGCAGTGTTTCAGGTTTGAAGGTAAAAAAAATGCTTTGAAAGACACAGGACTGAGTACATCCTATATGTATACAATTCCTTAATCCAAAGGCTGCTTTAAGACATTACAGAACTGGGGCCATGTGCGGGTCCTACATGCTCTTTACATGTTTCTTTCTTTGAATCCGAAATGCTGTGCATTCCTAATATCTATGCATTAAAACATTATTAAACATTATTAAAATCCAGAGTGGTTTAGCATGGGTAAACAGAGATTGAAATGTCATTCTTTATGATTTTTTAGGATTACATTTTGTGACCCATTCATAAAAATTAAACACAAAACATACGCAGAGAGGAATGTGCAGTAGATGGCAGCAATGGGTAATCTTCACAGAACTTTCAAAAGGTTGAACTATAAGAAGAAAGCAGATGATTGTGACTGGGTTTTCAGCCCTAGGATATGAAAAATCCACAGCTAAAATTATTCAGTTCTTCAGGCTGCTCAAGTGCTGAGGAATATTTTGTCTCCCTCTGTAGAAATGGAGGTCATTTGGAGGTTGTGTGCTGCAAACTGCCTACCTCAGAAGGGCCTCAAGTACCTACATGATCTCACCCAGTTCCCATGATTTTACCCCGTTCATATTGCCTGGATGAAGCAGGGCACTATCTCTGGCTGGTACATGATCTCATCTAGGTTGTATTAACAGGATGTAGGATGTTCTTAAGGATTGGCAAGGAGAATTCACCAATGAAAATGCTGTTGCTCTTTGTTACCTTTTGCTGCTTGTAAAACTGTATATAAGCAATAAACACTGCGAAGGCAGTCAGACATCTTGGCACCCTGCAATGACTGGTCTCTAACTCCATCATCCCTCTAAAAACAAGCCTCATTTTGATAAAACTATTTGATCTAGATATGGGGTGAAAGTGGGGGAGAGAACAGGGAATCCTTGTTTTAGCAACTAGAAGTTCATTTATGTTATGTTGATCGTGGACTGCCGTAGAGTTCTTTATCCACTTTGATAAAGTGAATTGAACTGCAAGCATTTTGTTGACTTAAGGGATTTTCTATTACTTCTGGAGATGTTATACACAATATGCAGTATCATATCGTTTCATGGCATGACTGAACTAAAAATCATTTTAGCTGAAATGATCGCCATACATCAAAAACATTGAACGCAGCTGCTGAGATCTGCAAGAGGGCATTGCACATTGCCCAGAGGCTACCATATGAGGACAAATTATGCATTGTAAAGATCGCTTGGAGGGTGGGAGATACTTCCAATGTAATCTACCGGATCCCCTGCACGGATTGCCCCTCTGACTATGTAGGACAAATGGGGGGGAAGCTAACCACCAGAACACAAGCGAGCGGTCAGACGAGGAGGCCCAAACTCATTGGTAGCCTCATATTGCAATGAACAAGTTCACACATTTAATTTAACAGCAACTAAGATCACTGGCCATGCAGGCATAAAGATAGCCAGGGAAGTGATTGAAGCCTGGGAAACAGGCCCCTTGTCAGTTAACAGGAGTGCTGAATTACCACCAGCCTATCATATGCTTAGGAGCCGAGGGCTTGGCAGCACAAGGAAACGACAGCCAATTGCCAGCCATCAACACACTAACCAGCCAATAGGAAGACACCACATCAACACGACTCACAGAACAGCCCAAAGGATGTATTCCAGTAGAGAAATCCCCTGAAGATGGGCTCCGGCATGAGTCCAAAAGTTCGGAAGAGTAAATCTTTGGTCCCAGTGACCAACCCAAATTCGATTTCACATCATTATCTTGGGATACATATATTTGCCTTCATTTGTAAAAATCATTTGTTGAAAATGGAATAGAATGGGACCAAATGGGAGTGAAACAAAGATGGAGTTAAAAGCGGGCTTCAAGAAGCCCTATGAGAAAAAAACTTTCTGCAAAATATTTTATATGGGACCAACTGTTGGGCAGAAGCTTGGAATGTTGGTGATTCCTCCATTCTAAGCACTCTCCCTTTTCCGTCCCAGCCATTTGATTCAAAGAACTCTTACAATTCAAAGAATTGTAGATATCATTCTCTGCATATTTTCCTTAGAGCCCTGGTGGCACAGTGGTTAGAAAGCAGTATTGCAGGCAAACTCTGCCCACAGCCTGGAGTTCAATCCCGGGCTGGAGGTTGACTCAGCCTTCCATCCTTCCAAGGTTAATAAAATGAGGATCCAGATTATTGGGGGCAATATAGTGACATTGTAAACCATTCAGAGAGTGCTGTAAAGCAGCGTTCCCTAACCTTTCCAGCTTGGTGGACCGGCAGAGGCAGCGGGGGGGGGAGGGGATGGTTTCACACATGTCCACACACCGCTTTCACCGATGCAGCTTGGTGCGCATGTGCGCGCTCTCCCACCATGTCCACAGCCCAGTTACAAACAGGCCATAGACCACGAGTTGGGGACCCCTGCTATAAAGCACTATGGAGCGGTATGTAAGTCTAAGGGCTATTGCTCATTTTTTTGAATCCAACAAAATGTTGGGGGGGGGGAATTCCAGAGGGAATCAAGAATCCGTCAGAACGGAACAAATGGGCCCAAATTTGGCACGCTGAGAAAGCTGGTAAAACAAGATCTACCGGTAGCTTGAAAATGGGTCAGATTTGGCTGGGGAATTGGGGGGGAGGGAATCCACAAAAAAGTCTTCCAATATGTCCCTGTGGGAAAGGGAGTTTGGCATGCTTCAAAATGTTGCTGACAACCTGTATTCTAAGCCCTCATCACCTGGTCACCGGATCCAGGGCAGAGCTACTAAGGGGTTGAAAATAATTCACTATTTCCTAAGGAATTAGGCTTCCAGCAAATAATTAGTATAATTACTAATTACTAAGCATCGAGAAAAATAAGCCATTCTGAGAAAAGTATAATGTTTGTGAGCAACACTGCTAAACTAAACATTACTCAAACCATGCTTTAGTTAGATGTGTTGTGTGAACTGTCTGAACAAAAGTATTGATTTTTTTTCCTTATCAGCTTATTATGTAATAAAATAGACTAGTTTAGACATCCAATAATATTGGTGAAATGACTTTTGGGTAATGCAGTATAAGACAATGAATATATGCTAACCTTTCACTTATTGTCTCTGCAGCAATATACTGAAGTCATTTCACTAACACAGGTATGAAAACCTACTCCCTATCTTATAATATTGCTTTTCCTTGATTTAATATTTATTTATGACAAAACATTGTTCATCTTTTTGATACTATTTTCTTATCGATGCAAGGCAAAATCCCTCCCTTTCCTTTATAATTTACGGGATATGGTTGCACTAGCACTGCTTTCTGAGTCTGAATTTGCAAAATCATTTTTTTCAATCAAATTACATTTGGGATTTTTTTTTTTAATTTTTTTTTTTAAAATATTTTAAATCCTTTCTGAATTAAAATCCAAGGCAAAAAGCTGAAAGTCTCTCTACAGCAGACCAATGCATTAATTTATTCTAGGAGTAATTTAACTAAACAGGCTCTTCTGTGCAGACAGGATATAACACACATGACTATAGAAGATATCAGAATGGTGGGCTCAGGACACTGATAGCAATCTGAAAATGAAGATTAAAAGAATTTTCCTGGCATATGGATAACCGACTATCACTTTGATCTAACAGAGGCTCTCTCATCATCAAGACCTGGAAACCAACACATTAATGCTTTCACACTTGTAGGGAATCAAAGGGCTGGGTGCCTGTTAGATGGCACCCCTTCAAGTTCTTCTGAAGCACATGGGTTGCTACCCTGCTTGTGCTAGAGAACTGCTCATTAACTTGTAGTTCATTCATTGGAAGAATTTAATTAATAAACCACTATGCAACATGTGTTTCCCTAGGTAGCTTACAGAAAAAAAGATGGGGAACATTAAAATGTAGTAAAGCAATGTAATAAAATATTAGCATAAGATAAAAAGAAAATTGTAAAGTTGAGAGGACAGAAACTTTTCAGAACTAAATCAATTAAAATAAATGTAGAGAAACAGCGTGAGCACCCGTTACTGCATTCAAAGAAGGCGGCTAGCTGGCGAAGGACACAGCTTACTGCATTCACACACGCAGTTGATAAGATTGTGGAGCCTTTTAGAACTGAAGGCAAAATTCTAAGCACACCTGAGTACAGAAATAGCACACATATAACTGCACTGCTTTCAATAGTTTTTATTTGCCTTTGTGCCTGTTTTAACTGTTGTTTTAGTTCTTTTAACTGATTATTTATTGTATGCCACAGGGGTGGGTTCTAACTTACCTCGCTGCCGGTTCGCTTCCTCCCGCGCCGCGTGGGCGCACCTCGTGGGCATGCGCAGTGCAAAAAAAAAAAACCCCCCCCCCCAAAAAGCCAAAAAAAAGAAGACGAACGCATGCGCAGCACCGGAAACTCGGCTTCTGCGCATACGCAGAAGAAAAAAACCTGGAAATTTTTTTAAAAAAAAAATTTCCAAAAAAATTCAAAAAAAAAAAGATGGTGCATCCACGGACCGGCACTAACTGAACCGGATCCGTGATGTCATCGTGACATCACCAGCGGGTCGCTACCGGTTCGGGCGAACTGGTCCAAACCGGGAGGAACCCACCTCTGGTATGCCACTCAGAGAAGTTTGTGAGATGGACATTTATAAATCTGATTAATAAAATAGCAATTAAATAAATCAAAAGACTGGGCTGAGAAGAGCAGCTATATAAACCTGGGAAAAGATGCAGATATTTTAAGGAGCCTTATGAATGCCCTATGTGCTCCGATTCACTTTTTTAAAACTTCAGTTCAGAAGCCATGTACAAATACGTAGATATATTGAAGTCTGCTGGACGTTATGAATGTAAAACCTAGAATTCCAAGCCAGCATAGCCAGTGCTTTTGACTGAGAATTTGGTGAGTAGAAATGAGAAGGCTGCCCTATAATTTATTTAATGTATATAAAATGCTCAGTTGAAAAAAAAATAGGGGAGGAGAATTGCTGAAGATATTTGTTCCATACTTTTTACTGTGAAGTTGAGAAAGTAAAGATAAAGCTAAATTATCTATTCCTTTACCTTTATTCTTCTACCAGGTGATGAGAATTGCAAACAATATAGTTGGAAGCTGTCAAAGTCTAACACTGTCAAAATGACAGTGGAATGAGGCATGGGAAGGCAAACTGCATTATTTTTTTAAAAAAAACACTTGAATTGAATTTTAGAAAAATCACACAGAATTGGCTTGATGATAAAACTTCTTGCAATGCAGCAGCATAGAATACCCTCCCCCTATTGGAGTGGATCCTTTCCTCCTCAACACTGAGAGAATTTGAAGCACTACCTGGGGATGATTCTAATTTTTAAGATGCAGCTTTGCCCTATTTTAACCTTGAAATAGACAAAAAAAATATTCTGGATGAGAGTCTCCAGCCAACTATTAATGTGCAATGAGATCATTATTGATAGCAAAGACATTCTAATGCAATGCTTGCTAGGGAATTCTAAAAATTGGAAGTCCAGACATGTTTAAAGTTGTCAAGGTTGAGAAACACTGCTCTAGTGTGTGGGTAAGTCACTTTCAGATTGATGTGACCTGTTTATGTTTTTGTTATTAGAATTAGCTTTATTAAATTAAACTGGCTGCAAAGTGTCATTCAGGAATCTACTATAACAGGGGTAAATTGCAACGACATGTTGTCATCATGCAACGTATCGCAATTCCCCCCCTTCGCTAAACCGGGGGTGGGCATGGCCAGTGCGTGACGCATCCAGCCCGCGGGCCGCAAGTTTGACACCCCTGTACTATAAGAAGCCACATATACAAATACCAGTCAGGTGGGAGCCATGAAAGCTGTTGTTGTTAATACAGATTTTTTTTCCTGCTCTATAGCAAATCACTCAAGGATCCACCTGCAGATCCTAATCTACTCCTGCCCATCTTTGCCAAATTTCATGTGGTTTTAATATATCTTTCTTTAGTGCAAGACAAGAAGCAATGGGTGGAAACTAATCAAGGAGAGAAGCACCCTAGAACTAAAAATAAGTTTCCTAGCAGTGAAAACAATTAATCAGTGGAACGGCTTGCTTTCAGAAGCTGTGGGTGCTCCATCACTGGAGGCTTTTAAGAAGAGACTGGACAGCCACTCATCTGGAATGGTATAGGGTATCCTGTTTGAGCAGGGGGTTGGACTAGATGACCTCCAAGATCACTTCTGACTCTGTTATTCTGTGTTCTGTGTTCTGAAAGTTATCAAAGTCTGCATGAGGTATTCAGGTTAGATGCACTGATTATTTTTCTACCATCAGTAAACTTTGGAAGTGGCAAATAACTTAAAAAGTATGTAGCATACTTGAAACTGTCTGCATTACAGCCACGTATGCTCTCTCCTTCACATGGATTTATAATAAATTCATATTGATTTTCTTCGTGCAGCTGCTGAAAATATACTTCATCCTAGACATTTCATAGTACTTCAATTATTATCTGTTCATTTATAGGAGTAATAACCGGTGGTTTTTTTTTTTTTTTTTTGCCTTCTTTAGAAATGTTCTTATCAAGGATGCAATGGCTACACACATTAGCCATAGTTCAAACCAACCCAAAAAGTCTGGGAAACCATTTGTAATCAGAGCAGTGATCAGGTAAATGGGTGGTACCAGAGGATAATTCTCCTATGATCTAAATTAAAACCCAAACCAGTAAAGAAAAGTAGGTGGAAGAAATCCTAGGGAATAAAAGATTTACAAAACAGGTGGGCATCACACTTAATCAATTGGACATATTCAGCATTTGGCAACCTTACTAGGTTTGATCAGCATTTGTATACTTAAAGGAAAGATAAGATAACTTTATTGTCATTTTTTTTTATATGTACAACTTACGGCCACAACTGGGATCAGAATTTCCATTGCTAAGCGAGCCAATTGTTAAGTGAGTCATGCCTGATTTTATGACATTTTTCCATATTCATTAAATGAATCACTATGGTTGTTAAGTGAAGCATATAGTTGTTAAGCAAATCCGACTTCCCTCCATTGACTTTCCTTGTTGGAAATGGCTAGAACATGGATGTCAAACTTGTGGCATCATGTTGTCGTCATGTGACATATCGCAACATTTCCCCCCTTCACGGGTGGGCGTGGTCTGCGTGTGACGCATCCGGCCCATGGGCCGCCAGTTTGACACCCCTGGGCTAGAAAGTCACAAGTGGCAACCTGGGATGATGCAATCTTTATAAATCCATGCTATTTGCCAAGGGCCCGAATTTTGATCATGTAATAGCAGAGACGCTGCAACAGCCATAAGTGCGAGTACCGGTCATAACTCACTTTTTTCAGCGCCACCAAATGAATGGTTATAAGTCAAGGACCACTTGTATAATAATAATGAATGATTTTCAAAGGCTGAAGATCTATTTGTGCAACCATCTGAAGTATCTAAGGAAACTTTTGCATACCCTTCTCTGTTAGATTCGTGTTTGCTTCCCTTTAGGGGAAAGAGGCTGCAAGGGTAGGGGCTGAGGGAAACAGAAAACAGGGAGAGAATTAAACTGTTATTCCCTTATCAGTCGTATTTTTCCCTGTCCTGCAAATGCTTGTGATTTCTAGCCTTCGTGTCTCGGTTGGAAGGAAAAGAAGGACAAAGACAAATCAAATTCAGTACAGGAAAAAAGTCTTGCCTGTGCCTCTCCCTTCGAGGTTCACAACGGAAACGATACCCATCTCAACAAATGGATTTGGTTTTACATCTGACTGCCATTCAGATGTTTTTTTAAAAAATGCCATATTAATTTTATGTTGTAAATAATCTTTATTTTTAAGAAAAAAAATTGTGTGGGGTGCAATGGCTCAGCAATTAAAGAAAGCACTATGGAGCTGGAAAGCTGACAGCCCAGGTTCAAGACCTGAGCGCCACATGAAGGGAGAGCTCCCATTCTTGCCTCAGCTCCTGCCCATCTAGCAGTTTGAAAGCATGCAAATACAAGTAGATAAATAGCAATAGCACTTAGACTTATATACCGCTTTACGGTGCTTTACAACCCTCTCTAAGTGGTTTTCAGAGTCAGCATATTGCCCCCAACAATCCTCATTTTACCCAACTCGGAAGGATGGAAGGCTGAGTCAACCTTGAGCCTGGTGAGATCTGAACTGCCAAATTGCAGGCAGCCGGCAGTCATCAGACGTAGCCTGCAGTACTGCATTCAAACCAATGCGCCACCACGGCTCTTCGATTTCACAAAAGGTTTCACTTCGGTGGGAAAGTAACAGCATTCCATGCACCTTGGCGTATAGTCTTGCTGGCCATATGTCCATGGAAATGTCTTTGGACAAGGCTGGCTCCCTTGGTTAAAAAGAGCACTGCCCTCCAGAGCCAGGCAGAATTTTTTTTTTCCAGAAACAATAGGTATGTGTTCTGGTTATAATACATGCATGTTGGAATAGTGATGTACAAAGCATGCTTAACAAGTCTGTCAGTGGTGGTATTCTACCGGTTCACACCGGTTCGGGCGAACTGGTAGCGGCGATGGCAGGAGGCTCCGCCCACCCACCCGGACATCATCACAGATGCTCTACGCGTGCGCAGAAGGTTCTGCGCATGCGTAGAAGGGCCGTGAGTGAGCAAAGCGAGTGCACGCGCGTTCTCCCATGTCCGAACCGGTAGCGAAGGTAACTGAATACTACTACTGAAGTCTATTCATTATCAGATTCATTTATGCAACATGTGAAACTTGGTTAGACACAGTCTTTTTTTGTGTGTGCAGCTTAATCCATTATTTGAATTTAGCTTGCTTATGGTTCAGTGTATTCTGCAAAGCCAGAAGAGATACTGATTTAGTATCTCCAGTAAGACACTGTGGGAGCATATATACTGGGTGTTTCTGCTTCACATTTGTAAAACCAGAAACCAGCACAATACTCTTGAGATTACAGTGAATTAGGATAAAAGGCGTTAGAATACAACATACCCCAATGGCAGCTAGTTTAGAGCTTGATTGTTTTTGAGAAGAATAGTATTTTGGACAGATTGCAGTAAATCATCCCTATTGCTGTGAAAATGTTATGTTTGTTTTCATCAGAAAAGAGTGGAATATCTAGCATGGAAAAGGAAGCAATATTTGACTGTTTTTTCCTTTTAATATCTTTTTTTCACCCACACTCTTACCCGTTCCCCCCCCCAAGCAACTGGACAAAGACAGTTTCAGGAAGAAAAGATTTGAAGATTAAAACATTTAGCTTTTAAAATGGCACAATTTGATATGGTTCCGCATTCTCATATCCAGAGGAAACTTCTTTGAAATCCATTGAGGTATTTTAAAAATTCTCTTTTCAAGTGTACGTGCCTATAATAAAATATAGTGACATGATGCCGTACAATATTTCAGTACAGTTTTTCTTATAAAATGGGTGGAAATTAACACGAGAATCCCTTTATAGCGTGTAGACAACATTCAGATATAGAGCCTCCTTGTTATGTCGTCACACTTTGCTATAGATGGTTGTGAGATCATTCAAGGCAGAACATTGGAGGTGGGACTGTGGGGTCTTTGGTGCCGTCTCAGCTTGTAGACATTTCTTTGCCAAAATAGGTAACATCATCAGTGCTAGGTAATATCATCAGGCATTGATGATGTTATCTAGTTTGGTGATGAAACATTTCAAAGAAAATCAGCTGAGAGATCACCAAGAACCCTACAGTTCAACCCTGAACTACAAATACTTTGTTGTGTTGGTGTTGGAGATAGAAGACAGGAGTAATGTTGGCTTCCACCTTCCATTGAGGAAAGGAAACTATGGGATGTGTTACAAAGATGTGCTGCAGTGTACTTCAAATGCTCTTCAGAATCCCAATCAGCTGAGAGTCCAAGAAAGAAAAAAAAGAAGGAAAGAGCAAATTATTTATTCAGTAAGAAACAAGGAGAGTAGATGTGGTGCTTTCAATATTTAACAATAACATTGTTCTCACAGCTGGAGTTAACATCGTTGTATCTACGTGTTCTTATAGTCCACAACAGAATATCTTTATTCCTACAACAAGAACCTGAATTGCTTTGGTTCTCCTTCATTGCCAAAGCAAAGATTTTATAGCCATTTAAACACATTTGCATAATGATCAGCCCTCTGAGATTACAGCAGTTTTGCAAAAGAAACCGAGAGTTGATTATATGCTAAGAATTGTCCTGGTTTTCAAAATGATACCAAAGGTAAGCACATTTTTGGAGGAGACTTTGAAACCAAGGGCATGTATTTAATTGCACAAGGGCATCTTTTGAAGTGCAAATGGTTCCTCTAGACAAATATTTCTAAGGACTCTGAATGGGGAGTCCTCAGTAACTAAGTAACTCAGTAACTAAAGGAGGGAAATTTGTTCACCAAATTTAGTCCTCAGGATCAGGAAGGGGCTATTTTTCCATCCCCAGAGGCCTGTATAATTCTTCCATGACAAAAATGCTTTATAACACTACTTGATTTCCCACAGGAAAGAGCTGGAGCGTAAACAGATGCCTATTTGAATTCAGTTCAATTTTGTGCCCTTTGTTTACACACATGATGAGTTGTTTATCTTCTCTATTTCCCATCTGGAACAGATTCCAGTCCTGACAAAATTCCTGTGTTTTCAAAGCTCACTTTAAGAAAGGCAGGAAGATGCAGAAAATGCTAAGCATTGAGGACAACCAACCAACCCTTAAAAAATCTCAATGATGTCATTGTGCAAGATTGTAAAAAATGCACCTTAAGATACTAACTTAACTGACTTTAGAATCAGTAGGTTTACCCCAGCATTGTTATGAGCAAAATATTACATGCTCTCCGTGCTTATTATGTGCGAGTGCTTCTTGAGCCCAACCCTGGAAGTCATTTCAACAACAGGCCTTAACTCCCTACCATGGTCAAAGTGTTCCTCGTATTGCTAGCATTTCAAGGTAAGCCTATTCATGAGAATTATCCATATGTCAGAGTTGATGGGTCACTGCTGGAAAGTATTTCTTGAAGCCTATGACATTCAAACTATGAAGCTGGCACTTCAGAGGAAGAATTTTAATGCCAATATTCCTAGGAAGATAAGAGTCATCTTTCAACTGTCACTCAATATTTGACAAACTGAATGAAAATTCCTGAAACAGATCCCAAAGTTTTACCTAGCAGGATTTAAGATGAAGATAGTCATCATGTCAGATAGCACCATTCTCAGAACATCACCAAAAGTATGATTCTCTTCAAGTCTTATGAGGTGGAAATGTCTTGTAGAAAAGCACCATGTATGGAAGGAAAAAGAAATAGAAAACCAAAGAGTGAGGAAAGTTGATCTTTTTCAGATGTTAAGTCTTCCAAAACCTCTAGATGCTGACAACAATGGGAGTTGGAATCCAACAATATCTGGAAAGCTGCAGGTAAATTTGATTCATTCTCTTTTGATGATAAGTCATTGAAGTGGCTGGCTAATTACCCTTGGTAGTGAACTACAACTCATATCATCACTGGCCATTATCATTGGACAGATTCTCCATCCTGACCAAAGGAGTCACAATCTGCTTCACTGTCTGTGAGGTTTGTGAATGGCTAGAATAAAGGATAAAGAAAGTATTCTGTGATTAACTTCCTATTTAATTTCCATTTGAAATGTTATTTTATATCTCTCTTATGCTAAAAGTTATTAGATTTATTGTAGACTCAGTTGAATTGAGGTTCCACAGCTATCGATGGTTTATGCTTTTTATGAGTTCAGTGTTTTCCATTGATTCAAAGAGATGAAAAAGTGAAGAGCTGAAATATACATGAAAAGATTAGGGGAAATGTAGGTGATAGATTTGCCAATGCTACTGGCATTATATAAAATCGTGTACATGTTTTTCTATGGGTTTATACTAATATATTTATTTATACTTACTAATCAAAATATATAGATGTAGAATAGTCATATATGCATAATTGCACAAATATAGATTTGGCAATATTTTTTTCCTAGCATTCATAAGATTGCAAGTAATTCTCTATATAATTTGAAGAAATGTGCACATTTTTCTTTGTGCTGATGGAAGAAGGCAGATTTTAAGTGAACTGTATTTTAGTTAGTAGTAAGCATGAATTAGGAAACTTCAGTGTAAACTGAATGAATTTTCCTTTTTCTCTACTTTATATCACTCCATAGATTAATCAGATTCGCCTTTTGAAATATAAGACAAAGATGAGACATGACAGAAACAAGCACATGTGTTGTTGGGAAATAATGCCTTTTCTTTTCCTTCAAATTTGAAACCCTGGGTGAAAAGTTCAGGGGGCTAATTAGTCTACTTTTCATCTTTGGAACTATTCTTTGAACTGACATGCTGCAGCTTTGTCGTGCAGGGTCTAAATAGCATGGCATTTTCAGGAAGTCTAACAGCCCCTCCAGGCATCGAGTTCTGAAAAGAGTAGAAATATAGTACCAATTGAAGAAAAAAGAAGTCTCATATTTAGAAACTGGTTAAAGCTGATGTTAAAGAAATATACTCGCAGTTCCTTCTCAAGGAGCAGGTGACAACTACAGCTAAGAGATTAATCTCCTGCACCAGTTGTGTTTGTTCATGGACAGGAGGCTCTTCAGACAGTCATTTATGCCCTAGTCACCTCATACATGGATTATTTGGGGCAACAAATGTATGCCTATGTGACACCACTGCAAACTGCACTGATTGCCATTTCATCATTTATAAATCCCTCCATGGCATAGAGCCCAGTTAAAGTTTGAGAGATCACTTATCTGAAAGATTTCTGCCCATCTGGTAAGATTTGACAGACGGTATGGCTCAGATTCCTTTGATTAAATAATTATAGGGATCAATGAATTATCTCTTCTCTGTTAGCATCCCACCCGGAGATGGCTTCCATCTTTTGATGTTGAGAAAGACGTATTCTTCTAGGTCTTAGGATAGCATGGTTCTTGAACCCTTGGAAGATATCGTTGGTGTGTATAGTTTATCTTCTGGATAAATGTGAGCTGTATCTTTGTGTTTATTGTTCATTGTTTTTTGAATTGCAAGCTGTCCAGAGTTATTGAGAATGAGACGGCCTCTAAATTGTATCTATATGTGTGAATGAATAGATACATAAGTTGTGACATGGATAAGCATGGAATTCATGGAGTCTGCCAGTATTGAAACATTTTCTTTTCAAAACTTATATGCATTCTTGGTGCAGATGTCTTTAGTACTGCTCTGCTGACTTTGATGAACAGAGACAGTTTGGATGTCCATTTGAGATAGTGTGAGCCATTTCATAAAAAGTAAGAAAGATTGTTTTAAACTGGCAACTACTTTGGTCAGTGCTGAAGAAAAATCCTTCCATCTCTTCCTCCCATTAAACAAGAGCCTGAATCCTAGTATAAAGTCTATTCATTTTGTTGTGACCTCACAAACACTTTAATACTGGGTGACTGCCCAACTCCCATTCTTGTTGGCTCAATTCCTTCAGGAAGGAGAACAAATTTCCCTTGAATCAAATTTATTTATTTATTTGAACTATTTATATGGCCACTTATCTCAACAATGGGTTATAGCAGAAGCAAACATTCGGGAGGGCTCTACACAGTTGGAGTGCCTCCAAAAATTATTGTCAAATTGCACTTTTGAGACAAGAGGAGGAAATGATTAACTGAAGAGTATTTTTCATCTTAACTATAATTAAATACATTCAAATAAAATTACTTTTCAAGTTAAATCAGATTTGGGTTTAGTTAAGTATGCTCCCTTCTTGGAGGGTGGTTTCCAGCACGCCAGTCAATTGTCATGTGATCCTTGACTCCAAAAGACTACATATCTGTGCATTAAAAGGCTAGGGTACTGCTGCTTAGAGGAAACAATGGGAAAGGTTGCATGAGTTTGTTTTCAAGAAAAGGGACATGTATGGTTCATTTTACATCATCTTTGTAGTTCTCAGCAAAGTTAAGAGTTCATTTGAAACAAAATGAAATCTTCCCTCTCTGTGGAGAAGGCGAATATAGAAAGAAGTGTATAGTGGGGCTGGCTAGCTTTGCTCCATGGAGGGAACTCATGTAATTCTAGTCCAGGAGTATCCAACCTTGGTAAGTGTTGGCAGCTGGGGAATTCTGGGAGTTGAAGTACACGAGTCTTAAAGTTGCCAAGATTGGACTACCCTGTTGTAGTCTTTTCCTTATTGAAGAATAGCGTACCACAATATTTAACAGAAAACACATTCATATGCTATAGTATTCAGTTTCTCCATACAGATATCTAAATAATTATCAATCAATTGCTCTTCCAGTGCTTTCAACACGGTGGTCCAAGATTTCTGTATATGTGAAAATGTTAATGAATTATCTTCTTTTTTCCTTACCTCTATAAAATCACATAATTGGCATTGTTTCCCCTCAATTAATAAGGAAGAACTGTGCATTTATTCACATATTATTTCCATTTTAACACATGGCAGGTGTCACCAGCCCTATTTTAAAACAACTTAATTTTGCCAAACAATCATTCACACTTACAATGAATTATTTCATTTTCATAGCAACTGAGCAGTAAAACAAAAATAACTGACAGGATAGAATTTATTTAGCACTTATCAATATGCTTTATTTTAGAAATTTCAACTAAAGTGAAGAAAAAAGAACACTGGATCCCCTTTTGACTTCTCAGAAGGTTCACATTAATAGATAAATAGCCAGGGAACAGCAATAATTTTAGCCACGAATAATAATGGCTGGTCTGAAATTACTTCTACAGTGCAGAAATTACTTCAAGAGCATAAGAACCAGTCATCAGAGCTAATATAAATGTTGAATCGTAACTGGCTCAGGCAAAATATTCCTTGTAAGAAATGTTCTAACAGAAATTACACTCAATTCTTCAAAATACCCTTTCAGCTATATACCGTAGGCTCCAGAAATTATAAACTACATGTGCCCCTAAGATTTCAAGGCCATTTGGCCCTGTGCTGATTTTGAACAAGGCACATTTTCAGGAGCAAAGTTTCTTCCTAAGCCTAAAAGGCATGAAACTTATAAGGCCCCAGATTGTGGAATAACATATTCTCTTTTATCATCAATCTCTGATTTGTGGTGGAGGAATGGTAGGATATATGTGGACTGTAAGCTAGGAGGTTTGCAATAGAATGCAGATGATCGTGGAAGAGCTCCTCAAGAATCGATTCGTGCATTCAACAATATTATCATGATTCAAAGAATTATGCTCGATTTTTGAGAAGGTGAAGGTATCCCTCTTCAGAACTGAAGAAACTTCTTGGATGAGAAGTGAAACATTTTCAGGGGGGGGGGGGAAACAAGAAAGTCCAGTTGCCTTTTGTAAAAGCACCTTAGGAACATCTGTGACCTGGATGCTTGAGAATCTCAGTAGACACCTAACCCTCTTCAGTGGACACAGATCCCAATATACAGTATGGTTTGTTCTGACTATAGATACTTGGGCCTCCTGTGATGCTTCAGAATGGTGAAAATATAAGTAAGCCAAAACAAAATAAACAAAATAAAAAAGCCCAGGGATAACACCCTGTGACACCGCCAACCCGAAAATAAATGAGGTTTACCAACGCATGCAATTATCTGCAGAGAAATTAGGTTGGGGAACGCTTAGTCAATTCGCAGCAGGGGCAGACACCTCTTTGGCTGCCACTGTTTTAATCAATGGGAGGAGGAAGGCAGCTGAACAGAGCAGAACTGGAATTTTGTTTTTCCTCCCAAGAGGTTTCTTTGTTTGGAAGAATGTAAACCTAAACAAAAGATCACATACCCTGCTTATTTCCTCCTCTAAAGAGATACTGGCAAATCTTGCTACCATTTCTCAGTGATTTGCCACCCAAATTTGATAGGACTTTTGTTCTTCTATCTGTTTGTTGGCTACATGCAGCATAGGAACTGCCAGCTCTAACCGCATACTGCATCCAATGCATCTCTGTCTGTTCCTTCACAAATGTAAACTGAGGGTGCCTCATTCCATCTTATAGCTAATGTTTTGTTTCTCTCCAAAGCTTCCATCATATTGTCCCAGCACGTCTTGGGTCTACAGTATTAAGAGGACATTCTAAATCCTGCAGAACCTAATTTGCATCACATGCTTTTATTTTATTTGTAGAAATATAAAGAAACTCCAGAAATGCTGGGCATTCCCTTTATTATACGGTAGACTAAAAGAGCTGTTGCAGTGAAAGATTTTCACACTCAACTAAGCATCACTCAGCTGCAAATAAATTACATTGCCCCATCAGTGCAGAATCAATTAGACTGGCTGAACTGATTTAACATTAAAATGCTCAGCAGGCTTTTGGACTTACAGACAAATGAGGTGTTGTTTTTCATTGTAGCCCTCCTTGAGTCTGACTAATACAAAACTCCCATTGCCATAAAAATTGGCACAGTATCGGTTCTAAA
The DNA here is from genome assembly GCA_003457575.1 of Thermophis baileyi. Lineage (NCBI taxonomy): Eukaryota > Metazoa > Chordata > Lepidosauria > Squamata > Dipsadidae > Thermophis > Thermophis baileyi. The sequence goes on from QLTV01000437.1 coordinate 2,202,359, forward strand.
GAAACTAGTTCTCTCTTTCCCACATCCTTTTTTAAATAGTCCCAAACATGTGTAAAATGAGCATTCTAAGTTGCTGGGAATCAAACTCATTTAACATGCATGCAGTTCAGCCAAAATGAGGCATATTAATATTGTGCTTAAACATTTCTGCTGAAATCAGCAAGCGCTTAGACTATGCTTAACCTGGGATAGATTGTAATTGGTAACGGGACCACATATCAATTACAGCTTACTGTCAAAATAATAATCAGGTCTGCCGAATAAAAATAATAGCTGCAAGCTTGCATTGTTAGGGCCAGTTCTTGGGTTTGGGAGATCTATGAAAATATTCCTATGATGGCCTTTTCCAGCTGTTTTAACTGTATTGTAGCAACTACAATCTAAAGATGGCTTAGTGCTGCCATTTTATTTTCTCACCTTACAGTTTTTAGTCATAAATATAATTTTTAAGACAATCTTTTGCAGATGAAATATGCTTTCCCTGCTTCCACTGTGAAGAAGAATGGCGCTTCAAGAGAAAAAAAATTCTCTGTTAAGTTTTATACAAGACATCAGATATTTAGGAATTGGCTAGGACTGGCAAAAGTCTAGCTGGGGTTTATTTACTTTAAAGACAACCACCCCCCTCACTTTTTTTAAGATTATCCTTCAGATAGGATTGAATGTGACTGAGACGAATAAGATGACCACAGCAATAGAGGGAGTTGGACTTCCAGTTGGTATTCTTCAGCCTCCTCCCAGATGCATGGGGATTATAACATCCTAGATGGGGTGTCTGTGCAGGCCAAGTTTGAACATTGGTGTTTCCTTTCCTCCCAGGGAGATCTCTCAAATAGGTTGGCCTTATTTTCATGCCCAGGCTCATCAAAATTCCATACAATTCAAATCATTTCCTGTCATTTCCTAGGCTGAAAGCCTATGCTAGTGATGACTTTAGGGTTGGGCTAGAAGACCTCCAAGATCCCTCCCAACTCTGTTATTCTGTAATTCTATAACTGAAAGACTGGCTTGGTCTCAAACCAATACCTCAAAGGATACTTCTTTTTCACGTACTCAGTAAAATGATCCTATGGTGATTCTAAACCCACACCCAATCTCCTGCTGTTGGGTCACAAAATGAGGGAAGAAAACTGGGAGCATAAAGGAAATTAAGATGGATTTGAAAGGTTTACTCTGGTCAGCTGAGCATTCACTAGGTAGTACTCTTCTAGAGCAGGGGTGTCAAACTCGCGTCGTCACGTGACGTATCGGGACTTTTTCCCCTTCGCTAAATCGGGCGGGGCCAGCATGTGACGCATCCGGCCCGCGGGCCATGAGTTTGACACCCCTATTCTAGAGGCTTAATCCAGGGAGTCCCAGGGACCAGCAATGAATATTCTGTATTATGTATTATGTATATGTGAATTTCGTATATGTCCCTGTGATACAAACAAACAAACAAAAACCAAGAAAAAAGCTGAATACTTTTAAAAACCTAAAGTTCCCTGATCTGCATTTTTTTCAGTGTGATGAGTCTCAATGTTCTCCCTTAGAGAAACCTAAAAGGTGTTATTTTATTTATCCATTTTTAAAAGATACATGTTCCATAAATACTGTACATGCTGTTTTATATGTGCTAATTTCTATATGGAAGACTGTGGATATTCCATTCACTAAGCCACCTGTTCCGCAGTGGGAACCATGTTGCTCCCATACAAATTTATGGCTAAAATGTTTCACACAATTGAATTATGTGTGGCTTGGTATGTAGATACTAAGAAAATTATTTCAATGTGATTTCAATAAAAGAAATATCAGTCCAACTAAGTCTTCGTGATGGTATTCAGGAATTTTGAGCAAGCTGCCTCTGTGACAGATGCACATTAAGATTATTAAGGATTGTAACACCATTTGGTACAATTATTCCTTAAATGTTTCAGCAACTGTATGATGGGGAGTTCTTCAAAGAAATCAAAACAACAGCTGCTATTTCTTGGTTACAAAAATAAATTATAAGAAGCTATTTCTTCCCTTCCAGAAAAATAGAAGATGCATTAATTAGATAAATGTCTCAGAGTCAAATCCTCACTTTGCCAATGCACTTCTTGTCTATTTACAACTGATAGATATGAAGTTAACACCTATTTGTTTAAATCCACACAACTAAAATAAACTGCAGCCAAATCATTACATAATAAAGCCATCAAAGAATCACAAATGTTTTCTCAGTCTAGAGAGGAACCAAGAATATGTTTCTGAGAGCAAGACTTCTGTGAGTCAGAAGAAACATCAAACTACCGTAGGTTTTGCTTCACTATCACAAAGCAAAGAAGACTCATCAACATCTTTGTATAATAGCTTGAACATTTGAGGAGTGATTCTAGATAAACATTTGAAAATGTATTTATGCATGGATATTTATACACCCACTCTTCATTTAGTGACTGAGTTCCATTTCATTAACCAGGTCTTTAAGCAAAATGGTCGTAAATGAAAATGTGATTGAAAAAGGGAGAGGGGGAG
>QLTV01000438.1:12073-25629 GCA_003457575.1 Thermophis baileyi
GGAGTTGATAGAGAAGAAGCAGGAGGAGGAGCAGAAGGAGGAGAGAAGACATGGGAGGAGGAGTAGATATGGGGGAGGAGGAGTAGACATGGAGAGGAGGAGGAGAAGAAGATGGAAGAGGAGGAGGAGGAGGAGAAGAAGAAGGAGGAGGAGGAACAATTGTCTTTCTCTTCTAACATCTAGTTTCCTTGTAGAAGATCCCTAATTTTGAAATCTCAAGACTTTAAATGCCACACATAAAGACGTCACACTAAAGAAGGCCAAGACCTTTTGTCTCATGCTAGAGGGCAGGCGCGCAACAATGGATTTACAAGAAGGCAAACTCCAACTGAATCTCAGCTAACACTCTCCAAGACACTTTGACGGCAAAATGGATCACCTGGAGAACCAGTGGGGGTGAACTTCAAGTCAAGCTAGGCATCGATCCGCCTGGGAGCTTCAAGTTGGATTCCAACCCTGATCGGAGTTGGACTCGAAGAGTGGTCCCTTCCAGCTGTAGAGTACTATGATTCTCTTAAATAATGCAAAGCAAATGTTCCATGCGGTGGAGAAGAGACAGAGCTAGGAGTAGCAAAACAACCAGGGATTCATGAATATAGTCCGCCTGCCAGCTTTGTCTGCCAGCCATGTCTCCTTGCCAAGGTGTAGGAGACAATAAAAAAAAGCAAGTAGTTTTAGATTCAACAGCAAAAGACTCGAGGAAGCCACTGCCAAGGATCTGGAAATGTTCTCCCCTTTCCAGCCCAGAAGCACGAATTAGAAAAAAAAATCTCAGAATGATGCTGTCTCTTCTTTGGAGACCTCTTCCATATCCTTCATCTCTGTTCTCTTTCCTTTCTCCTTGACTACTCACCTCTAAAATCAGCCAGTCACACCAGCAGAGCCATTACCGCTGCTGCTTAATGATCAAGTAATGACTCATAGACTCATCTTGGCCACCCAGATTGCCTGAGGCACAGATGGCTCTTTTTATATCCAAGCGATGGAAGCTCCAGAGATTTGGTATCTCTGGATGAGAAAGTTTTGGAGAAGGTTTTTTTTTTTTGGACACTTCGCCAACTCCCATTTCTTTCTCTCTGCACTGCCTATGGTTACCGAAGGGGAGAGAGAGAGAGCAAGTACTGGCAGCTCTCTGAGTTAACTCAAAGTTTTAAGTCCCGAGTAAGCGGACTGGGAGAAATGTGAGATGCAGTTCAGCAACAGCTGGAGGTCTACCAGTTCTTCACCTTTGCTCTTGTGCATCTGTTAATGGAACAGTGTATTAGATCTGCTTTGACAGATGTTCTTTTGGAGCTCCATGCGATGCTAGAACCCAGAGGAGTACTTCCTATTCCAAAATAGGTTTTTTTTTCAGCTTTGAAAAGAAAGTTGTGCTGAATATTTTTTCCTTGTTTTAATCATTCTTGATCAATTTGATGGAAAATAAAACTTCTTCTTCTTCTTCTTCTTCTTCTTCTTCTTCTTCTTCTTCTTCTTCTTCTTCTTCTTCTTCTTCTTCTTCTTCTTCTTCTTCTTTCCTTTTCTTCCTTCCTTCCTTCTTCAACATAATCTGCTGCTCTTCTTCTTCTTCTTCTTCTTCTTCTTCTTCTTCTTCTTCTTCTTCTTCTTCTTCTTCTTCTTCTTCTTCTTCTTCTTCTTCTTCTTCTTCTTCTCCTCCTCCTCCTCCTCCTCCTCCTCCTCCTCCTCCTCCTCTTTCCTCCTTTTTTCCTTCCTCTCCACAAACCCCCCTTGTTGCCAATATTGCCTTCTTTCCAGAAGTATTTATGAATGTGGAGTTTCAGCAAAATGAAAGGAGAACTTGCACATCCATTCCAAGAGTGAGAAACTTTAAAATGCATTTGGTGACTCCGATGGTACCTATGCATATGTCAGCATCTGTGAATTGTTGGCATCAGAAAAACATACATTAAATAACTGTGATTTGTACACCAAGAAGCTTCTCCTCCTTCATAGCGATCAGATTCCTTAAATAAAAAAGCATCACATTTTTTTTTAAAAAAGGATAGAGTTTTGCCACTGAACTGATGCAGGTTATATGAAGGTTGAGTATAATGGAAATTTAATGAGAGGCACCTTCAGTGATTTGCGTGTGTCTTATGTATTGTTTCACAAGAATTATCAGTGTCAATAGCAAGTCACAAACTGGGGGGGAAACCAAATGGTCTAATCAAAGTAACATTGTTTATAGTTTAATTAAGTCATAAGAAAGCAGCCACTGGGTTTCTCAAAATTTCATTTTAATTTTAGGTTATGGATCAATATCAAAAATACAATTAAAAGATCAAAAAATATAGAAACAATGAAATCGAGCCAAATGTAAGCATTTCTAAATGTAGGTCCTCCTCCTTATTCTTCTCTCATTATCTTTCTCTTCCTCCTCCTCTTTTCTAAATGTAGGCCCTTCTCCTTCTTCTTCTCTGCTTATTATCTTTCTCCTCCTCCTCCTCCTCCTCCTCCTCCTCCTCCTCCTCCTCCTCCTCCTCCTCTTTTCTAAATGTAGGTCCTTCTCCTTCTTCTTCTCTGCTTATTATCTTTCTCCTTCTCCTCCTCCTCTTCCTCCTCCTCCATCTTCTCCTTCTCTGCTCATTTCTTCTCCTTCTCCTTCCCTCTCTCCTCCTCTCCTTCTTCTCCTCCCTTTTCACCCCCACCATTCCTCCCTCCTGCTCCTCCTCCTTGTCCTCCCCCTCCTCCCCTCATAAGGTCTCCCCCACTCCCTGTTTGTTTCTTACATTGCTATTAAAGAATTTCAGTAACACAATGACAACGTGAACTTCACTTTTAACAACCGAAGAGATCCAGAGAAAACAATAACATTTCTGATCAATATCAAAATGCATGCACCTCCTCCAATAAGATATAACAGTAATGGGAAACATGAAAAAAAAAAGGCAACAAAAAGTGGATTATCTGAAATAATAAAAAAAATACAGAGCCAATTCAGACACACACATCAAAGGGGATCAATAATATTAAACCGCTTTCCAATGTAAATCAAGATTTAATAAAGGAATATGTAACAGATGCCCAAAACGCAAAAGAAAGCATAAACAAAAAAATAACTCCTTTTTTTTTCCTTTTTGTTTTTTGGGAATGCTAGATGGGTGCTTTGCAAACACAACGATTTGATTCATCTTGTAAATGGATATATCTGATTCCCTTCCATTAAATATTTGGCAGCCTTGGGCATCAGTGACTTCCATTTATAGATGAAAGTCCGATGTTCACGGGTGATAATTCTGCTGTGAAGATGTGGCTTTGGAGATGTTCATTCAAAGACTGTAAAACGCTCTTTTTTTTCCCCCTCTCTCCCAATTTCCATCTGTTCTTTGCTGGACTTTTCATCTATGTAACCGATTCATGATTTATGTAACTTCTTCTCCATCAGAAAATGTTGCCAGTTAGCAAGGAGAACAAATAATCATCGGAAAGAAACTGGAAGATCTGAGTGAAGTCCCAGACAGAGAGACCTCCGTAACCAACACATTCACGTGCCAATGTTCTCTTTTTCTTTCAACAGAATAACAACAGAATAACAGAGTTGGAAGGGACCTTGGAGGTCTTCTAGTCCAACCCCTGCTCAAGCAGGAAACCCTATGACATTTCAGTCGTTTCAGGTCTCCTGCCTGAGTAGGGGTTTGGACTAGAAGGCTCTGTTTTCACTGGCAGAGGGCTAGCAAAACAACCTAAAAACAAAACAAAAGGAGAAATATTTCCCCTTTTGCATTCGAGCCTTTCAGGGACAGGGAAGGAGAAAGAGAAAAGACAAAGAAAAAGAAGGGAAGAGAGCAAGGAAGGAAAAAGAAGGAAAGAGGGGAAGGAAGGGAAGGGAAGGGACTACAGCTACAGCTCTGGAATATGGGACTGACTTTCCCAACAACATCAGCAAGCCACCGTCAAATAAGCTTCAATTATTTTGTAATAATTACACTAACTTTAATAATTTTGTTACAATTAAAACAACCTTTAAAGATTTTGTTATAATTAAATAAGCATTTATAATTTTGTTATATTAAATAGGTGCATTAATAAAATGTAAGTTCTCTGATCATTATTTTACAAATGTATTTATCTTTTTAACAAACGGACTTCGGGAGCCCATTTTCACTGGTAGAGCGCTCAGGCCACCACAGGCGCCCCCGACATGAGTGATGTCGAGCTGGCCACGCCCACCCTGGCCACGCCCCCACCCAGGGGTGGGTTCTAACTTACCTCGCTGCCGGTTCACTTCCTCCCATGCCGCGTGGCCGCGCCTTGTGCCGAAAAATCAAATATTTTTTTTTAAAAAAAGCTGAAGATGGTGACGCATGCGCAGTGCTGGAAACTCAGCTTCTAAGCATGCGCAGAAGAAAAAAAAATAAAAAAAAAATCCCCCCCCCAATTTTTTTTTCAAAAAAAATAAAATAAAATAAAAAGATGGCGGTGTCCACAGACCGGCACCGACCGAACCGGCTCCGTGACGTCACCAGCGGGTTGCTACCAGTTCAGGTGAACCGGTCCGAACCAGGAGCGGTTTGGGTGAACCGGTCCGAACCGGGAGGAACCCACTTCTGCCCCCGCCCCCCAAGGTCAAACACAACCCTGATGCGACCCTCAATGAAATCGAGTTTGACTCCCCTTATCTAATTGGTGTAATTTACCAATGGAGTCCTTTCTTGTTCTCTTTTTTTTTTTGGGGGGGGGAGGACTCTTCTCCAGCTAACACAACTAAGTTGGGCTTGTTATCTACTTAAGGGTCCCTTCCCTGAGATCTATCTGAATCCATTCGGGGGCGGGGGGGGAACACCCAATGAGTTTCTCCTCCCCCCAATTCCCTTCCCCGGACTCCCGTCCGGCATTCTCATTTGCTTGTTGTTTTAATCTTTCTGGCCTCGTCCTCCCGAGCACGAAAAGAAAAGGGCTGATTGACAGCTTCAGTGTTTGGGATCAATAGAAAGAGCACTTGGAGATTAAAGCAATTTAAACAAGGTGTTTACGGGGAGGAGAAGGTGGGGGGGGAGAGAGAGAGAGAGCACTAAAACAGCACTTGAACAAGATGAGGAAAAAAGATGAAGGAGGCGCTATAATGGCAGACTGGGAGAGCTTGCAAAAATGGGTGGGATCACCTCATCAAAAGAAGAACTTCCACTTAACTTCAAAAGTGCCCTCAAAGGAAGGTAGCTTTGGACTAATTGCTTCATCAGGTTTAAGTTCCACTGCCTTCAATCTCCCAGACTTCCTGCTTCTGATGGCTAGGAGGTTTTACTTGTTCCGCTCCAAACTCAGCAAGTAGTAAGTAACAAGAGAGGCTTCGATTACAACCATGGATGCCACCAGTTCATCACAGACTGCCAATCTCACCCAGGGATGTCATGGAACAAGAACTGCAAGATATTTGTAGGGAGAAGTTTCCCTTCCGAGGTCCTTCTTCTCTGTAGGATGACCTACAGAGCTCTGGATCTCATTGAAGAGCATCTATTGCCTTTGAGGTGGAGTTATTCTGAGTTACGCTCGGTCAAAAAAAAAAAGAGGGATTGGATAATTTGTGTGGTAGCTCAGCAAGTTGGTAAACCAAGCCATGATGTTAAATGATCATATAGTTTGTTGTTGTTGTTAGTTGCAAAGTCGTGTCTGACCTATCGCGACCCCATGGACAACGTTCCTCCAGGCCTTCCTGTTCTCTACCATCCCCCGGAGTCCATTTATGTTCAGGCCGACTGCTTCAGTGACTCCATCCAGCCACCTCATTCTCTGTCGTCCCCTTCTTCTTTTGCCCTCAATCGTTCCCAGCATTAGGCTCTTCTCCAGCGAGTCCTTCCTTCTCATTAGGTGGCCAAAGTATTTGAGTTTCATCTTCAGGATCTGGCCTTCTAAAGAGCAGTCAGGGTTGATCTCCTCTAGGACTGACCGGTTGGATCGCCTTGCAGTCCAAGGGACTCACAGGAGTCTTCTCCAGCACCATAGTTCAAAGGCCTCAATTCTTTGGTGCTCAGCCGTCCTTATGGTCCAACTTTCACAGCCATACATTGCAACTGGGAAAACCATAGTGTTGACTATACGCACTTTATAGTTTACAGGGTATTATTAGTAACATAGCATGTGAGTAAATCTATTCTGTGTTATTACCCATGGAGATTTTCAAGAAGAGATTGGACAGTCCTTTGTCCAGAATGGTATCGAGTTCCAAGCTCCCTTCCAACTCTGATACTCTGTTAACTCAAGTTTAGAATGTGTGAATCCCGAGGGATGACCATTAAGAAAATACAGGTAGCCCTCAACGTACAACCACAATTTGGTCTAAAATTTCTGTGGTTACGTGAGACACTTGTTAAGTGAACTTTGCCCCATTTTACGACCTTTCTCGCCACTGTGGTTTAAGTGAATCACCACAGTTGATACGTTAATGACAGGGTTGTTAAGTGAATCTGGCTTCCCCATTGATTTTGCTCGTCAAAAGGTCACAATGACCATAGAACACAGCAACGGTCATAAGTATGAATCAGTTGCCGAGCGTCTGAATTTTGATCACATGATCATAGGGACGCTACAAAGGTCGTAAGTGTGAAAAATAAGTCCTAAGTCACTTTCTTCAGTGCCATTGTAACTTTGAACTGTCACTAAACTAACTGTTTTAAGTCGTGGAACGCCTGTACAACTTTCAGTGAGAACGTAAAGATAACCTATGATATTTCCATGGTTTTTTTATTCGTCCGGGACCGTGAATGAAATGAAATGAAATTCCCCAATGGCGAATCTCTCTACTTGTAGCTTGCCAAAAAGAATTGGAAGCTTTTCTTTAATTCTCTTTCTTGCCCTTGTGTCCAAAGTTTTGTTGATGCAGTATACAACCTGATCCTCAATCCACCTGGATTATCTACCTTGTGTTGCCAACTAAGATGACTCATCTTACCTGCAGCCCTGGTTTGCACAGGTTAGATTTAAAAAATAATAAGAAAAAAAACACCCCTCAAAAGTTCTGGCTATGGAGAACAGGCCCAGATTTTATTTCCACTGTTGTTGGTCTTTGCATTGGGGTCCGATCAAATCTTTCATCCAAGGCTCGCCAGAACTGTTGGGGGTTTCCAGTTCCTCCCTTGCCTGAAAAAGTATGAAAAGAATGAGTTTGTGAAGTCATACCGTAGCTCGGGTTATCAGCAGAAAATTCCTTTCCTAGCACCTCCAGATTGGAATACCATGTTTCCCCGAAAATAAGCCCTCCCCCAAAAATAAGCCCTCCCCAAAAATATTTAAACGCATGTGCAGCCGGTCCCCGCCATTTCCTCTGGTTAGGGTTAGGGAGACAGAGCTGGAAATCAGGTAAGACAGCAAGAGGAGCCCTGTCTTGCTCCACGCGCCCCAAAATAATAAGACCTCCCCAAAAATAAGGCCAAACGCTTATTTCAGGGTTCAAAAAAATATAAGACAGGGTCTTATTTTCAGGGAAACACGGTAATGACCATTGATGTCTGCAGACCTATAGATTTATGGATAGGAAGACCTATCTTTGGGCTATCTGAAGTCTCTTTCAAAACCTCTGCACACTTAATTCTTTCCCACACCAGCTGTTGTGGGAAGCCAGAATCAACAAGAGACTCTCTGAACAACCATGAATCAATGAAATATGTGTGAGTGTGAAGAGAGCTGAGAGGAGAGTGATGGGCTGTGTTGATCTTCTTGAGATCATCACTGACCCGTATCGTTTTTCTCTTTTCCTGTCTTCAGTTGGTCTTCACAGAAAAGAAGAAAGTCATGGAGACAAATGACCACTCAGAAAGGGCAACCCTTGATGGAAGTCATGGATTATTATTTTTTTGCCAGCTGGACAAGGGTGTGAGTTTGACTTGTGAAAAGGCAGATTCCTGTATTTTTAGAGGAACGATCGTGTCAACTTGCACAGCTTTCAAGTTGCCATGAAATGGAGGGGTGGAGAGCTGACGGAGTGGCTGACTGCATTAACTGAAACTACATTCCACAAATGTTTCTTTTACGGATTGTGTCCTAGGCTACCGGAGTCAGAAGGAGGGGTGTGGGTTTCACAGCCCGCCAACGTGGTTCATTGGAGAATGTAATTTATGACATGTCCTGAGAAGGGGGGAAACGGGGTCATGAGGGCGCGTAGCCTAAGTGAGCTCAGTTCTGACTGCATCGGAGTATTGCCGAAATGTCGCTCCTAATAAATCGTTATATTTCTTTTGGAGTTTGGCTCGTGGCTCATGAATTAATTAGGACATCTTTCGGAAACTTCACAGATCGTGGATGGGTGGCTGAGCTGCCTTTTGCAACCCTAGAGGTCAAACGCCCTACTTGGAGTAACAGAATAATAGAGTTGGGAGGGTCCCTGGAGGTCTTGTAGACCAACCTCCTGCTCAGGTAGGAAACCCTATACCATTTCAGACAAATGGTTGTCCAATCTTTTCTTAAAAACTTCCAGTTCTAAAATTTCTGGGAATGGAGAAGAATAACAAAACAACAGAGATGAAAGGGACCTTGGAGGTCTTCTACTCCAACCCCTTGTTCAAAGAGGAAAACCTATATCATTTCAGACAACTGACAGTCCAATCTTTTCTTAAAAACCTCCAGTGATGGAGCACCCACAACTTCTGGAGGCAAGTTGTTCCACTGATTATTTGTTCTAACTGTCAGGACTTTACTCCTTCGTTCTAGGTTGCTTCTCTCTTTAATGATCTTCTACTCGTTGCTTCTTATCCTGCCTTCAGGTGCTTTGGAGCATAGGTTGACTCCTTCTTCTTTGTGGCAGCCCCTTGGTAGCTTGATTAAGCCCTTCCTTAATTTGTACCAAGGTGGGTAAGCACATATCTGCTCGTCCTTTTCATAAGCTCACCTACTACAGATTCTGGACTGATTGCATCGACTCCCCTACAGGGTGCTTAAGTTTACAATCTTCTGACAGTAAATTGCTTTGGCAACTATAGATTAGGAAGGTTGGCAGAAGGACCTGAGATTCTTGCTTTTCTACCCTCTTGCTAGCAACGAAAACAATTCAGAGGAGCACCCTTCGCTTGACCAAGAGAATACAGGACTGGAACAAATGAGAACAGAGCAGAAGAAAATGCCAAAAAAAACAAAAACAAAAACAAAAAAACAAACAAACAAACAAACAAACCCCCAAGAAAATAGATGATCGGTTGCTGCCAAGTTGTCCTGGCAATATTGATGAGATGGTTCCTTAGCTACCTAAGCTTCTCCAAATGGCATTTTTGATCCTTGGACACTAAGCCGTTCATCTCTTCTCTTTGCAACAAGGCTTGGCACCCCTTGTTATCCCGTTGCCGTGTAGGATGTGGAGGCGGCTTGTTTCAACTTTAGTCCAGCTCTGTTGTTCCATCTTCAGATGCCATGGCAGCAGTTGACTTTACCTGGATGCAGCTTGCTCAAGACACAAATCATCCAACTTGGCTGGTGCAACACGTTGTAGGCAGAGCTGTTTTTTTTTTTTTTCAAAATAGACTGTGCCAAAATTGCTAGGTGATTGAACTCACAATGGTTGTGTACTGCTCTAAACACTGAATTGCACAGCTTAACCGCATCATTTTAAGCAATAAGGAAAAAGCAGTGAAGGACATCTCCCCAAATGGGTTAGTTTTCCATGTTTGATATTTTTTTGTGCATGTGAAGGATTCCAGGGGTGAGTTCTAACTTACCTCGCTGCCGGTTCGCTTCCTCCCGCGCCGCGTGGGCTCGCCACATGGGCACGCACGTGCAGTGCAACCCCCCCCCAAAAAGCCAAAAACAAGATGGCAATGCATGCACAGGGCCGGAAACTCGGCTTCTGCGCATGCGCAGAAGAAGAAAAAAAAACCCGGAAAAAATTTTAAAAAAAAATTCAAAAAAGAAATTCCAAATTTTTTTTTAAAAAAAGATGGCGCCGCCCACGGACCGGCACTGACCGAACCGGATCCGTGATGTCATCGTGATGTCACCAGCGGGTCGCTACTGGTTTGGGCAAACCAGTCCGAACCTACCTGTGAAGGATTCTAAGGAGAAGGATTCAGGTTATACCATCTCCACCAGCAAGTAGCATGCTGAGTTATATTGCCTCTAAGAATGGGTGCTCCATTCAGTTCTCAGTTTCTGATGTGGTACTAATTCTATGATGGAGAAAGAGAGAGAGAGAGAGAGAGAGAGAGAGAATGTGAAAGAGAGAGAATGTGAAAGAGAGAGAACCAAAGAAAGAGGAAGGAAGGAAGGAAGGAAGGAAGGAAGGAAGGAAGGAAGAAGAAAAGAAAGGAAGGAAGGAAGAGGAAGGAAGAAAGAAGAAAAGAAAGAAAGAAAGAAAGAAAGAAAGAAAGAAAGAAAGAAAGAAAGAAAGAAAGAAAGAAAGAAAGAAAGAAAGAAAGAAAGAAAGAAAGAAAGAAAGAAAGAATCAAGGTTGTTTTGCAGTAGAATCCAAACTCAAAAGAAACTGTTGCTGAAGTTCAATCTTTCAGTCCCTTCTGACTTTTGGTGATCCTGCAGATATCATTTTGTCTGACGGTTTGCCAGTAACGGCTTCTTCCAGTTCTTTTACGCTCCAATTTCCATCAAGAGTGATAACATCCAGCCATCTTGTCTTCCATCGGCTTCTTTTTCAATTGCCTTTAATTTTTCCAAGCATCATTAAGTCTTACCCTTGCTTTAATGCTGAAGGGCTACCTTATTATACAAGAGGCAAAAACTGGCCATTTCTGATTCTCAGAAAGAGAAGGAACCAGAAGGGAAGGGTCTAATCATTTCCCATTGCAGAAGAGTAGGTTGAACTTCAGAAGAACCTCTGGACAGTAAAGGAAGAGTTTTGCACTGCAGTCCTCTCTTTCTTGGAGACCGGCTGACCACCCTTACCAGCAGACTAGCAAGAAACCTTGGTGATTCTCCAAGGCTACTCCAAGTGGCAGATCCCCAATGAGCCATTCTCCACCCTACAACATCCATGTTGGCCTATCCATGACGATTCTGCAAGGCCAGGAGATGGAAAGAATGGTTGAAGCTCTGCTGAAAGCCAACCTCGGATGGTGAGGTCTGAAGGAACATTCCTCCCTCCCTCCCTCCCTCCCCACCCCTGTCTTCCAGAAGATATAATGACATCTTCTTAATGGCTGAAAAATTATAGGGCACCTCCCTCCCCCACCCCTGTCTTCCAGAAGATATAATGACATCTTCTTAATGGCTGAAAAATTATAGGGCACCTCTCCTACCCTTGCCGAAGTCTATCACACCATCGTCACCCATAGTAGTGAATTACACAGGCCGAGTTCATTGCTTTTAGCCTGTCTTCTCTTTATCGAGCCATTAATCTAAGTGAAAAGGTCCCCGGAGCATTTGTTTGGAGCATGCTGAGAAGGGAGGGAAAGAGTCACTTCTCAGGGAACCCTTACTATTAATCCTTAAGGTCCTACCCCTGAGTAGGGAGGGGGAGAGAAATAGCACTCTGGGCTCTGTCTTACTGTTTTCATCTCGTTTTTGCTCAGAGGGATTTTTTTTTCCATTTAGGCTACTTGATGAGGAGAGATGCACTTGACAAGGGCGGGGGTTTAGAGATGTTCCTTTCTCGTTTCTCCTCCTCTCTTTACTGCTAGAAATACAGAGATCTGCAAAGGGTCTTAGGGATCTGGTCCAGGAACCATTGAGTGCAGGATTTGCTAGGCCATCTTTGACCGATGACATTCAAGTCTCGGTGGAAAGACCTTTAGTGAAGGACAACTCATCACTTCTGGTGGTGGCAGCCTGTTCTTCTTCTTTTTCTTTTTCTTCCCCAAATCCACCCATCTCTTCCCTTCAGATTACTGTGTTCTCTTCTGGGATTGCTTCCAAGCAAATGAGGCAATTGCAACATCTGTGTGTGGAATGTGGTCGGAAGATGCAAAAACGTATGTCCATGCCTGTTTATTTATGGAGGCAAAGTCCTGGATGAACAGAGCCTATTTTCTCTCTTTCTGACCTTTGGCCAGGCCACCTTCTGTTTTTCTCCCCACCTTAAAAAAAACCAAAACATTTCTTGTTCAATTTGATGGAAAGGGAAACAACTTCTTCTTCTTCCTCCTCTTCTTTCTTCTTCCTCCTCTCCTCTATCTTCTCCTCCTTCTCCTCCCCATATCTACTCATCCTCCTTTTCCTCTTCCCACATCTCCTCCTCCTCCACCTCCTTCTGCTTGTCCTTCTCCTCCTCCTCTATCTTCTCCCCCTCCCCTATATCTCCTCCTCCTTCTCCTCCCATATTTTCTCCTCCTCTTCCTCCTCCCATATCTCCTCCTTCTCCTTCTCCTCCTCCAAGCTCAGAGATTGCTCAAGTCCTGGTCTTACGAAGGGATGTAATATACACATCTTCCAATTAAACTGGCTTTGCACGCTGTTTTGGAAACCTTCAATGATCTGGCACAAACCTGCCTTGAAAACCAGCCACCCTGTTTCCTCTTTTGCCCTTGTAAGTTCAACCCCCCACCCCCTGCCAGAGGAAGTGTTCACGCGAGCTTGCATACCATCACATCGCCTTAATAAAGCCACTGCTGCAATTTTAAAATAGCCTGGGAAATAACTACAAAGACGATTTACTTGCCTGACTTCCATGAGCTCTAGATGGCGCTAGAAGTGCACTTTACCTTGCTTTCTGTAACACCTATGGAGGAAAGGGAGAGGAGGAGGAGGAGGAGGAGATGGGGGTGGGGGGGGTGTCCATACCGCACACTACAATTTCTCTAATGGTTTTCTTCAGCTTGATAGATATTGAAGTAAGGAGCTTGTTGCTAGGGCAATTTCCATGGAGAGATAATAAAAGATCATTTTGAAGTGAGTGAAACTTTAATGGCACATTCGGGTAATGAGGGAGGGTGGGGTGAGAAGAGAAATGACCACAGTCCTCCGAATGAGAACGCATCGGGAAGGAGATGGCAAAGGGAGGGAAGGAGGGGAGAGAGAAAGAGAAAGAAAGAAAATGAGTGCCTTAGAGATAGGAGAAGGAATTCTTTGGTGCCATTTCTGTCTTACCAAAAGAAGAGAAACCTTGGATGAAACCTGGTCCTTTTGGTGCAAGGGCACGCCAGAGCCGACTCATTTTCAAACATTTCAAGAGACAAGACAATGTCCTCCTCCTCTTCTTGCTCCTCCTGCTCCTCCTTCCCCATCCCCTTCGCCCTCCCCCTCCTCCTTCCCCATCCCCATCTCCTCCTCCTTCCCCATTCCCACCTGCTCCTTTTCCTCCTGTTCCTCCTCCTCCTCTGGCTCCTCTTCCTCCTGCTCCTTCTTCCCCATCCCCTCTCCTCCTTTTTCTCCTCCTCCTCCTTCCCTATTCCCATCCTTTTCTCCTCCTCCTCTTCCTCCTCCCCAATGCCAAGAGAATCATCCTCATCACTGGAACTCCATCAGCATCCTGAATACCTGGGAGAAAAACAGAAGTCATGTTCACAAAAGAAGGACACATTCTTTCCTGAAGAAAGCTGTGGTCCTGGTTTAGGCAAGACAAGCTCTCTAGGTGAAGAGAGAGAGAGAGAGAGAGAGAGAGAGAGAGAGAGAGAGAGACAAGAGAGAGAGAGAGGGACGAGAGAGAGAGAGAGAGAGAGAGAGAGAGAGAGAGAGAGAGAGAGAGAGAG
>QLTV01000440.1:624-11819 GCA_003457575.1 Thermophis baileyi
GACGCGCGCACGCTTTGCACGCGCATGCATGCGCAGTGCCGAATTTTTTTTTTTTTTTTTAAAGTTAAAAAAACCATTGGACATGATGTAACATTCCAGTTTAAACATTTCCGTCAAGTTATTCCTTCTCATAAATACAATCCTTTATCTCTATAAATATATACAAACTTTACATACAATACCAAATCCATTTTTTTCCTATTTGCTAACATAAGAATATATACATTTCCAACTTGTCACTGATCCATAATCCCAACAGTCCTCCTCGATTCCCACCAATGGTACAATTTATCCCAGATTTCAAAGTATTCTGATTCATTCTTATATTTCAATTCCATCGTAAGCCTGTCTATTTCAGCACAAGACAGTATTTTATGTAATATCTCTTCCTCTGAGGGTGTTTCTTTGTTGTTCCATTTTTGTGGAAACAATCTAACTGCAGTCAAAATATGCAACATTAAGTATATTGTTCCCTTATCATATTTATCTATAATTATACCCAATAAGAAAAGTTTGGGTTTTAACTCTATCTTTAACATTAATATTTCTTCCAACCATTGTTTTATCATATTCCAAAGATCATGGGCTTTCGGACATTCCCACCACATGTGGTAGTAAGTCCCTGGTGTTATTTTGCATTTCCAACACATTGGTGAGAGATTTGGGCCCATTTTAGCTAACCTTGCGGGTGGGAAATGCCATCTGTAGAACATCTTATAAAGATTTTCTTTATATGTAGTGGCTAGGGTGAGTTTTCTATTTCTTTCCCATAGTTCCTGCCAATTATGTAAATCAATGCTGTAGCCAAAATTCCTACTTCACATTAACATAGTTTTCTTGACTTGTTCTTCATACATCGCCTGTTCCAGAAGGTAATGATATGTTTTTAAAATCATTTTATCTTCTGTTCCTAATAATATTTTATCTAATTCTGTCATCTCTGTTTTTATGCCCCAATCTTTTTTGTCTTTCCTATATCATGATTGCAATTGAAGATATGCCCACCATTCCAGTTCTATACCTTATTCTTGTAGGTTTTTCCTTGACTTCAATTCTCCTCTCTCGTCTAATGTGTCTTTATATGTTATTACTTTTCCTAATTGTATGAACTTTGGATGTATGTACATTTCCAATGTTGATATCCAATTCAGAATTTCCATATAATTATGTTGCTTAATTTTGACCCAAACATCTATTAGCGCTCGTCTGATATAGTGCTTCCAGAAGTACTGGTGAACCTTGTATTTCCCTTCCCATAGTATAGTGTGCCACCCTATCTGCATATCATGGCCTTCCAATCTTAGTAATCTCCTATTTTTTAATTGTATCCAGTCCCGCACCTATGTTAATATTGCTGCTTGATAGTATTTTTCCCAGTCTGGGAGACCAAATCCTCCACTCTCCTTGGAATCCTGTAATAATTTTAATTTAATCCTCACCTTTTTCCCTTGCCAGATGAATTTGAATATAATTTTGTAAGTTATATAAGTTTCAGAAAAATTCCTTGTCTAATTTAATCGGTATGCATTGAAATAGGAAGAGTATTTTGGGAAGCACATTCATTCATTGCAAGCTACTTCAGCTGACTGCTAGCTGCAGTTCGGCAGTTCAAATCTCACTGGCTCAAGGTTGACTCAGCCTTCCATCCTTCCAAGGTGGGTAAAATGAGGACCCAGATTGTTGGGGGCAATATGCTGACTCTGTGAACCACTTAGAGAGGGTTGTAAAGCACTGTAAAGCGGTATATAAGTCTAAGTGCTATTGCGATTTTGATTACTGCGATTCTTCCCATGAAAGAAAGTTGTAAATTTGTCCACCTGTCTAAGTCAATGCTTTCTCTTTTCCACCCCCAAACACTCTCTGGCAATCTTCCATTTTCTGAAGATTCCAGATGATAATCAGGATTGGAATGAAAGAAGAGACTGGACTGCCATCTGTCAGAAATGGTGTATGCTCTCCTGCTGTTTTTGTGGGGGGTTGGACTAGATGACCTACAACCTACATGAGTTGTGGTGGTGCAGTGGTTAGGATGCAGTACTGCAGGCTACTTCTGCTGACTGCCAGCTGCCTGCAATTTGGCAGTTCGAGTCTCAACGGCTCAAGGTTGACTCAGCTTTCCATCCTTCCGAGGTGGATAAATTGAGGACCCAGATTGTTGGGGATGATAGGCTGACTCTGTAAACCACTTAGAGAGGCCTGTAAAGCACTGTGAAGTGGTTAAGTACAAGTGCTACTGCTATTGCTACAAGGTCCCTTCCAACTCTATTAATCTGTTAATCTGAAGTAAAGGAATGCCTGCAGGCCTGAGGCCCCACCAAAATATGAGACAACCAGTTGCTTCTCTTGATATCATCAAAGGGGTCAAGCCAAGTGTAGTGGACAGATGAATTCTTTAAGGTCACCAATTTTCTTAGGTTGAAAACATCACCTTAAATTGCCATTGGGTAATAATCAGAAGCAATTGCATACATAGCCTGCAAAATCGGTGTGATATGTGCCCACTAGGAAGCAAATCATGATGATCTGGAATCAGGCACCGGGGAAAGAATAAAACATTCTAAACAGAACCACCAAAACCCAACAACACAGGCTGTCTAGCACGATATGATGGTTGATAACCAGTTTTGTGTTTGCTGTTGTTTCCATTGCGTGTACTACATTTTTTCATTCCTTCCAATTCCCTTCTGATTCCCTTGCAATTCCCTTCCCTTCCTGACCCTTCCTGCCCCATCCCGTCCTCAGCACAAAGTAAGAATGGACCAATATACCTGCTTGGTTTGTTCCATGCAAATAGCTGCATGTTTTTGTCGTTCCCAAACATAGTTATGAATGAACAAAGTGGGCAGGCAGTGAACCAAGACGGAAAACCTGTTTAAAACATATCAAGCTTGCCTGCAAGTGGAAAACGAAGAAAGAGGTTTTCAAGAAAGAGGTGGCGGGGGGCGGGGACATTCTCTTGCAGAAGGATGGTCTCCTGGGACCTATTGAATGATAATTCGGAAGCAGCAGAGGAAACCTTCTGGCTAACAGCTGAAACCACACTTTTATTTGTGTTAAGGAGAGAATGTCAGTTTGTGGGACACTGCTGCCCTCTTGTGCAAAAGCAGATAGAAGGGAGCCATCAGGTGCAGGGTCTGAAGAGACCTTCCTTGTATAGGTATGAAAATGTGGATTGGGACAATGTTTCTGATCTCCAGGAATTCTCCAGACTTTGCAGAATGAATAGCATGAGGTAAATAGCCCACCTCAAGATATACAGTAAATAAAAATAAAATAATACTGTTAATAATTATCATAAATATTTATTCCGTGAACATTTAATATATCCATTTAATGATAAAAATATACATATACATAATACATACATACATACATACATACATGCATATATATATATGTATATATGTATATGTGTGTGTGTGTGTGTATACTCTTCATTTATTGTTCAGCCAAATTTTCAATGAACAGGAAAGATACTGTTGATTAAGCTGCAAAGCTGCAATATTAAAGTGTGTATTGGTTCTTGCAAGCTCATTCATTTAGAATCAGACCATGACTCAATATATTATCAATCAATTATTTTTCCTGTTAATTATCTTGCACATGGATTATAGCAAAATTTTGTCTAACTGTTTAATCTTTCTATACTGAAAAGAAANTATATATATATATATATATCAGTAGTGGGTTCTGAAACCCTTTGCATGCGCAGAAGCGTCTCGGACGGATGGGCGGAGCGTCCCGCCGCCGCTGCTACCGGTTCGCAGAACTGGGCCGAACCAGAAGCAACCCATCTCTGAGATATATATATATGTACACACACACACACACACACACAGAGAGAGAGAGAGAGAGAGAGAGAGAGAGAGAGACAGAGACAGAGACAGAGACAGAGACAGAGACAGAGACAGAGACAGAGACAGAGACAGACTTGTGTGTTTATTAAGAACCAGAAGATACTCATATTCTCAGATGTAATGTGTAGTTCAGCCATTATCAAACTGCTATTTATGAAATAGAATTCTGTATATTGACTGACTGCATTCTTCCATTCCTGCCATCTCATTCCTAAATGCTCCACATTTGAAAACCAAAACACACATGGACATACCAAGGAGGAATTGGAAGACAAAAGGTCACAAGGCTCTTAGGACATACAATCAACCCAACTTATAGAGCGCTCCATCTCTTAGTCTTTTTTTCATGACAATGATGTTGCAGCCGGACCTCGAAAATACTGTGCAAATACGAAAAAGGAAGCAAAAGAAAGAAGAAGCAAAGAGCAAGCTGTGTGTCTTCTGAATATGAGCAACTACTCTGAAGTCCAGTACTACTTCTTGTTGACCTGGAAGAGTAGCGTGTTCCTCTCTGCAGAGAAGAGCAGCCTGGAAAAAGAATTAAGTTATCTCAATCCATTCATCTGAATGCATAAAGTTTCATCAGACAAAGGCCCAGAGGTTTTTCACACTTCCTCCTTTGCTTTCTCTCACTGTGATCTTCGTGCACAGTAATATGTGGCTGAGTCTGCAGCTGTCAGGGACCTCATGGTCAAATAATATTCATTGCGGGAGGAATCGGCTGTCAAGGTTGTTCGGCTTTGGAGGGATGAGGCATAGTATATCCTCCACTTACTACCATCCCAGTCTATCTGGCCCACCCATTCCAATCCTTTTCCTGGAGCCTGGCGGATCCACTCCCAGAATACATTCTTGATGGAGTCACCCGTCACTTTGCACGTTAATTTGAAGGATCCTCCAGGGCTCACTGTTCCTGGCCCAGATTCCACAAGTTGGACGGTGGAGTGGACATCTAAATGAATGACAAAGCAGAAATTTAGAACTCAACCTTGCTTTTGTTTTCTCTCATTGTTCAGGTCTACCTGGAAGATACTCACACACAGGAGCGGCTACTAAGCAAAGAAGAAGGATGGCAAGATCCATTGGGGAGTAAGGAAAGCTAATTTCCTTTAGAGCAATGACAGCTTTGGCTCTGTGATGCTCTTTTGTGTGTTTGTGATTATTTAAAGGAGAAACAGCTCAGTGGCTTCATTTGCATATGAGTTTCATGTGGAACTTAAAACAAGTTTATAAGAAAGGTAGGTTAAGTCAGTCAATCAGTCCTATCCCAGAATTTTACTTTGACTGTGGTATTTATGACATCATTACTAACTGAAGGGCTAAGAAATATGGGTAGTGAAATGAGGGAGGGTCAGGAATGATTAGACTGAGTAAATATCCTGTATTGAGCATGAAAATGGAGCATGGAGCTCCTTACATGAAAATAGAATAGCAATAGCACTTAGACTTATATACCGCTTCATAGTGCTTTACAGCCCTCTCTAAGCGGTTTACAGAGTCAGCAAATTGCCCACAACAATCTGGGTCCTCATTTTACCGACCTCGGAAGGATGGAAGGCTGAGTCAACCTTGAGCCTGGTGAGATTCGATCTGCCAAACTGCTGGCAGCCGGTGATCAGCAGAAGTAGCCTGCAGTACTGCACTCTAACCACTGCGCCACCACGGCTCAGAAAAGGAGGCTCATTCCTATAGACTGGAAGTGCCAAATGATAGAATAGAGTAGAATAACAGAGTTGGAAGGGACCTTGGGGGGGTCTTCTAGTCCAACGCCCTGCTTAGGCAGGAAGCCCTACACCACTTCAGACAAATGGTTATCCAACATCTTCTTAAAAAGCTTCCAGTGTTGGAGCATTCACAACTTCTGGAGGCAAGTTGTTCAACTGATTAATTGTTCTGTCAGGAAATTTCTCCTTAGTTCTAGGTTGCTTCTCTCCTTGATTAGTTTCCACCCATTGCTTCTTATTCTGCCTTCGGGTGCTTTGGAGAATAGTTTCACTCCCTCTTCTTTGTGGCAACTCTGAGATATTGGAACACTGCTATCATGTCTCCCCTAGTCCTTCTCTTCACTAGACTAGACATGCCCAATTCCAGCAACTGTTCTTCATATGTTTTAGCCTCCAGTCCCCTAATCATCTTTGTTGCTCTTCTCTGCACTCTTTCTAGTGTCTCAACATCTTTTTTACATCGTGGGAACCAAAACTGAATGCAGTATTCCAAGCGTGGCCTTACCAAGGCATTATAAAGTGGTATTAACATTTCATGTGATTTTGGTTCTATCCCTCTGTTTATGCAGCCTAGAACTGTGTTGGCTTTTTTGGCAGCTGCTGAACACTGCTGGCTCATATTTAAGTAATACACCCATTGCAAACAGAACTCCAAGGCAAGTTGGTTCCTCAAAGGACAGTTTTATTTGGAGATATCATCTTGGTACAAACTGGTGGAAAGCCAACTCTGAATGTTCCCGCGCTTTCTACCACATTAAAAAGTAAAAGTTTCCTGTTTTCTCAAAACAATAAATCACATTGTCCAATCTAGATATTGGCTGGTTGCCTGGTTACGTCTCTCCTCCGGCCAGCCAGCCGTTGGAATGTCTCTGACTCAGGGGTGGTATTCACTTACCTTCGCTACTGGTTCGCAAATGTGAGCGTGCACGCGCACACACTCGCTTCACTCGCACATGCCACCTCTGCGCATGCACACAGCCTTCTGCGCATGTGCACGGCCTTCTGCACATGCGCAGAGCCTCAAAAATGCAGATAAATGGGACATCATTACATCCAGGAGGGTGAGTGGGGCCACCCGCAGTCGCCACTACCGGTTTGCCCGAACCGGATAGAACCGGCTGAATACCACCTCTGCTCTGACTCATCAGAGAACTATTCTGTTTTGGCTACAAACCCCATCTATCTCTACCCCCATTCAGCTCCAAGCTGTGTCAACCTGAAGCCATGTGAAAAGAAACCCTGATAGGAAAAACCCCACAGCAAAGAAAACGGCCACAGCCAGGTCAGCTTCAGGCTTGACAGAAGCAGGGTATGAAGACAAATTTTGTCCTGTCAGTTTTCCAATAGCCAAAGCAGGATCAGAGAACTGGCACCAAAGAAGCTGTTCTCCAAGGCTTCTCTTTCTAGTTTAACAAGTTCTTTCAATTCCAAAATGTACATGAAATGTCAGGCTCCAAGTAATGCATCCATCATAAATTGAACTCCAAGGCATTCCGTTTTCTCAAAGTACAAATTTATTTAGATACACCATATTGGCACTAACTGGTGAAAAGCCAGTACTGAAGTTCCCATGCTTTTCACCCCAATATAAGTTTCAGATTCTTAAGTTTCCAAAACAAACTGTCACATTGTCCAACCAAGATGGGAGCTGGTTGCTTGGCGACTTCTCTCCTCCTCCTCCGGTCAGCCAGCCGTTGGAATGTGTGTGACTCATCGGCTAGCTATGATGCTATGACTGAGAGCTCTATCTTCCTTCAGCTCCAAACTGTGTCATACTGAATTCATATTAGAATACCCAAAGATACAAACAATCCCACACCCAAATCAAATTCAGGCTTGACACATGAGTTGAAATCATCTCAATATTAATAGCATTTTCCCCAGCCTTCCTTTAAAGTTCAGTGTGTTGAGGAAAGTCATACACTGGCAAATGTGAGGTCATCTGACCCACTTTCAGCAGTCCAATTTAATGGAGAATGTTAAAAGAGAATGTTTGAATGACCAGAAATGACATGAACAATTCTCTTTGTATTTTGGTAGTCCACTATCTTGCGTCCATCATTAGCTTCATAGCTTCTTTCTTTGCTAAGAACTTACTATATGCACTGAATGTAACCAAGTTCATCACTTTTGAATTTGGTGTTGCAGTCTTTGTTGTCCCAACATAAGCTAACACAAAGGCCATCCCAGGGATTATTCCACCAAAATGGAATGTGAGAAAAATAATATTTTGAAACTTTTCTTGTCCAAAGGCCATATGAGTCGTTTGAGCAAACTCAATTGATTGCATCATCATGAACTCAACTTCTTAAGTGTTTCTCTAAATACACATGAAGGAAAACAAAAAGAGTTACTCCCTTTTTCTGCCGCAAAGAGACCTAGTTTGCATTAGTAGTAATTATCCTGCTTGCAATTATCTGAGGTCATTCGTTCTCCATATTGACTTCACCCAAGGGACTGCTAGACAACATCAAAAAAACACGAATATGTAAGTGATATTGCAAGGAACTATCAAACCTTTGTTTTGCACAATTCCAAGCTAGGGAAAGACAAAAAAAGAAGGCAGAATTCTATCCAGTCGTACACTGTAAATTTCTCCAATTTATTTAGGTAATGATTGACTTATCTCTGCATTGCTTGAAGTCTAAGGAGTATTTTTTTTTCAGAGCTGGGCTGTCCTTAGTTATACTCCTTTTTCTTTGGTTCGGTTGTGGAGTCGGTTGTCAGATGATGTAGCTTTCTCAACCTACAGATGGCCTGGAAACTGCCTCCATCTAGAGTGAGATGGAATCAGATGTTCGTGTTAACAATACTAGTACTCCTTCCGTCTTCTGGGAGAGCTAAAGCAGATATCAAGAAGTGCTCTAGTAAAGAGTCATTTCTTGTCCCGCATGAGTGGTACCAGCCTGGCAAGCTCCTGATTGGTGGGATAGTTTCCCATATCTTAAATGTATATTTCCAATATACTTTTGATGAAGCTCCTTCTAAGAAACTGAATGATGAGCTTCCGCTGTGAGTATTTCTCGCTTGCTTCCTATTCTTCTCCTCTGCCATCACAGGGCTACACTCGCTGAGCTGCTAAGATCTAGTCAGTCATTCAATGGCATAAAAGAGCAGAGGGCCGTCCTATCTTCTTTCTACCATTAGTAGTTATTTTACACCTTAGAGCTAGTAGCACTTATTTGCTCTTTAACTTCCACGTTAAACAAGACACATAAGGAAAATGATTAAGGTAGAAGGAAATTAAGGTAAAGCAGACTGCCTTAACGCATGGGAGAGATTGCAAGAGGCCAGTGGTTCTTTGCTGTTTAAATCGGAATCACAATAAATAGCTATGAAAGGAGACAAAGGAGAGATCAGCACAGCTGGACAAAAGAGGAAGGATATGGAGGAAAATTGTCCAAAGTTTTTTTTTTTTTTTAACTGGCTCTGCTGAAAGGAATAATATTCTGTTACTTTAGACCAAATGTTATTCTTTCCTCAGTTTAAAATGGAATGGAAATGACAAGATACAGTTCCTGCAGCGCAGTTCATTACAAACTATGAATACCACTACATAGCTAAGGGGATTATAAATTGCATTTAATAAGTAATTAGACACTTACACCAAGCATTAAAATTTAACCATCACCCTCATATAAACCATATAAATCATATAAACCAGAAAAATGATGTCTTTATTTCACACACACACAGTGTTGCTCTTCGACACAGAGTGGACAGCAACACTATAGTTGAATTGTATGACAGCCGTGAGAAGTGGAACTCTCTTAGCCAATACATTATCTAGTTTTTTCAATCCTATTTACTTTTCTGAGGTGCATCACATGAAGAAGAGGAATTGACTATTGAACAATACTGATGGAAGAAGCCAAATAGTATAAAACCGCATGTGTAAGATGAAATATTTTGTGAGTTACAGGAGGTTTGGCCAATCTTAATTACAAAGAAGACAACAACAACAACAATACAGAGCAAAATTCTAAATAAAAGATATGCCTTTGTTTTTAATGCAAGAATCATGCATATTACTGGAGGTTTTTAAGAACTGTCTCCTGCTTAAGCAGGGAGTTGGACTAGAAGATCTCCAAGGTCCCTTCCAACTCATTTATCCTGTTTTGTTGTTAGTTGCAAAGTCATGTCCGACCCATCGCGACCCCATGGACAATGTTCCTCCAGGCCTTCCTGTCCTCTACCATCCTCTGGAGTCCATTTAAGCTCACGCCGACTGCTTCAGTGACTCCATCCAGCCACCTCATTCTCTGTCATCCACTTCTTCTTTTGCCCTCAATCTTTCCCAGCATTAGGCTCTTCTCCAGCGAGTCCTTCCTTCTCATTAGGTGGCCAAAGTATTTGAGTTTCATCTTCAGGATCTGACCTTCTAAAGAGCAGTCAAGTTTGATCTCCTCTAGGACTGACCGGTTTGATCGCCTTGCAGTCCAAGGGACTCGCAGGAGTCTTATCCTGTTATCCTGTTATCCTGTTAGTTAACTACAAACCAACCTACTTTATCATCTTGTAGTTCTGTCCTTGGAGTGTCTCTAATCACTTTTGTGATGATTATTTTTTCCTAAACCTTTAGAATTTTCTTCTATTCAGCTCCCTGATTTTGCTAATGAAGGAGCCGATAAGGGTTGGTGGGAAGATTTCCAATTAATTGTGCCTTCTTTAAATCTGAGCCATGCAGGAAGGTGGCAATAGGATGGCATGCACTGTAGATTACATTCCCCAAAGATGTATAATATTATTATTTTTTTGGTAGTATGTTGCCAAAGTTCTACCAACACCTCTTGGCTCTGGCCTTTGCTGTGAATAAGATCAACCAGGATCCAATGATCTTGTCGAATCTCACCCTTAGCTTCCACATCTATGACAGTCATTTTGATTCAAGGATGACCTATCGGATCACTTTGGACTTGCTTTTCAAGTCACAGACATTTCTCCCCAATTACAAATGTGATCCTCACAGAAGACATATAGCACTCATTGGGGGAATCAGCCCTGACGTCTCCTCCTATGTGGCAGACATCTTAAGCCTGTACAAGATTCCACAGGTAAGATCTGTGCACATCAACAGAGCAGCAGCCCTATCATTTTGGTACAGTAACTGGTTTTGTTTTTTTCTGAAAGTGAGTCTCGCTTTCTCAAAAGAGTGGAAGTGAATGCAGAAATGAGGAAAGCTTCCAGAAACTGGAAGAGATACAAGCATACGGTAGAATCCTAGGATATCCTCTCAGTAACAAAATAACAGTGCTGAATAACAGATACAGTAGGTAGGTAGGTAGGTAGGTAGGTAGGTAGATGATAGATAGATAGATAGATAGATAGATAGATAGATAGATAGATAGATAGATAGATAGATAGATAGATGATAGATAGATAGATAGATAGATAGATAGATAGATAGATGATAGATAGATAGATAGATGATAGATAGATAGATGATAGATAGATAGATAGATAATAGATAGATAGATGATAGATAGATAGATAGATAGATAGATAGATTGATAGATAGATAGATAGATAGATAGATAGATAGATAGATAGATAGATAGATAGATAGATAGATAGATAGATAGATAGATAGATAGATAGATAGATAGATAGATAG
>QLTV01000440.1:15365-41143 GCA_003457575.1 Thermophis baileyi
ACTTTCCTCCAAGCCTTCCTGTCCTCTACCATCCACCGGAGTCCATTTAAGCTCACACCGACTGCTACAGTGACTCCATCCAGCCACCTCATTCTCTGTCGTGCCGTTCTTCTTTTGCCTTCAATCTTTCCCAGCATTAGGCTCTTCTCCAGTGAGTCCTTCCTTCTCATTAGGTGGCCAAAGAATTTGAGTTTCATCTTCAGGATCTGGCCTTCTAAAGAGCAGTCAGGGTTGATCTCCTCTAGGACTGACCGGTTTGATCGCCTTGCAGCCCAAGGGACTCGCAGGAGTCTTCTCCAGCACCATAGTTCAAAGGCCTCCATTCTTTGGTGCTCAGCCTTCCTTATGGTCCAAATTTCACAGCCATACATTGCAACTGGGAAAACCATAGCCTTGACTATATGCACTTTTGTTGGCAGGGTGATGTCTCTGCTTTTTAGTATGCTGTCTAGATTTGCCATATCTTTCCTCCCCAGGAAACCCTATACCATTTCAAATAGGTGGCTGTACAGTCTTTTCTTTAAAATCTCCAGTGATGAAGCACCTACAACTTCTGAAGGCAAGGTGTTCTACTGGTTAATTGTTCTCACTGTTAGGAAGTTTCTCCTTAATTCCAGGTTACTTCTCTTCTTGATTAGTTTCCATCCATTGTTTCTTGCCTTGCCTTCTGGTGCTTTGGAAAATAAACTGACCTCCTCTTCTTTGTGGCAGCCTTCTTTTCTCTAGACTAGCCATATCCAATTCCTGCAAACGTTCTTCATATGTTTTTGTCTCCGGGCCCTTAATGATCTTAGTTGCTCATCTTTGTACTTTTTCCTAATTTCTAAGATTTTGTTTTCATAACTTCTATAAACTTTATTAAATCTCAATAAAATATAACTCTAGTTATTTCCATATCTGGTGTACCACGAAGAGTTAAAATAGTTATATAAAAAGGAAGGAAGGGAGGAAGAAGAGCTACAGCTCTTCAATAACAAGAATAAGGATGACACATGGTAGTTTGAGTCATGAAAAGATCCGTTCTCTTATCTGTTTCTTGCTTTGTTTTTCTTTATCTTCTTAGCTCCACCACTTCCTTCAGACCCTTTCATTGAACAACACAGATGGAGAAACAGTGTCCTTTAATGAGAATAAGGAGATGGGATCAGGATTTGATATCATAAACATGCTTATTTTCTCTAATAACTCTTTTCAAAAAGTAAAGGTTGGAAGGATTGGGACCAAGGATTCTCAAGGAAAGAAATTCATCATTGAGGATGACAAGATTAAATGGCATGGAAGCGTTAACAAAGTGAGTATTCGTAAATAGTCTGAAAAGCCTAGTTTTAATTGTCGGAATTCTCCCTTTCCATTACAACAAACAAATAAACAAACTCAATTATGCTAATGCCCCATACAGAATAGTAAAATAGTAAAATCTTTATGGGACACTCCTAGATACCACTACTAGGAGAAATGGAATACTTACAATGGAAAGGAAAATATTTTCAGAGAGATGCCCTATTTTTTTCAGTATTATTGCTTTAGGGTAGGAGGAGTGGCATGGTGGCCTAGAGGTAGAGGTAGAGGTGGACCTCACAATCAGGAGGCTGTGATCCTAGGTAGCGGCAGGTATTTTTCTCTCTGAGCACAAAGAGAAAATATCTGCTGTGAACTCCACATAGGGGTCAGGAAGGGCATCCGGCCAGTAAATGCTCAGCTCCATTCAGTTGCCCAAACTTTACCTCGATGCAAGGGATTATAGAGTTGTTAAAAGAAAAAGAATGTTTTGGGGTAGGAGAAGAAGAAAAAAAAAGACAGTTATGGCTCCTCTATTTTTAGTAGAAAATATAAATGGACAAATCTATCCCTGTCTTGGGAATTTTAATCCCCTGTTTCTTCTTTCTTTTCTGTTTTGTTTGTTCTTTAACCTGTAGACCTTTATCAGCTTTCTCTCTGTGTGGGGGAGTTTACAAGGATTTTGCCTACATTTTCCACAACATATGAATTCTTTGTTTCCAGAAACATTTTGACAAGGGAGTAGCATTTATTCCTTGTCTACTTCTCCTGAAGTAAAACCAACATTTTCTTGGAAGCAAGTTCAGTTTATAGTGAAAGTAGGGATAAATTTGAGAGAAAAAAAAATCTGAAATGGGTGGCATTTTCTGGGTACTCCCCCCCCCCGGCTTCCATCCAGCTTTGGGGTTTCTTTCTCCAAAGTAATATGAAGATCTGCTGTTTTAAATTCAATTAAGAGGTACAAATAGACTCTAGATTCACAGAGATATAGAGATACTTAGTAAGTGCTTGGGAGGAGGAGGAAGAAAAAGAAAAAGAAAAGAATGAGGAGAAGGAGGAGGAAGAGAAGGGGAAGGGGAAGGGGAAGCAGAAGGGGGAGATTGTTAATAGTTAATTCTACATCAAGAGTTTACTTTAAGATGAAGTGTTGTACTTTATTTGATAAATTCAACATTGTCCAGGAGGCATTAATTGCAGTGGCCTACCTACTGTACCTACCTACCTACTTATCTGCCTATTTACCTTTCAAACATGTGTAAATTGATTATTCATTTGTTATGTCATACCAGATCATCTCTACCTAACTTTTTTATTAAACATTTTTTTTAAAGGTCCATCCCCTTTCCTTGTGTAATCCTTATTGCCAGCCTGGTTATCAAAAGAAAAAAAAAGAAGGAGAACAATTTTGCTGCTATGATTGTGTTCAGTGTCCAGAAGGGAAGATTTCCAATGAAAGAGGTAAATGACACAGTACAGCAAATCTTAGGGATGCGGTGGCTCAGTGGCTAAGACACTGAGCTTGTCGATCAGAAGGTCAGCAGTTCAGCGGTTCAAATCCCTAGTGCCGCGTAATGGAATAAGCTCCCATTACTTGTCCCAGCTTCTGCCAACCTAGCAGTTTGAAAGCACATAAAAAATGCAAGTAGAAAAATAGGGACCACCTTTGGTGGGAAGGTAAGAGCTCTCCATGCATCTTCGGCATTTAGTCATGCCGGCCACATGACCACAGAGACATCTTCGGACAGTGCTGGCTCTTCAGCTTAGAAACGGAGATGAGCACTGCCCCCTAGAGCCAGAAATGACTAGCACGCATGTGCAGGGGAACCTTTACCTTACAGCAAATCTTCCAATGTAATTGATATAAAAAGGGTTGGAGAACATCAAAATGGCCATGTTTGATAGCCACTTATTCTTCTTTTTATCTCTTTTCTCCTTCATGCTTAATAAGAATTGGAAAGATATTCAACATGGCAATTGTTGAGAAGTGTTGTGCCAATATAGCTTGGGCCACATAAGTTATATAGCAATATATTCCTGCTTAATATATTATCATTATGACTTTGTAGGACTTTATATTTTAAGGAAGAATATATTTGGAATATATGGGTGCATGAACATAGTACCCATATATATAAGAGCCGAGGTGGCGCAGTGGTTAGAGTGCAGTACTGCAGGCTACTTCAGCTGACTGTTCAGCAGTTCAGCGGTTCAAATCTCACCGGCTCAAGGTTGACTCAGCCTTCCATCCTTCCGAGGTGGGTAAAATGAGGACCCAGATTGTTGGGGGCAATATGCTGACTCTGTGAACCGCTTAGAGAGTGCTGTAAAGCACTGTAAAGCGGTATATAAGTCTAAGTGCTATTGCTACCCATGTGCAACTTTTTAATTCAAACACAATTTTTCTTGGCAACATCTATGACTCAGTGGTTAAAGATACTGAGCTTGTCAGCTGGAAAGCTGATAGTCTGGGTTAGAAACCTGAGCACCATGCAATGGGATGATCTCCTGTTATCTGCCCACTTAGCAGATCAAAAGCATGTAAATATGAGTAGATAAATAGGTACCACTTTGGTGGGAAGGTAACAGCATTCCGTGGGCCTCAGCATATAGTCATGCTGGTCATGTGACCATGGAAATGTCTTTAGACAATGCTAGGTCCTTCAACTAAGAAATTGAGATGAGCCATTTCTGAGCCTAGAGTCAGACATGACCAGAGAGGGGAAACCTTTATCTTTATTTATCAACAGTCATATCACCCAGGAGAAGACACAGATGATTTAGAGTAGGGGCTGACTTGTGCTGCTTCGGCCCAGTCTACCCAATGCAAAGAGGAAACATCGCACCACGTGGGTTCGGCCCAGTCTACCCAGTGCGAAGAGGAAACATGCCAGCAGTTTAGGGTGTGGTGTCAAGGTGGCTACACCCACCCAGTCAGCCAAGCCTACCCAGTTGGCCATGCCCACCCAGCCCCCCAAGGTCAACCATGTGGCCCTCAATGAAATTGAGTTTGACACCCCTGATTTAGAGAGTTGCAGAAGGGGCTAACTGAAAGGACCTTTCTTCCCTTCAGACCTGAAGCTATACACAGTGACTCCTGTTTCTCCCCCCCCCATCCATTATTCCTTGATGATGTATGTGTTCAAAGGAAACAATGAAATAATGTACGCGAAGCAGACTTGAGCTAATGACAGGAAGGCAAAAGGTTGAATTTCCAAATACCCAAATGTTCTTTTAGACTGCCGATGCTTTAGAAAATGTGAAAGACCTCTTATAATTTTAAAACAGTATCAAATTAATCTTCAGAGTTTTGAGATAGCACGGGAGAAGAACATCTGTGTAGGTTTTGTGCTTTTAAAAAATCTAGAACACATTATATTTTTAAACTAGCATGAATACTCCAAATAATAAATATAATGATCTTTCTAGGATAGTGGTTAGAAGGACAATTGGACAATCATGAGTATTTCTTCACAAAGTTCATTTCTCTTATGGAATCATGAGTGATGGGCCTCTTTTTTAAAGATTGACATGAGAACTGAGTGGTTTCACATAAAAATTAACACTGCCTTTATCTGTTTTCCTGCATCCAGATACAGAAGATTGCTTCAAATGTCCATCTGATCAGTATCCAAACCAGGAACAAGATGAATGTTTTCCCAAAATGATAGTTTTTCTGTCTTATGAAGAACCTTTGGGCATCTCCTTAGCCACAAGTGCCATCTTCTTCTTCTCAGTTACAATTTTGGTATTAAAAATCTTCCACCTGCACAAAGATAGTCCCATTGTCAAAGCCAACAATCGGGACCTCACCTACGCTCTCCTTCTCTCTCTTTTGCTCTGCTTCCTCTCACCTTTCCTATTTATTGGTAAGCCCGGGGTGATGACCTGCTTCCTTCGGCAACCAGCCTTTGGTATCATCTTCTCACTGGCTGTTTCCTGTGTGTTAGCTAAAACCATCACTGTGGTGGTAGCTTTCATGGCCACCAAGCCAGGATCCAGTATGACGAAGTGGATGGGAAAGAGGCTTACATGTTTTATTGTCCTTTCCAGCTCTTCCATCCCAGTTGGCTTGTGTGCTATATGGCTAACGATCTCTCTCCCATTCCCCAATTTGGACATGGACACACTGGCCGCTGAGATAGTAGCAGAGTGTAAGGAAGGTTCTGTCGCTATGTTTTATCTTGTCTTGGGCTACATGGGACTTCTGTCCATCATCAGTTTCAGTGTTGCTTTTCTAGCTCAGAAGTTGCCAGATAGTTTCAACGAAGCCAAATTCATCACTTTCAGCATGCTGGTATTCACCAGTGTTTGGTTGTCCTTTGTTCCAACCTACCTGAGCACCAAAGGAAAATATATGGTAGCTGTGGAGATCTTCTCCATCTTGGCCTCAAGTGCTGGGCTTTTGGGATGCATATTTTTCCCCAAATGTTTCATAATTGTGCTGAGGCCTGAATTGAACAACAAGGAGCACCTCATAAGAAGAAAGGAGATGCAAAAATAATACACAATGGACACCTACTTTGGGACAGATGCAATGGACTTTATGTATCTGCTGATCAAATAATTACATTCAGTTTCAAATTATTTTTTCAATTTACTTGTTCATCCCAACCCTCACCAGAAAATTACAGTGAAGATGCTGAAAAGGCATGTAAATGAAAGATGAAGAATAAATTTGTGATTTTCATGTAGTCTGGATGCTGTTGAAATATTTCTGACATTAGTTCACATATGCTTTTACTATTTTCTATTAAATAATGCTATTTTTATCATTCTTTTCATACCAGTTCTCCTAAAGTTCTTTGATTGTAAGCTTAGACATGGAATTGAGAAACAAAGAGGAAATTTCTCAGACTCTGGAAGATTACTTTAGTAAACAACCTAAGGAATTGATATGTAAAAAGAAAAATGATACCCATTAAATGAAAAGGTAAAATGATAGACAGGATACAGATAAATGGGGCTTTTGATGACTGCATCCCATAAAATGTGGTTGGAGTAAGTGTTGGGCAAACCCCTTAAGATAATTATTCCTCCTCCTCCTCCTCCATCATCACCATCATGAAGGATGATATTACATTAGGGGAGGGGGGAATCCTTACCCTTTGGAAGATAGACTCAAGATTCAGAAGGATTTTACAGACTTGAGCATTGGGTTCTCTGTGCTCCAACAAGAATCAGTTCATTGGTTAGAAAAGTAAGGTCCTGCATTGAGGCCGAAAAACCAAATGTACAGATACAGGATAGAAAATATCTGGCTTGGGGATACTTCCGGGTCAGCGTGGCAGTGCGGAGCAGGAGAACAGAGCTCTGTTCGAACTGCCCGATTTTTTGCGCTTGGAGGCCAGTGAGGCGAGGCAAAGCCCTGGTGGGGCAGCCTATGTAGAGGGGATACACTAGGGCAGGCGGGGAGAAGAGCGATCCCCCGCCGCAACAGGAGGTACCCCTCAATTCTGGCGCAGAAGAAACTGGCTATCATGGCCAGGTCTAGAGGCGTAGCGGCCTGATTTATGAAGAAAACAAAAGTGTGAAGCAGCTACGATAATTGGTGAAGAGGAAGAACAGAAGAGAATTGGTGTTGTATCGATAAACTGACGAAACTGGAGCTGACAGGAAAGTGAGTCTCTAAGTTTGGAGAGGCAGCGACTTTGGAAAAAGAGCGAGAGATGACAGAGAAGGAATTGGCGATTGAAGGAGAAGAGAACGTGAGGTGGCAGATACCGTGGGGATCGTGACATTGGAGCTGATAAATGATACCCAGTTGAGCAAACTTGTTTGTGGTGGTGAACGGATTGGAAGCTGTGCTTGGGATTGAAAGAATCGGCTTGTGCTTAGAAGGAAAAGTTAAAGGGATAGTGGCAGTGACTGTGTAAAAAAATTGGAGGTAGACATCTTGGATCGCGGAGGATTGACTTTGGAGCATGAATACAGAACTCATAGAGATAAAACCGAGAAGTAGGAGTAAAATACATCAGTGAACTGGAGTGGAATAGGAAAAAAAATTGTGAAAACTTTGAGGAAATCTATGGTTTGGTGAACTGCTGCGAGGAGGATTAATAGAAAGTAAAGTAAGTGAAGAAAGTAAGTGAAAGTACGAGAAGGCAAGAGGAAGGTATAGAAAAGAAACTGAGAGAGAACTGGACAAGACGAGACAAAAGAGCAGGCAAACAGCTGGGTGATTAAATTAACAACATAAAAGAGATATTTATAGACGTATCTACCCTATCAGATTTTACTTATTTACCTATATGAACTGATCAGTTTTATTTATTTACTCCTATATTGGTAGTGCAATAATATATCAAACCAACTTATTACTAACTATTTAATAGAATTGATGTATGTATTTATATTAACTGAATTGTTTGATTTATAGAGTGGTACACCATAGTATATTACATTAATTAATTAATTATTGCTTATTTAAATTGAAACGAATTAATATATTTATCTAACTATTTGATTACTTAATAAGAAATAGTAAGAACTTGTATATGGTACAGTGGCATAGACTTTGGGATATATTAAAGATGACAAGCACTACCACAACTATCACTAAAATAGGGAAAAAAATAACCCCTGCAACCCCCTCCCCAGCCGGCCAACGTCCGGCGGATAACACTGCAGGAGAGAAAGCGAGTGTTAGTACAAACCTGCAGAATATGCAAGCCACATTAATGTGGATAGAAAAAACCATGCTTAAAATGCAGGAATCTATGGACAAACATTATACATGAGAGGAGATATGGGAGAGGTGAAAGGGGATTTAAGAAAATTAGATGATAGGATGGAAAAATTAGATGAAAGAATGGGATCAATTCAGGAAACATTAACATCCAATGAAAAAAGAATGAAGACGATGGAGGAAAAAAACAGAAAAATTGACCAGAGGTTAGAAGGAACTGAGAATAGACTAGAGTGTGTAAATCGGGACCTTGAGGAAGCCATTTCACATCTGGAGATAGAGAAAGCGGCCTTTTTTTTAAGGTTCCAGAATGTACTGGAACATAAGGATGAGAACCTCCTAGAAATAATGGCAGAAATAATTGCAGGAGTAAGAAACAAGACTAAACAAGAAATATTGGATGAAATCGATGAGGTTTATAGACTGCACACCAACTATGCCCATAGACATAAATTGCCCAGGGAGGTACATATAAGATTTGTCAAAAGAACTATTAGGGATGAAATATACAATACTGCAAGGGACAATTCACTGGTTTACAAAGGAAAAGAAATTATTCTTAAACAAATACCTCGGAGAATAAGAGATAAAAGGAAAGCATATAACTTTTTGTCCTCTCAGTTGATACGCCAAAAGATAACATTTAGGTGGTTGATACCCGAGGGTTTGTTGATTTCATTGCCAGAAAAAAGAATTCGAATATCCACTGTTGAAGAAGCAAGGGACTTCTATGAAAATTATATAAGAGGGGAAGAAGGACAAGATAGCAAAAATGGGGGAGAAAAAGATAGTTTGGAAGAACAAAGTTCAGAAGATAAATTGATGGTACATGAGAAGAGAGAAAGAAAGATAGTAGATAAATATAAAAGGGAAGGTGCAAAAACAAGAGCCCAGACAGAGTTCAGGAAAGGAAGTTCAAAGGAGAGTGTGCAGTGAAAAAAGAGATGAAGGAAGAATAAACTTGATTTCGATGAACATAAATGGATTGAACTCCCCTATGAAAAGAAAGAAAATTTATTTTATTTATTTTATAAAATTTATATGCCGCCCAACTCCTGAAGGACTCTACTTATATACTTATATACTACTACTTAAATACTACTTAGACTTTCAAAACAGAATTCCAACATCACGTGTCTCCAGGAAGTTCACATCAAAAGAGAACAAAATACTATTTTAGAATATTCGAAATTAGGTAAATTATATTCGGCACTTGCAACAGTCAAAAAAAGAGGGGTGGCAGTCTACATAAAAAAATGGTTAAACCCAAAACTTGTATATACCGATGAAGATGGTAGAATCTTAATAGTTGAAATAAATTCGGGCTATAGGAAAATATTACTTGTAGTAATTTATGCACCCAATATTAACCCAAATTTTTTTTTATTCCAAACTACATAAAAAATTGACAAAATTACAATGGGAAAACATTTGCATAATTGGAAATTACAATGCAATAGTAGACAAGAAGAAAGACTACAAAGGTAACAATAGGAAAAAAATCAGAAGACAACTCCCAGGACAATTCAATGAAATCAGGCAAGAATTTAAATTGGTGGATGGGTGGTGTCATTTAAATCCTGAGGGTAGGCAATATACTTTTTTTCCCAACCCACATAAAACCTGGTCCAGGATTGACATGGCCTGGATGAATCTGGAACTGATTAATGAAACAGTAGAATTAGAAATACTTCCAAATGTGTGGGTGGACCATAACCCATTGGTAATAAAATGGAAAGGGCAAGACAGGAGAAAGAAAGTGAGATAGTCAATAGACCAAAGACTAGTAAATGAAAAAAACTATGTAGAGATGATTGAGAAAGAATTAAAATATTTCTTTAAGGATAACAC
The DNA here is from genome assembly GCA_003457575.1 of Thermophis baileyi. NCBI lineage: Eukaryota > Metazoa > Chordata > Lepidosauria > Squamata > Dipsadidae > Thermophis > Thermophis baileyi. Next base: position 25,180 of record QLTV01000440.1, read on the forward strand.
AAAGGAACAAACATCAGCACAAAACTTATGGGATAACACAAAGGCATATATTAGAGGGCTAACAATAGCTTATGTAACGAAACATAATAAAGAAAAAAGAAATACACAGACTTTATTATCCACAAAACTTAGAGAATTAGAGAATAACCTACAGAAAGATCCAAAAGATAGTAAAACCAAGGAGGACTTGATTAGGACCAAACATGAAATTAATTTGATAAATCAAGAGGAAATGACACAAAAAATTAAGATGTCCAAACAAAATTATTTTGAATTTGCTAATAAGCCAGGAAGGTGGTTGGCCTATAAACTCAGAAAGGAAAGGTCAGAGAGATTAATTGACCAATTAGTTGATGAGAATAGAAAATTGTGTAGTAGGTCCGAAGAAAAAAAAACTATTATTCAAAAATTTTTTATGGAATTACATAAGAAAGAAGAGGTCAAGGAAGAAGACATAAGGGACTATTTGGATGAAAAGAGTATGCCAATCTTGTTGGAGGAAGATAAGGCCATGCTAAATGACAAAATAACAATAACAGAAATTAGGAATGCCATCAATAAACAAAAAAACAATAAAACCCCTGGTCCGGATGGAATCCCCTCAGAAATCTATAAAAAATTCCAGGAGTCACTGGAAACTGTAATAATGTATGTGTACAATGAAGCAATGGAGGAAGCAAATATACTGGAAACTTGGAAGGAGGCCTATATAACATTAATCCCCAAAGAAGACGCAGATAAACAATTAAGAATTATAGGCCAATTTCATTATTAAACACTGATTATAAAATATTTGTAGCAATCATTGCTGAAAGATTAAAAAAAAATTGAATCAACTGATCCATCCAGACCAGAATGGCTTCTTACCTAATAGGCAAGTAAGAAACAATACCAGAATTATATTAAATACTCTCGAATATTATGATATACACATAGAAAAACAATTGGCAATAATATTTATAGATGCTTCAAAAAGCTTTCGATAACCTGGATTGGCAATTTATGGTGATGCAATTAGAAAAGATGGGATTCGGAGGAAAATTTATCAAACTAATCAAAGTAATATATACAGAACAATTGGCAAAAAATTTAGTAAATAATGATCTAACAGAGAAAATAAATATTAGGAAGGGGGTACACCAAGGCTGTCCCCTATCCCTGCTATTATTCATATTAGCTCTAGAAATATTGTTAAGATCGGTAAGGAATAATCAAGAAATAAAAGGATTAAAAATAAAAAGGGAGGAATACAAAGTACAGGCCTTTGCCGATGATATGGCCTACATTTTGGAAGATCCATTGGAGACAGGGCCTATTCTAATTAGGGAGATTGAGAAATTTGGAAAGGTGGCGGGACTTAAAATAAACAAAGAAAAAACAAAAATAATAGTGAAAAATCTAACAGAACACCAAATTATGAACTTGGAGAATACATTGGCCATCAAGACGGCAAAAAAAGCGAAATACCTAGGTCTATGGCTAACATCAAAATGCAGCTCGATAAAAGAAGATAATTGCACCAAATTAATTCAGAAGATTCATAATGATTTAGAGGCATGGGCAAAATTACAACTATCTTTACTCGGTAAAATAGCGGTAATTAAAATGAATATCTTACCCAAAGTACTATTTTTATTCCAAATTGCTCCTATAAGATTAAAGAAAAGTTTTTTTTTATTGAATTGAACAAAATGGTATTAAAATTTATTTGGTCCAAAAAAAGAGCACGAATTAAAACCAAATTATTATACGACAATAGAAAGAGAGGTGGATTTGGACTCCCTGACTGGGAAATCTATTATTGAGCTGCAGTATTAATTTGGATGAAGGACTGGATCACACTTAGAAACAAAAGGATTTTAATGATAGAAGGATTCGATCTCCAAATTGGCTGGCATGCCTTAATATGGGGGGGGGGGCAAAAAAAATCATCCCTTTTTTCAAAGACATTACATAAGAGGCTCCCTGTTAGACGTTTGGCTCAAAATTAAAAACGATCATTATCGTAAAATTCCCAAATGGTTATCGAAGATAGAGGCAATTATTTATCCAAATTTATTGAAAGAGGAAAAAATTGTAACGTATGAACAACTTCTAGATGACCAAGACAATCTTAAAACAAAACAACAACTTAAATCAACTGCAATAGAATTAGCTACATTACCTACAAATACAATCACGATATAAGAAAGATGCTGTACAATTTGGATTTCAAAATAACCAGGGATTAGATAAAATACTATTGGGCCCAGAAGAAAAAATGATCTCAAAAATATGCAACTTTCAATTACAACATGAATTAGTGGAAGAAGTGGTCAAAGAGACAATGATAGCCTGGGCACAAAATTTTGGGTACTCAATTCAATTGGCAAAATGGGATAAAATTTGGGAGATAAATTACAAATTGACTTTGGCAGCATCATACAAGGAAAACATATATAAAATGTTCTATCGTTGGCATCTTCCCCCGGCAAGATTAGCAAAGATGTTTCCATCGTTATCCCCGAAATGTTGGAAGTGTATGAAAGAGCAAGGGACCTACTCCCATCTCTGGTGGACATGCCCCAAAACTAAAATATTTTGGAATAAAATAAGAACTTGGCTGGAGGAAATTATACAGCAGAAGATTGACTTGAAACCGGAGTTGTTTTTGCTAGGTATCTTTAGAGAAAAAATTAAAAAAGAGGACCGTTACTTAATTCTGCACATAACTACCGCTGCTAGAATTGCCTACGCCCAAAGTTGGAAAAATGACATTATCCCCACCTCCGGAATGGTTGTTAGAAAAAATTTGGAATGTTCTGAGATGTGTAAACGTACAATGGAAATACACAACAAAGAGGAGACAGAATTCTACGATGCTTGGAAGAAATGGTACAAATGGTTAAATTGCGATAAAAAACTTCAAATTTGGTTATAAAAGTTTGAACTATAAATAAATTGTAAATGTTCTTGCTCTCACACTGTATGTAAACAACTAGAGATATATATAACTAAAATGGAAGAAATAGTTTTTGATTATATAACAGGAGATTTAATCCATTGACTAAAAAAAGTAATAGTATAAAATGTAAATGTATTTGGAAATGAATTAGCTGTAAAAGTGGTTAGTTTTTGTTTTTACTGTGTATGTTTGTCTTTTATGTATTTTTTGTATGCTTTGTTTATATGTTGTTTTTATGGAAAAATTTAATAAAGGTTATTTAAAAAAAGAAAAGAAAGAAAGTATCTGGCTCAATAGTAGTGCCTGAGAGAGGGCTCTGGGTGTCCTGGTGGATTACTGAGCCAGGAGTGTGCTGCAGCTGCCAAAAAAGCTAATATAGTTCTATAGTTCCCTCTATAAACAGAGGGACAGCATCAAGATCACTGGAAGTGATAGTACTGCTCCATATGCAATAATAAGGCCACATTTGGAATACTGCATCCAGTTTTGGTCATCATGATATAAAAAAAGATGCTGAGGGCCTAGAAAAGGGCAGAAAAGAACAACAAAATTGATAAGGGATTTGGATGTTAAATTATAGAATCAATGGCTAAAGGAACTAGGTGTTTATAAAGAGAAGGCTTAGGGGAGACCGGATCACAGTCTTCCAATCAGTGGTGGGATTCAAATAATTTAACAATGGTTTCTCTGCCCTAATGACCGGCTGGGTGGGCGTGGCCATGGTGGGCATGGCCAGGGGATGTGACAGGCAGCACTCGGCCTCCTGCACCCCCCTGAGAACAAAAATGGGCTGTGGGGGGGGGGGCGCCCCCATGCCCCATTTTGGGCCTAGTATGCCTCCCTGTAGCCTCCTGGCAGCAAAAATGGGCCATGGGGGGCCTAGTAGGTGCCCTGTTTTGGGCCTTGTAGGCCTCCCTGCAGCCTCCTGGGAGCAAAAATGGGCCATGGGGGGACCGCGCCACACCCCTATGCCCAATTTTGGGCCTAGTAGGCCTCCCTGCAGCCTCCTGGGAGCAAAAACGGGCCATGGGGGGCCTAGTAGGTGCCCCGTTTTAGGCCTAGTTAGGCCTCCCTGCAGCCTCCTGGGAGCAAAAACGGGCCACGGGGGGCCTAGTAGGTGCCCCGTTTTGGGCCTAATAGGCCTCTCTGCAGCCTCCTGGGAGCGAAAATGGGGCACGTGGGTATTCCTGGAAGGGGCACAACCAGCCAGCAATTTAACAACCAGTTCGGCCGAAGTGATGCGAACCGATTGAATCCCACCACTGCTTCCAATACTTGAAAGTGTATCACATGCAAGAGGGTGTTGATTTATTCTACATACCATCTGAAGGCAAGTCAAGAAGCAATGGGTTGAGGCTTGGGAGAGGGTTAGGGTTTAAAATTAATTAATGGAATAACTTGCCTCCTGGTATTATGAGAGTTCCAACACTGAAGATTATGAAGAAAAGATTGGACAACCATTTGGCCAGGATGGCATAAGGACCCCATATGCATAAAAGGATGAAATAAATACTATATCAATATTAAGGGAACTGTCAGGGTTCCAAGTAACATACCCATAGCAAACAGAACTCCAAGGCAGGTAGATTCTTCAAAGAATATGTTTATTTGATAAGCCATATTGGCACGTGCTGGTGATAACCAACTCTAAACGTTCCCGTGGTTTTCACCTAATTAAAAGTAAAAGTTTATTTCACTTTCTCAAAACAATCAGTCACATGGTCCAATCAGGATACCGTCCAGTTGCTAGGTGACCTCAGTCCCCTCCTTCCAAGCACCTGCTAAAACATCCTTGGTTCCCAAGAGAAAGTATTTTGTTTTGGCTGGAAACCCCCAGCTATCTCTACTCCCCCCTCCCTGTCCTTTAGCTCCAGTTGTGGCAGCCCTGAAGCCTCAAAATGGCCTCAGTCAGGTCAGCTTCAGGGTTGACAGGAACCTATTTACCACCAATTTAAATGTTGTGGTACATGTTGATTTGATACCTCATTTTAAATATTTTTAAAGTGATCTCATGGACCTAGAATTGTGCGTAATGCCCTAGCCAAGCACTCTCCCTGCTTAACTTTTTGAAATCAACAGCTAGGCATTGCTAGATGCTGAGGCCAATACATTAACAACATTTGTACCCCATCTCTGACCTTAAGACCCTGATCAGGTGGTCATCCTTGATCTCCTATTCAATATCTACAGGAAACCACTTGGTGAGATCATCTGCCTGTACAGGGTGAGCCATAATCAATATGGAAATGATAGCCAGATATACAATATATCTCTGCCCCCATCCATCCAAGTGAAGCTGTTGAGGTTCTGCTCCAGTATCTGGAGGCTGTGAGGGTCTGGAGGAGGTAGAACAGGTTACAGCTCATCCTTGACAAAACCGAGTCATTCTAGCATCTGGCTATCAGATCTAATAAACTTTCCATTTTTGATTTTGGATAGGGTGGCATCGCCCTGTTTGGACTTGGTGGACAATCTGAGGTTCTGATCTCAGCTTCTGTTTGAAGAACATTCAACAGCTATGATCATGGGGGATTTTGCATATGGGGCATCAGTTTTGCCAATTCCTGGACTGGAACAGCATGCTGATTAGTGACCTCTCATTTGGAGTAGTTCACTGGGTTCTACAGGGAGCTGCCCTTGAAGACTATCTGGAACCCACAGTTGGTTTGGAATGCAACATTGCAGGCACTTATGTGTGCATCTCTTTAGACCAGAGGTGAAATGCTACCAGTTCAGACCGGTTTGGCAGAACAGGTAGTAAAAAATGCTATCCGTTCAGGCGAACCGGTATATCCGACGATCAGCTGTGCGACGATCAGCTGTGCCACGCGATCTAGATTAGCTAGAAAGCAGGATTTCCCTGCTTTCCCTCCCCCCTCGCTGTTCTACTTACCTTTGCAGACTCTGATGGCTTCAAAATGCTCCTTTTTCAGCGCTGCACAATAGGGCACACAAAGCGCGTGCGAAGTGAACTGGTAGCAGAGTTCAGAAGATTTCACCCCTGCTTTAGACCCATGCAACACTGCTAATTTGCATGTTGTACTGGCTTCCAGGTATGATTCGAGGTGCTGGTTATCACCTTTGAAGCCTTACAAGTCATAGAAAGGGGCAGCTTGTGGGACCACTTTATTCCAAGAACATCTGCCTGCTCCACATGCTCCCATGTTAAAGTCTTGCTCCAAATTTCCTCTTTTAAACTTTCACACATAGCTGGCAGAGCATGGAAAGCAACCTCGTTGCCAGCTGCTATTCAAAAACTACAAATGACTAAGGATTCGTTTTGAGGAAGAGAAGTTTTGGGCTGCTCGAGCAAAGCATTTTTTCACTGTGCTACTTGCACAGTAATAAGTGCCCGTGTCCTCAGTCTTTAAAGCACTCAGTTGAAGGAACACCTGGTTTTTGGATGTATCCCTTGTGATGCTGATCCGATTCTGGACAGCACTGTTATAGTTAGTGCTTCCACCCCCCCAGATAATACCATTCCACTCAATAGCTTTTCCAGTGGGCTGACGGATCCAGGACACTCCATAGCTTGTGATGGCAAATCCAGAGACTGTACAAGTCAGCCGTAGAGTATCTCCTGGCTTCTTCAGGCCATCACCAGACTCGGTAAGCGTAATTTGTGAGGAAATACCTGTATTCAAGAGTATAGAAGGGGACAAAAAGAAAAATGGGTATGAGGAAATCTAGAGAAAAACCACTTGCTGTCTTCAAAAATGTGAGGTTTTTCCCCCCCTTACATGCAGGTAAGACCATTAAGAAAGAAATCAAGATATCTAGCTCCATGATGGAGATATGGAATTCACTCTCGTCACCTGAAACTGCTCCTCGATTGAGGCATTTAAGAAAAAGCCACACCAGGAGCATTTGCATGAAGTCACAGATGGTACAAATATAAGCAAGTCACATCCTCAAATTTGACTGCTGCATAACAATAGGCCTTGAGCTCATATCAAGAATGGTGCATATCCCCACTGCATCTACTATACATTTAGTATATTTGCTTTGGTGGGCAACTTGTGCAGCTGTGGAACACGTGAAATCCCTTCTAATTGAATTCAGCTCAGGATGAATTCATAAACAAGACCATGTTGTTTTCTTTGCGTTGATACAGAAGGAGTTTGATGAGATGGTCTTCCTGAATTGGTTTTGACTTTTCAATTTAGAATAGAAACCTGATAATTCTACATGCTTCCATTCAAGTTTTAGAAAAGCCTTTTTTTCCTGCCTTGATCTTTTTAAAAAAGAAACAAAAAATTAAAATGTGGTAAAAACAATGACACTAAAGTAGATTCTAGCTCACTGGAATATTTAAGTTAATTTTTCTGAAATAAGAAGATTGAGAATGAGCAAATGAAGGGGAAAATATTGCAGGCAGGCAGGAGAAGAGGAAAAGGGAAGTGTAGAGAAGGGGAGAGAAAGGGAAAGGAGAGGAGATGAGAGGAAGGGAGTAGAGGGGAAATGGGAGACATGGGAGACATGGGAGGGGAGGAGAGGAGAGGAGAGGAGAGGGGAGGGGAGGGGAGAGGAGAGGAGAGGAGAGGAGAGAAGAAAAGAGAAGAGAAGAGAAGAGAAGAGAAGAGAAGAGAAGAGAAGAGAAGAGAAGAGAAGAGAAGAGAAGAGAAGAGAAGAGAAGAGAAGAGAAGAGACCTTTGTATCAGCCTAGGTGTACATACTTAAGAGATGGAAAACTCCAACATAGCCCATCTTTCTATCCTAATGGGCCTGGTGGAGGAATTGGGGCTGTATGTTATTACCTTATTCTACTGCACTAAAAAAAGAATTGGAAGTCAATGCTTTTCTCTTTTTCCCCCTTTTCCTGTACATTTTTTTTTTGTATTTCTCCTTTTTCTCCTTACTTTCCCTTTATTTTCATATATTTTTTTTGTATTTTATATTTTGATAAACTACTAAAAATTTAGACATAGGTGATTTTCTACAGACCTCTTGCAAGTGCAGCTATATCAACAAATGATCTACATAAAATATCAATACAATGCAATTCTTTTTTTAAAAAATTAAAGCCATAAAATATACAAAACAAAAAAAAATGGAGAATGGCAACCAGGAGAAAATTCATCAATAGCATATACTGTACATACAGTAGAATTCATAAGCTTAACCACCTCCCAGCCCCATAACTAAGAGAATTCTCAGGAGAATTCATTCTGGCGGGGGAATTCAGGGAATTGAAATCCAGATATCTACAATTTGAGAAAGTTGACAAACTTTTAAATATATTGAATGAATGAATAATCAATCTAGGTCTTTCAGCTCTGAGGACACCGACAGCTGTTCCAGATGTTAAACCAATGTTTCCTTCCCTATTTTTGTTCTTCCTTTGTGGTTGCTTCTATTTTTCGATTCTGAACATTTTTTTTCTGAATAAAAGCATGATGGAACATGAGCTCCACCTCCAGGAACATCTTTCCAAGTTTTAGAGAGGGAAAGAGTTTTTTACATGTGTTAAGGTTAGACTTTCAGCACTGTGTATCTCTAGCGCAGTAATAGACAGCTGTGTCTTCTTGCTTCAGATTGTTCATATGCAATTAGAATTGAGGATTGCTTTTTGAAGGCAGAGGTTCTCCCTTGGATGGCTGGAAAATAGTGGCTGTTTGTTGCTGAAGAATAGTGAACCAACCATTCCAGACTCTTCCCTGGAAACTGCCTGATCCAAAGCGTGCCATAACTGCTTAAGTCAAATCCTGACACAGAACAGGTAAGTCTTGTGGATTCTCCTGGTCTTTGTTCTTCTGGATCAGAGTGAGTGAGAGTGATTTCTGAAACCCCACCTGGAAAGCAAAGAGGTTTTGCTTACTTTAGATTACTTTAATGAATAATCAAAAGCAGTAGGATCAAGTGACATCCCTCTCTATAGCAGGCAACTAAATTAATCTTCTCACAATTTAACTCTTTGTTAAACAGCTATTTTAAAAAAAGAAGACAAAGATTTACAAGATAGTGTTGTGATGAAGATCAAGATGTTTAAGAGCCACAACATTGTGATGAACGGGAGCCTTAATAAATCTGTGATGACTGACACAGGCCAAAAGGAAGTCCTTTTTCTAATAAGGCTAAGAGTGGCCTTTAAAAACGAAGCGCAAGTCTTGGTTTGCATATTTCTGACAGGAAAATGCAAAATATATCCTGCATAAACATCAAGTAAAGGGATGAAAGAAGAGCTCATAAAGGCAAGAATGAGAAAAAGGAAATCACCCCTAAATCCAATAAGTGATAGCATTCAACTCTTGGTGTCCATAATTATGTTGGCAGGATATCAAAGTATTGGTGGCATTGTCTGGAATATAAATTGGAGAAGTTGCATTGTGCTACAGAGCTTAGGACCCTAAATTTGCCAGATGGATGGAGATAAGTGTGAACAACTATAAATATGAGCAAATCCATTTAACTTTTCTTTCATTTGAGGATGAGAGCTGTGAGATTCAAGGAAAAAAGCTTCTGGAATGAAGCTGGTTCTTGGAGAGAAACAAAAGTAAAATTATAAATTCAGAGCAGAATTAAGTAAATACACACATCACTCTAAGTCAGGGGTGTCAAACTAGATTTCTTCGAGGACCAGATCAGTATTGTAGTTCTCCTCTGTGGGCTGGGGGGGAGCAGGGGGGCAGATGGAACGGATGCCTCCAGCAGCACTCTGCCGGCCAATAATGGGCCGCACGGAGGTCTCGTGGCCTGTTTTTGGCTGGCAGAGTGCTGCTGGAGGCCGTGGAGGCCAAAATCGGGCCACAGGGAGCCGCACGCTGACCCTCCTGTTTTGGCTGACAGAGGCACAGTGGGCCAGTCTGTCAGGGTTCCAAATAGCATCTAAAACTAAATCAGAGTCCAATGCAAAGTATTGCTCAAAGTTCCAATTTATTAGTAGAGCCATGTTGGCACAGCTGTGAGAAACCCGAATCTGACGCTACGAGGGTTTCTCCACCCAATTGAAAGATCAAGCCCCTTGTCCCCACACCCATAAGTTCAACACATTGGCCAGTCATCTTCTGCCAATGTGTCTGTTACTCCCATCAGCTTCCGGGCAGGTGCTGGACAAAGAATCTTGAGAATCTAAAGGAATTTATTATGGCTACATTTCTATATTCCTCATGCAATAGCCCCTCCCAAATTCCCACAGCAATAATACATTTCAAAAGCATAAAGTGTGGCAGGCCAAAGTGTCCAAATAAGATGGCTTCGGCCTGACACTAACACCACCTTGGCTACTAAATCAAGAGAAGGTTGCAGAGCAAAGAAATACAGTACGGTAAACAAGGAACCAGTTTAACAGATGGATAAAGTGATGCTTACAACCTACTCATGGGGGATGTTCCTGTTTAGTCTGTAATACTGTGGAATTGCTATATGAATCTATCAGCTTTTACATTCCAGCTTTTTACCCATGTGGATTCAGACAAAGGGTACCCCTTCTCCAATGGATGGCATTGTAATTGACCCCTAAATAGTCTGGAGTCTAAGATTTTTTTAACTTCATAATGTGTCTCCCCTTGTATTACTACAGGGGGAGGTGGTGGTTGGGTTTGTGGTCTTATATTGGACCTAGTCACTGGTTTTAGTAAGCTGCAATGAAATACTGGGTGGATTTTTCCCAATATTCTTGGGAATGCAAGCTGCACAGTGACAGGGTTAATAATTTTGACTATGGGGAAAGGCCCCAAGAATTTTGGCCCTAGCTTTTTGCTGGGCATTCTCAATCGGATGTATTTAGTGGACAAGAAAACTTTATCCCCGACTCGGAAGGGGGGCTAGAGCGATCGGTGTTTGTCTGCTTGCTTCTTATAGGCTTCCGCCACTTCAGTTAGTGCTTTCTTGGTATCTTCCTATCCTTTTCTCAATGTTTCCATCCACTCAGCCAGGAACATCAAAGTGGGAGCTTTGGTAGGTAGTTCCGGCATAGGAACAAACTCCTGGCCGCTGGTGATCTGGAAAGGTGTTAGTCCAGTGCTGCTGTGGACAGCGTTGTTATACGCTACTTCTGCAAAAGGCAGCAGCTCCGCCCAATTGTCTTGTTGATAATCTACATAACAACAGATGTATTGTTCCACCATTGCGTTCGCATGTTCTGCTGCCCCATTTGTACTCGGATGAAAAGCCGAGCTGAGTCCTTGTGTGGACCCAATCGCACGTAGGAACTCCCTCCAGAACTTGGCGGTGAACTGTACACCTCGGTCTGAGATAATCCTTTTCGGGACTCCATGTAAGTGATATATGTGCTTGAGAAACAATTTTGCTAAGTGTCTGGCTGATGGAAGTCTGGAGCAGGCAACGAAATGGGCTTGCTTAGAAAACAGATCGATCACAGTCCAGATCACAGTGTTCCCTTTGCAGGTGCTGGACAAAGGATGACCTTGAGAATCTAAAGGAATGTATTATGGCTACATTTCTACATCCCTCATGCAATAGCCTCTCCCAAATCCCCACAGCAAGAATACATTTCAAAAGCATAAAGTGTGGCAGGCCAAAGTGTCCAAATAAGATGGCTTCGGCCTGACACAGTCCTTTGATATTTCCAGGCCGGCCCTGCAGGCCAGATTTAAACACCCCGCAGGCCGAATCTGGCTCGCTGGCCTTGAGTTCAACACCCCTGCTCTGAGTTATGATTTAAATGTAAGTCATGGATGGAAGCAAGTCACAAATCATTAAGCCTATTCCCTGTATAATGTGAACCATGATTTGCAAAAATAATAATAATGATAGATTAATTCATGGATAATCACACCGACACAAAATGTGGTGACCCAGGCTGTGATTTGTGTCCTAGAACAGCACACATCACAGTTCTGCACTGTGAACTGCATTGGTTGTTAATTTGCTTCTCGGTCAAATTTGTGATGCTAGTTCTGAGCTTGATGGCATGGGACTGAATTACGGTCTCTGCCAAAATACATCTCTCTCTGTCCCTTCATGTATGGAGTTCCATCAGACAGGATCTAGGAGATGAGTCTTTTCTTTTATGACACCCAATCTTGGACAATTATTTCCCCTGAGGAGAGATTGGTCCTATCCATGACATCTGTCAAGCACCAGGAAAATCAGGAGATCCGGGCAGTTGAAATGTTTATAAAGATCAATTGTAAGCTTAAGATCTCTACAAAAATCTGAACTAGTAACAGGAAATTAGTGGGAGTTCAGAATAGAAAGGAATTCAAGGTGGGTTGGACTTAGATCTCTTGTTGGTGTGCAGGGACTCATGACTGATGATGTGTTTGACCCCTCCCTCCAGTTCAGCTTGGTCATCTCCTACAACATCTTTCTGGAAGTCCCTTAAAACATGGGCGTTCCTTGAGGTTTTCAGGGAAGTGATGATTTAGGTAGGTGGCTGCCCATGACATCAAATTCTCTATTAATTGTGTTAACAGTAACACTAATGGATGTTTTTTTTAGTTATAGCATACTTTTAATATTGTTTGTTGTATGGTTTAGTTTTCATTGTATGCTGCACAGAACTGTGTTTATATAGCCATTTATATTAAGAGCTGAGGTGGCGCAGTGGTTAGAGTGCAGTACTGCAGGCTACTTCAGCTGACTGCTAGCTGCAGTTCAGCGGTTCAAATCTCACCGGCTCAAGGTTGACTCAGCCTTCCATCCTTCTGAGGTGGGTAAAATGAGGACCCAGATTGTTGGGGGCAATATGCTAACTCTGTAAACCGCTTAGAGAGGGCTGTAAAGCACTATAAAGCGGTATATGTCTAAGTGCTATTGCTATTGCTATTATAAAGCCATTGGGTGGCTATATAAATATGTGTCAGGGTTCCAAGTAACACATCCACAACAAGAAGAACTCCGAGGCAGGCATCTTCCTCGAATAACACTTTATTGGGATATATCATATTGGCACAGACCTGGTGAGACTCAGCTCTAAAAGTCCTGGCAATTTTCACCTAATTAAAAGTAAAAGTTTGGTCACTTCCCCAGAGTCACTGGTCACAAGGCCCAATCAACACCCAGTCCACTTGCGAGATGATCTCAGTCTCCTCCTTCCTCAAACCTGCACAGATGACTTTGGTTCCCAGGGGAAAGAATTTTATTTTGGCTTCAGCACCCCACTATCTCTACTACCCACTCCCTTCCCCTCAGCTCCAGGCTGTATCAACACTGAAGCAGCTAGAAAGCAAATGGCCACCCTCAGGCCAACTTCAGGGTTGACAATATGAATGAATGAATGAATGAATGAATGAATGAATGAATGAATGAATGAATGAATGAATGAATGAATGCATGCATGCATGCATGAATGAATGAATGAATGAATGAATGAATGAATGAACACTAGTTCCAAATATTCTCTGCATTGTCCCATAATGACTTTCTGGTTGGCTTCCTTGCTTTCTTCAAAGGGAAACCTTAATTTTTATTTATTTATGTACAGTATATGGTTTCCCAATTCTCATACAGGTGACTCTGGGGGGCTTACAACATTAAAATTTATCAGACCCACATGCTTGCTTCTACTGCCCTTTGCTATGTAGTAAACAAGGAAGAAGAATCATCAAAAGTCTTTGAAAACAATTCTTTCCCTCTCCATTCCTCTCTTATTTATAACTCATTTTTCAGTTCTGCAACTGGGAACATGGGATATCTGCATTTCCCTTGTCCACATCATATATGACAGTTGCAGTATGAAAAAAGAATGATGTTATATCATTCTTATTACAGTGATTGAGGAACACAGCTGACTGAAAAAAGGATTTGTTTAGCAGATGTGACATGCAAAATTGTGAGCAGGATGGATAGATGCATCTCAGGAAGGAGAATTTTAGAAGAGATGATTCACTGTGTGTTATTTACACAGGAATACAAGGCAGTGTCTTCTGGTTTTAGACCATTGACTTGGACAAAAACCTGATTTTTGGAGGTATCTCTTGTTAAGGTTAACCGATTTTGCAAAATACTATTGTAATACACAGTTCCACTCTTTGCAACACGTCCAATCCATTCCAGTCCCTCTCCTGGATGTTGACGGATCCAATCCATGTAGGTTTCTGCTACAGAAAATCCAGACACTGTGCAAGTCAGTTTTATGGACTCCCCAGGTCTCTTAACATCACCACCAGATTCAGTAATGGTAGGACTGGATGAACTGCCTGTGACACAACAATGAAAATTAGAAGATTAAGAAGGAGAAGATGATGGTGCAGCAAGATGACAGAAAGAATTGTTGGAATAAATTGAAGATAAAAGATATCAGAATTTTTTTTCCCTTACATGCAGGGAGTGCCAATATGAAACATGTCAAGATTGTCCATTCCATAATGTTAATATTGTCTAACCGAGATGAGCAGAGAATCTGATCTCCAGCTCAAAGGAACCTAATGGTCACGTTAATCCTTGATTGCTCTATGTGGAATAGCATCTTCCCCTTTAAAGAATCCATGTCATAAAGTAATTTGCATAGTACTCAAAGTGCCCATTATGTAAGTACATAATACTCTAAGTCAGGGGTGTCAAACTCGCGTCGTCACAGTGGCATTACATTACATATCACAACTTTTTTCCCCTTTGCTAAAGTGGGTGTGGGTGTGGCCAGCACATGACGCATCCGGCCCGCAGGCCGCGAGTTTGACAGCCCTGCTCTAAGTACACGGTACTTAAGCAAATAGTGTTCTAAGTGCCAAGTACTTCAATTGTGCATTGCAATCCAAAACCATCATGAACAGATTGTGGGAAGTACACCCCAAAAGGACAGTGTCAGGAACCTCAGAAAACAGTGCCAAGAGGCTCAAGCCAGCCTTTCCCGCTTTAAGAAATCCAAGAAGCACCAGCTGAAAGGAAAACTCAGAACAGCCAACGGCTGTTACAAAAGTAACAGAGCTGAGTAACAGAAAAGTAACAGAAACACTTAAGTAGAGCCATTAAGACAAGGGGAATCAGGCTAAAAATAAACTCTCCAAGGTAAACTGAAACCCTCTCTTCCTGCCCCCTGACAGAATTAACCCTTAGGACAGGAAAAACAAAAGACCTTTGAAGAGCTTTCTCTAGAAGAGACAGGAGGTCAGAAGTGAATGAAGTTCCTGCAGACAGGGAAATTAAAGAGGTTTAAGTTCTTACTGCAGCATCATATTAGGAGATAGAACCTTCCCTTAGATCAACCCTGGAAAATACATGACTGTACTATTGTTAGTTGATGGGCTTATCATATTTTGGTGTGATAGAACCATGTTAGTCTCTGGTGGAAAAAAATGATAAAGAGCCTGGTAGGACATTTTCCCAGTAACAATTTTTTTTTTATTATTCATCTCTTATCAGCCACAGTATGTCCCTGTAAAAGTACCTTGCAAAATATTAACACTTTCTACGAAATCATTTTTCTCTTAAAAAAAGAACAAACTAGATTCTTTTGAATTCAATTCCTTTGAGGAACTGGCTTTTTGTTACCGGCAGTTAAATTGTATTGAATGAAAATAATAAAAAGTTATGGACTAAATCAGTGGTGAAATCTAAAAATTTTCCCTACCGGTTCTGTGGGCGTGGCTTGGTGGGCGTGGCTTGGTGGGTGTGGCTTGGTGGGCATGGCTTGGTGGGCGTGGCTTGGTGGGCGTGGCTTGGTGGTCATGTGACTGGGTGGGTGTGGCCAACTCAGTGTCACTCACATCAAGGGGTGCCTCGCCTGGCCCCTCCCCTCCCAGCCATTCCTTGTCACACCCAGCCTCAACATATCTATAGTTCTGTAAAAATGTTGTTCACCTTTTTTGACTTTATTATCTACATACTATAGACGTACTTTCATGGACCACTGAAAGGAGGAAATGGCTCACATGCTTTTCCCAAGAGTGTGATAGGCAACAGGCTTTTAAGGGGCTGCCACAAAGAAGGGGGGCCAATATATTTTCCAAAGAAGCAGAAGGCAAAACAAGAAGCAATGGGTGGAAACTGAACAAAGAGAGAAGCAACCTAAAGCTAAGGAGAAACTTCCTGACAGTGAGAACAATTAACCTGTGGAACTGCTTGTCTCTAGAAGTTCTGGATGCCTGATCACTGGAGGTTTTTAAGAAAAGACTTGAC
>QLTV01000440.1:41363-52105 GCA_003457575.1 Thermophis baileyi
TGCACCTCTGTGTGTGTGTGTGTGTGTGTGTGTGTGTGTGTGTGTGAGAGAGAGAGAGAGAGAGAGAGAGAGAGAGAAAGAGACAGAGAGGTGGGGGGAGACAAGTATACAGTTTGGGAAAGAGGCACAGACACAAGTGGTAAATTAAATAGTAGGTGGGCCATGCATAGAGTAAAATAAGTGTGGGATTGTTACTTAACATGATTTTGCTCCAGTCCAGAGGAAAATCAGAATAAACACACAGGGAAGACTTCACTAGAAAGGGCTTTCTTTTGCTCCTGGAGAAAATCAGAATAAAGAACTGGAAAAGCCTTCACAGGAAGAGCTTGCAGCTTGCAACATTTTAAGGAGATGATAATTGCTCTTGGCTGAACGCCCAGACATCTCATTAAAGCTAGTATTCCTTTCCCTGCTTGGTGGGGGGCGGGGGAGAGGAAAAAAGCGGCAAAAAGTGTCAGTTTATTTGCTGTTTCTTAGCTCAGCTGAGGCAGCAATCGCTCTGTCGCAAGAATCAGCTGAGCTAATAAACAACAGAATATAGGAGATGTGAGAGGAGGGGGAGGGCAGGTGGGCAGGTGGGCGGGGCCAATCAAATTTTTCCCTACCGGTTCTCTGAACCAATCAAAATTTTCCCTACCCAGACACCAGAACCGGTCAGAACCGGTAGCATTTCACCCCTGGACTGAATTGAACAAGATCAATCAGATATTTCAATACCAGTTGAGTTGAGTTGAGTTGAGTTGAGTTGAGTTGAGTTGAGTTGAGTTGAGTTGAGTAGATTCATATGGCTACCTATCTCCCCAAATGGCTGACTTACCTAGATAAAATATCTGTATAATGCAATTTTATTGTTTAATAAATAAACCCACACCAAAGTACAAAGCAAATAGGAAAGAATGGCAACCAGGGATAAATTCATTAGTAACACATTCACACAACTCAGAAGCTCACTGCCTCCCAATCCCCATGACTGAAAGAAAAGCCAGGTCTTATGAGTTTTATAAAAGGCCAGCAAGGTTGGGACCAATGTAATTTTCAATGTATTGGTCTTCCAGAGAGACATATGTAGTAATGGAGAAGACACACTTCCTGAGTCCCACCAGATTTTTCTCTTTCATTGACTGGACTCAAAGCATACCCCTCCTAGCAGAACTGATGAGGAAGTGTTCCGACCCAGCTCCCCAAACACGACAAATCCTCTGTAGTTAAATCAATGATTCCTTTATTAGGAGCGCCAGCAGCCCCGGCAAAAAGTTTCTCTCTCACCACAGGCTAACAAGTCTGTCCAGCAGGGACAGACTTGTCTGCCACATCTATTCATCATCTGCCACATCTATTCATCTCTGCCCCCTGCCTTTTATCCACAGAGCTAGGGTGGGGCTTCGCTAGCAGCAGTGGCTCTTCTGTCCCAAGGATCGGCCCGCAGATTTCCACTGCTCTCCTCTGCCTTCTGCACATCCGTGCATCAGGCACTGGACCCAGCTATTCCTCCTCTTCCTCATCGGCTCAGACCTGGGGGCTGTTGACACTCCATCTGAGGGCTGACAGATGGATCTGTCTCTCTCTCTCTCTCTCTCTCTGACAGCTACATTCCCTCTTCCCCCTCAGAGCTCTCAGGTTGTCTTGATGCTGACCCTGACTCCCACGCCTCCCCCTCCTCTGATTTGGCTGCTGGAGGGGCTGGTGGCCAACAGGCCACAACAGGAAGATCGATCAAAACATATTTTGGAGCTCCTCATGATTCTGAAGGATCCACCTTGAAGGGTTGCAAAGTTCAACAGGTCTTATATTGTAAGCATTTTGATCATTGGTATACTTCCAAATTCTTTCATTTATTTTACACAAATCAACAATTAAACAAAGGGTTGTGATGATGCATTGTTTCCTTTTACTTTGTTAAATTTTCATTTCTGAAATCAAAGGATAGGCACTCAGAAGTGAACATGAATGTGCATTCTCCAACATCTGTTCAGGCTGATGTTGAGTCAGCATTGTCAACTTTAAGATGTCTGGACTTCAACTCCCAGAATTCATGCTGCCTAGGAATATTGGGAGTTGAAGTCCAGACATCTTGAAGTTGACAAGGTTGACAAACACTGATGTGGAGCAGTGGTGGGATTGAAATTTTTTTTACTACCGGTTCTGTGGGTGTGGCTTGGTGGGTGTGGCAGGGGAAGGATACTGTAACATCGCCATTCCCTCCCCACTCCAGGGGAAGGTTACTGCAAAATCCCCATTTCCCAATCAGCTGGGACTCGGGAGGCAGAGAACAGATGGGGCGGGGCCAGTCAGAGGTGGTATTTACTGGTTCTCCGAACTACTCAAAATTTCCACTACCGGTTCTCCAGAACTGGTCAGAACCTGCTGAAACCCACCTCTGATGTGGAGGATATGTTCATGATCTGCGAGATACACAGATGGCCATGGAAACAGATGGTAACTCACTTCTTGGATTTTTCATGCATGAAATAATTATTTGTCATAGGGAGGGAGATTCCCCCTTATATTTTCTTTAGAAACAGTGGTTTCCAGTAATAAATAATCTTGCCAGCTGTTCAGGTCATGAAACATGAGTGCTCTAGAAGGATTTCCCCCCCCCCCTGTCATGATTCCTTTCCATCATGGTGCATGGTCTATGTGAGTAGTACAATAATATACAGCTGTGTCCCCCATTTTCAAGTCATTCATTTGGAGGTAGAAGTTGGAACTGTCTTTGGATGCAGTAAATCTTCCTTGTATTCTAGGAGAATAACCACTGTACTTTGGGATACAATAATATACCAGCCATTCCAATGGTTTCCCTGGCCTCTTTATCAACCAATTCATATAATGGTGATTGATATCAAATCCAGTTATGGAGCATTTGAGTTGGGCTGATTCACCTTGTTTCTTGATTATTGGACTTGACTGGGTGAGAGTAATCTGAGAAAGGGCACCTGGAGGAAGGAGAAATGTTCATCACATGATAGAAATGAATCACACTATAAGAATAAAAGCTACCATAATTAAAAATCAAGACTATTTTTCTGATCTATACAGATATTCTTTGAGAGTGAGCTGTGCTATAAAACCAAAAGAGGACATCATCAATAGCAAACCTTTCAAAATTGTTTGAATGAACATTAGGTGCAGCCAATTCATGATCCCCTTTCCTCTTTGTTGTTTTCTCTTTGAAGATCTTTCTCTAAGAGAGACAGGAGGTCAAGAGTGAATGAAGCTGCAGCAGAAGGTGATTTATGATGAAGTGGTTTGCATATGCTTTCCCTTTTAAGAGGTTCAAGTTCTTAAACCTCATCTTTAAGTTCTTCATCATATAAGGAGATGGACCCTTATATATATATAATCTATAATCTATCTATATATCTATATCTATCTCTCTATCTCTCTATCTCTATCATCTCTATCTCTATCTCTATCTCTATCATCTCTATCTCTATCTCTATCTATCTCTAGCTCTAGCTCTAGCTCTAGCTCTAGCTCTAGCTCTAGCTCTAGCTCTAGCTCTAGCTCTAGCTCTATATCTATCTATCTATCTATCTATCTATCTATCTATCTATCTATCTATCTATCTATCTATCTATCTATCTATCTATCTATCTATCTATCTATCTATCTAATCACAGAGTATATAGAATACCTAGTAGGAAAAAAAAAACACTCTTGAGATGAGAAGCGAAACATCTTCAAAGTAAAACTAGAAAGTCCTGTTGCCTCTTGAAAAACACCTTTGGGACAACCATGACCTGGATGACTGAGAATCTCCATAGACATTTAGCAATACACTCCAGAACTGAAGAAGCTTCTTGGATGAGAAGCGAAACATAGCAATAGCAATAGCACTTAGCAATAGCAATAGCAATAGCACTTAGACTTATATACCGCTTCATAGTGCTTTACAGCCCTCTCTAAGCGGTTCACAGAGTCAGCATATTGCCCCCAACAATCTGGGTCCTCATTTTACCCACCTCGGAAGGATGGAAGGTTGAGTCAACCTTGAGCCGGTGAGATTTGAACTGCTGAACTACAGCTAACAGTCAGCTGAAGTAGCCTGCAGTACTGCACTCTAACCACTGTGCCACCTCGGCTCTTCAAAGAAAAACCAGAAAGTCCAGTTGCCTCTTGAAAAAGCGCCTTTGGAACACTCTTGAGAATTAACAAGTTTACTGTATGACTGTACCATCGTTGTTTGACAGGCTTATCACCATCTGGTGTGATTGTAACAATAGAACCATGTTAGTCTATGGTGGAAGAAAATGATAAAGGATCTGGTAGCACATTTTCCCACTACAAATGTTATTATTCAGCCCTTACCAGTGTAACCACTATGTCCCTATCAAAGTACCTTACAAAACCTTAAATCTTTTTTTTAGAAAAACTAGGTCCCATTCACTAATCATTGGTGAATAATTCAAGAAAACATGATTAGGACAATCCTTGCTTAATGTGTTGTGTGAGAGCTGCCTATGGATTCATATATGAAAAGGTGTAAATCACAGATCAATATTGAGAAGAGACAAAGATTTATCCTGATATAAAACAATTAAATGGAATACTTTGAAGTAGCTTTGCTGAGCAAGCCCTGTTTGAAGACTTTTTTTTTCCATGCCAAAACCATTTCATATTTTTAATTTATATCTCAAAGGCCTTCCAACTTGGCATTCATATATGCATTCTCAGCATGTATTTAAATACTGGAATGTAACCATTTTCCTACAGCAGAAACTGTGGCAAACCATTTTAGGAATCAATCAATCAGAATAGAGCTGGAAGGGACCTTGGAGGTCTTCTAGTTCAACCTGAGATATATTTGGACTAGAAGACCTCCAAGGTCCCTTCCAACTTTGTTACTCTGTTATAATTGCACTTCATGTATCCATACCACTGGTGATTGTTGCAGTAGGAAAAAAGAATGATGTCATATACCAGTGATTGTGTAACCCAACTGACTGAAAAAGGATTTGTTTAGCAGCTGTGACATGCAAAATTGTGACCAGGATGGATAGATGTATTTCAGGAAGGATACTTTTAGAAGGACTTATTCACTGTGTGTCTTCTGTGCAGGAATACAGGGCGGCGTCTTCTGGTTTTAGAGCATTGAGTTGCAGTAAAAACTGATTTTTGGAGGTATCTCTTCTGATGGTTAATCGACTTTGGAGAATACTATTATAATATACGCTTCCACTCTTTGCAACACGTCCAACCCATTCCAGTCCTTCTCCTGGACGTTGACGGAGCCAGTCCATATACGTCTCTGCTACAGAAAATCCAGACACTGTGCAAGTCAGTTTTATGGACTCCCCAGGCCTCTTAACGTCATCACCCAATTCAGTAACGGTACGACTGGATGAACTGCCTGTGACACAACAATGCAAATTAGAAGATTAAGAAGGAGAAGATGATGGTGCAGCAAGATGTCAGAAAGAATGGTTGGAATAGAATTGAAGATAAAAGAGATCGGAATTTTTTTTTCCTTACATGCAGGGAATGACAATATGAAACATGCCAAGATACTCCATTCCATAATGTTAATATTGAGTAAGAGACATGAGCATAAATTCCGATCTTCAGCTCAAAGGAACCTAAAGGTCACTATAATCGTTCCCCTTTAAAGAAGGCATGCCATAAAATAATTTGCATAATACTCAAAGTGCCCATTACTTAAGTACATAGTACTGTAAGTGCCCAGTACTTTCATTGTGCATTGAAACCTGCTGCTGAGAACCAAGTTTTCATATCTCATCTCTCAACTGCATTGGTGACATCTAAAATTAGTAGGGATTTGATATGGACCATCTCTCTTAGAGATTCTTCACTAGTCACAGGAATATCCAGTGAAATATGGCATTTGCTAGATAAGAATCTTGATTAAGACCAATGGTGGTGCAGTGGTTAGAATGTGATATTGCAGGCTAATTTTGCCAAGTGCCAGCAGTTTGATTCTCACCTGCTTAAGGTTGACTCAGCCTTCCATCCTTCCGAGATAGTTAAAATGAGGACCCAGATTGTTGGGGGCAATATGCTGACTCTCTAAAGACTGCTTAGAGAGGGCTGTAAAGCACTGTGAAGTGGTATATAAGTCCAAGTGCTATTGCTATTACAAATTGGAAGGAAGCCAAATGCAACAGATAATTGTCACTGCCAATATCAATTGCAAATTTACACCTATGGAATTTAAACCTATCATGTTTTTGCTTCACCATTTGCTAAGCATTTGATGGCCCTGTGTAATTTTTTTTACAATACTTACTCTTAGCTTTTTTGCCATACCTAATGACATCAGGCTTACAGTTCCACAAATGTGTACAAGACCTATTATCTAATTTAAAATATGGACAATCTTCTCTTCTCTTATCAACAAAGCAGAGTAGTGACTCTTTAGTACTATACATACCCATGATAAGTTAAACTCTGGATAAGACCAACCTTTGTGAGTCTTTAAACAAAAATACCATGAAAAATGTGTCTGGCATGAATAAACAAACCTAATTTGTGCATGTTTCAATGTTCACTATTAGCCTTTTCATGGATATTGCTTTTTTATGGTATTTTGGTTTGTGGGTTGTCTTATTTGCTGATGGGCTTATCTGTGGGTATTTATGGGACATATGAGTATTTTTTAAAAAAAGTATTAATGTGTATTCTCTGGATAAACCCATCTGCAGATAAGCTGAACCCAATTAACAGCCTATTTAAAAGTAGATGTGGTATGTAGATGTGAGTCCACCTGAAATATCAGGTTTGTAGACTGCACTTGGATGGAGAACCACCTGAGAATTTGAATTTTGGCTAGCTTGCTGAATCGAAACACTATCAAGAAGACAGCAGGTATAAACTACTTTTTGAGAGTTGCAAAGATACCCACTCGAATGTAATTGCTAGAATCTGCACTGGATTCCTTCCCTTTAAAGTTAGACTCTGAAGGTGAACAAAAATTGAAGGATTATGGAACTGGCTTAGTTTTAGTGGCAATTAAATTGTATTGAATAAAAATGATGAAAACAAAAATATGGACCCGATGGACCATAGATCAATTTGCTAATTCAATAAAAGTTGATTTTCTTTTAGTTGATGATCTCCCCAAGTGACTCTTGGTGGCTTACCTACAAAACATATCCATTGGATGCAAGATAAAATAAATAAATAAACTCATATAAATATGCAAAGCAAACAGGAAAGAATGGCACCTAGGAGTACATTCATCAATAACAGAACTCACAAGCTGAACTATCTCCCAATCCCCGTGACTGAGAGAATTCTCAGAGAAATTCATGCTGGCTGTAGGATTCTGGGAGTTGAAATCCAGACAACTCAAATTCTAGAAAGTGGCCAAACACTGATACAGAGCAGTGTACATGATTTGTGAGACAGACAGATACTATGGAAACAGATGATAACTTGGGTATGGACAGTGTGGAGAAAAGAAGAGTGACATGATAGCAGTATTCCAGTATTTGAGGCATTGCCACAAAGAAGAGGGGGTCAACATATTTTCCAAAGCCCCAGAAGGCAAGACAAGAAACAATGGA
Organism: Thermophis baileyi; assembly: GCA_003457575.1. Classification (NCBI taxonomy): domain Eukaryota; kingdom Metazoa; phylum Chordata; class Lepidosauria; order Squamata; family Dipsadidae; genus Thermophis; species Thermophis baileyi. The sequence goes on from QLTV01000440.1 coordinate 48,890, forward strand.
TGGAAACTAATCAAGGAGAGAAGCAACCTGGAATTAAGGAGAAACTTCCTAACAGTGAGGACAGTTAATCAGTGGAACAGCTTGCCTTCAGAAAGATGTAAGGGCTCCATCACTGGAGGTTTTTAAGAAAAGACAGGACAGCCACCTATCTGAAAAGGTATAAGGTCTCCTGTTTGAGCAGGGGGTTGGACTAGAAGACCTCCAAGGTCCCTTCCATCTCTATTCTGATTGAACTCATATTAGCAGTAGCAGTAGCACTTAGGGTTATATACCATTTCATTGTGTTTTACAGTCCTCTCTAAGGGTATGCACCCAAAAATCTGGGTCCTCATTTTACTGACTTCGGAAGGATGGAAGGCTGAGTCAACTTTGAGCCAGTCAGGATTGAACTTCTGGCAGTCAGCAGAGTTAGCCTGCGATACTGCATTCTAACCACTGCACGACCACATTGGATTTATCATGCATGAAATTGAAGTTCGTCATGGAGATGGAGATACCCTTTTTAAAATTTCTTTAGTAAAAGTGCTTTCTAATAATAAATAATCCTGCCAGTTGCTGAATGTCATGAAACATAAGGGCTCCAGATCAAGAAATATATATTTTTTCCCCTTGTCATGATTCTTTTCCATCATTGTGTGGGTTATTGCACTAGTACAATAATACACAGCTGTATCCTCCAATTTCAAGTCATTCATTTGGAGGTAGAAGTTGGAACTGTCTTTGGAGGCTGTAAATCTTCCTTGTATTGTGGGAGAATAAGCGCTGTATTTAGGGATACGATAATGTACCAGCCACTTCAGTGGGTACCCAGACTTCTTCATCAACCAATCCATATAATGATTGTAAATATCAAACCCAGTTATGGAGCATTTGAGTTGGAGTGATTCTCCTTGATTCTTGATTACTGGATTTGACTGAGTGAGAGTAATCTGAGAAACGACCCCTGAAGAAAAGAGAAATGGTGATGGAAATGAATTATTTTATAAGAAAAAAACTATTATAAATAAAGATCAAGACTATTTTTCTGATCTCTACAGATAATCTTTGACAATGAGCTGTGCTATAAAACCAAAAGAAGACACCAGCAATAGAATACCTTTCAAAATTGTGTGAATGAAAATTAGCGGCAGCCAGTTCATGATCCCTTTTCTTCACTCTTATTATTCCTTTGAAGATCTTTTTTTTTTTTACAAGAGACAGGAGGTCAGGAGGGAATGAAGCTGCAGCAGAGGGGGAAATTAATATATGATGAAGTGGTTTGCATATGTTTTCCCTTTTAAGAGGTCAAAGTTCTTACTGCCTCCCAATATAAGAAGATGGAACATTCCTTTGTATAACGATTAGATCTCAAAAGTACATAGGTGTACCATTGATGGATGACTGGCTTATCACCTTCTGGTGTGATTGTATGAATAAAACATTTTTTAGACTAGAAGAAAAGGATAAAGAAGTCTGGCAAAAAAGAATAAAGAATCTGGTGGCACCTTTTTTAAAAAATAATTTTTATTGAACAATTTTAAAAACAAGATTAAAAACAACCATGTATACAAAAATAACATAACATAACATAACATAACATAACATAACATAACATAACATAACAACATAATATAACATAACAAACATAACATAACATAACATAACATAACATAACATAACATAACATAACATAACATAACATAACATAACATAACATAACATAACATAACATAACATAACATAACATAACATAACATAACATAACATAACATAACATAACATANCGTAACGTAACGTAACGTAACGTAACGTAACGTAACGTAACGTAACGTAACGTAACGTAACGTAACGTAACGTAACGTAACGTAACATACATAACATAACATAACATCATAACATAACATAACATAACATAACAACAACACAACACAACACAACACAACACAACACAACACTACATAACATCCAACAAAAAATTTCCATTTTACAGCATACCGTATCAGTGTACATTTGTGATTTTTATACTTTAACTTATATTCTTCATCTATGCCTTATACTCTTAAAGGTTCTTCTTAATATCTAACTTTCTGTCTAAATATATCCACCTATCACCTTATTTCCATACATCCATGTCAATAAATACATATATCAATAGCTGTTTTGATCTCTTTATTGTCATACTATTATCTATTGATTTTACTTTTATGTTCCAGTCAATTATACCATTTGTTCCATACTTTGTAGTATTCTGAATCCTCTCTGCCGTGTATTTCCAAGGTTAGTTTGTTCATGTGCTGAAATGAACAAACTGGTGGCACCTTTTTGAACTAACAATTTTTATTAAAGGCAGAAGGTTTCAACTCATATCGTCCCAAAGGTGCTTTTTCAAGAGGCAACTGGACTTTCTGGTTTTTCTTTCAAGATGTTTCATTTCTTATCCAAGAAGCTCTTCAGAGCTGAAGGAGCTTCTTGGATGAGAAGCCAAACATCTTCAAAGAAAAACCAGAAAGTCCAGTTGCCTCTTGAAAAAGCACCTTTGGGACAACCATGACCTGGATGACTGAGAATCTCCATAGACTTTCAGCTCATATTAATTTAGCCACTCTATATCCTTGTTAAAGTGAGCCATGCGTTACAAAACCCTATGTCTTTTGATAGATTTTGAAAAAAAAATCCTTTTGATTCAGTGGTGAAGGATTTAATAAAGCACCCTTAAGATGATTAGGGTTTAATGTGATGTGTGAAAGCTATCTGTGTGTTCATATAGGACAGTGATGGCGAACCTATGGCACGCGTGCCACAGGTGGCACGCGGAGCCATATCAGAGGGCACGGGAGGCGTTGCCCTATGTCAGCTCCAGCGCGCATGTGCGCGCTGGCCAGCTGATTTTTGGCCTTGGGGAAGGCCGTTTTGCCCTCCGGAGGCTTCAGGGAAGCTTCCTGAAGCCCCGGAGTGTGAAAAACAGCCCAACGGTCAAACCAGAAGTGCGTTTTTCCGAACTTCCGGTTTGCCCGTTGGGCCGTTTTTCGCACTCCGGGGCTTCAGGCGGCTTCCCTGAAGGCTCCGGAGGGCAAAACGGCCTTCCCCAAGGCCCAAAATCAGCTGGCCAGCGCGTGCATGCGCGCTGGAGCTGACACAGGGGAACGCCTCGCGTGCCCTATGATATGGCTCCGCGTGCCTCCTGTGTCACGCGTGCCATAGGTTCGCCATCACTGTTCTATTTTGAAGAACAAGCCA
>QLTV01000440.1:52142-64216 GCA_003457575.1 Thermophis baileyi
CCGGGGCCTGGGGAAGGGGTGTTTTGCCCTCCGGAGGCTTCAGGGAAGCTTCCTGAAGCCCCGGAGTACAAAAAATGGCCCAACGGGCAAATGGGAAGTGCGTTTTTTCCGAACTTCCGGTTTGCCCGTTGGGCCGTTTTTCACCGTCCCAGGCTTCAGTGAGGCCTTTGCGTATTTGCAGGGGGGGTGCGCATGCGCAGGGGGCCAGCGTGGGGGGTTGTGCGCATGCATGGGGGGAGGGAATGGGTGTGGGCACGCGCGCACGCTAGCGCGTGCACACACACCCCCTTTTGGCACGCGGACCAAAAAAGGTTCGCCATCACTGATATAGGAAAAAGTGTAAATCACAGATCAACATTCAGAAGAGATGAAGATTTATTTTGATATGTGGCAGTTAAATGCAATACTTTCAAGTAGCTTTATTTAGCAAGTTAATCACCTATTGTCTTAGCTCCACTTTTGTGTAGGGCAACTCTATTTTGAACAGTCTTTCCAATGTCAAATATATTTTATATCTTTATATTATATTTCAAAGGCTGAACAATTTGGAATTCATATATGCTTTCTCACCTGTATTTATGTAATGAATTGCAACCATTTTCCTACATCAGAAACTGTACCAATCCTTTTTAGGAATCCCTTTATTCCAGGGGTCTCAAACTCAAGGCCCATGGGCTGGATCCAGCCCACAGGGTGCTTAGTTCTGGCCCGTGGGGCCACCCTGGAAATAGTGAAGGACCAACCAGTGGTGCCTCTGCAAGCGAAAACAGAGCTTGGGAAGGCCGTGCGTGGCCCACCCGGGCTCCATTTTTGGCTGTGACAGCCTTCTGCAGACATCTGCCAGCAAAAACAGAGCCCGGAGAGGCTGCGTGTGGCCCGCCTAGGCTCTGTTTTCAGCCATGACAGCCTCCTGCAGCCCTTTCCCAGCAAAAACGGAGCCCAGGGAGGCTGCACACGGCCTGCCCAGTGTCTGTTTTCAGCCGTGACAGCCTCCTGCAGCCCTCTGCCAGTGAAAACAGAGCCCAGGGAGGCTGCACACGGCCTGCCCAGTGTCTGTTTTCAGCCGTGACAGCCTCCTGCAGCCCTCTGCCAGTGAAAACGGAGCCCAGGGAGGCTTCACACAGCCTGCCCAGTGTCTGTTTTCAGCCATGACAGCCTCCTGCAGCCCTCTGCCAGTGAAAACGGAGCCCGTTTTTAACCCTAACCCTAACCCTCGACGAGTGATGTTGACCTGGCCACTCCCACCCCGACCATGCCCCCCATGGCCATGCCCCCCCATGTGCCCCCAAGGTCAAACACAACCCTGATGCCATCCTCAATGAAATCAAGTTTTACACCCCTGCTTTATTCTATCCTTCTAGCCAAAGGAGGAGTAATGTATCAAACATCTAAATACCATTGAATGAATAAGCAATCAATCAATGTCTTTCAGTTCCGAGGACACACTTTCTAGACAGCTGCTCCAGATGGTAAACCGATGTTTCCTTCTCTATTTTTGTTCCTTTTTTGTGGGTCCCCCCCCCCTATTTTTTGGATTCTGAACATTGTTCTGAATAACAGCATGGTGGAACACGAGCTCCACCTCTAGGTATAGACCTTCCAAGGGTTAGGGAAGGAAAGAGTTTTTACATGAGTTAAAGACAGGATTGCAGCGCTGTGTCTCTCCAGTGCAGTAATAGACACCTGTGTCTTCTTGCTTTAAATTGTTCATTTGCAGATAGAATTCAGAGCTGCTTTTGAAGGCAGAGAATCTCCCTTGGATGGCTGGAAAATAGTGTTTATTTGTTGCTGAACACCCTGTTTCCCCGAAAATAAGATCTATCTCGAAAATAAGCCTTAGCGTGTTTTTTTTACGTATGCACATAATATAAGCCCTACCCCCTAAAATAAACCCTACTTAAGAGCCTGTGCAGCCGGCCTCCCACCCATTCCATCTGGTTGCTTGCAGTGCTGTGGCCACGAGGCGAGGGGGTGAAGCCGCCTCACACACCTTGAACCCACTTACCTCAGGGCCTCCACAGCCAGGCCAACACTCCAATACCTGCTGCATGGCAGCAGCACCAATAGCCATTTGCAGGCCCACCTCTTGTGCTTCTTCGCAGCCGCAATGGAGCAAGAGGCAGAGTGGTGTGCTAGTGTTGGTGTGGTGGCCGCAAAGTGAGGCATGTGTTTGGGGTGTGGATGGTCTGGCTGTGGGGGCCCTGAAATAAGCCAGTGTGTGTAGTGTGGAGCACTTCCACCCCCCCCGCCTTACCTCGTGGTCCCAGCACTGGTGTGTTGCTCGGCCTCCTGCTCCGTTGCGGCCACGAGCAAGCAGAAGAAATGGACCGGTGGCCAAACAGGGACTTGTATGGGGCCGTTGGAGCTGCCTCTGCAAGGTGAGGCAGGTGTCGGGGCATGGGTGGCCTTGCTGCAGTGGCCCTGAGGTAAGCTGGTGCAGGGTGCATGAGGCAGCTCCACCCCCCCTGCCTCATGGCGGTGGCACTAGTGCACCACGTGGCCTCCTGTCCCGTCCCCCCCCCCCATGAGCAAGCAGAAGAAGTGGGCCTCCTGTACATGGGAAAAAAGGTAAGACATCCCCCCAAAATAAGCCCTAATGCTTATTTTGGGACCCAAAAGAAAATAAGACCTGGTCTTATTTTCGGGGACATCTGTGCCTTCTTGCTTCAGATTGTTCATATACAAATAGAATTGAGAATTGCTTTCTGAAGGCAGAGGTTCTCCCTTGGATGGCTGGAGAATAGTGTCTGTTTGTTGCTGAAGAATAGTGAACCAACCATTCCAGACTCTTCCCTGGAAACTGCCTGATCCAAAGCATGTCATAACTGCTTAAGTCAAATTCTGGCACAGAACAGGTGAGTCTTGTGGATTCTCCTGGTCTTTTTTCTTCTGGATCAGAGTGAGTGAGAGGGATTTCTCAAACCCCACCTGGAAAGCAAAGAGGCAGTTAGATTACTTTCATGAAGAATCAAAAGCCAGTAGGATCAAGTGACATCCCTTTCTATAGGGATGAGTCTTGAGTCCCTCGGGAGTTGGGCGGCATAGAAATTTAAATAATAAATAAATTTAAATAATAAATATAGCAAGCAACTAAATTAATCTTCTCACAATTTAACTGTTTGTTAAACAACTATTTAAAAAAAAATACCAAAAGATTTACAAGGTAGTGTTGTGATGAACATTCAAGAGGTTGAAAAGTCACAGTATTGTGTTGAACGGAAGGCTTAATAAATCTGTGGTGACTGATTCAGTCCAAAAGGAAGTCCTTTTTCCTAAGTAGCAATAGCGCTTAGACCAGGGGTGGGCTGCTGGGGGTTCGCAGGGGTTCGAGAGAACCTCTAGCTAAGATTATGTGCAGTTCGGAGAACCCCCAAATCTCACTCCTGGCTGGCACTGCCCATCCCACCCCGCCCCTCCCAGGAGTCCCCACGCGGCCCATTTTGGATGCAGGTAAGTGCAGGGTGCGCACAGAAGCTCAGGGAGGGCAAAAAAAGGGCCCCGTTTCCAGCCTCCAGAGGGCCTCCGGAGCCTGGGGAGGCTGTTTTCACCCTCCCGGAGGCTTGAGGAAAGCCTCCGGAGCCTGGGGAGGGAAAAATGCCCCCCCCCGCTGTGGTGCAGAAGGCCAACTAGGCCATGCCCACCATGGCCACGCCCACCCAGCAACCGGGCAGAGAACCCCTTGCTAAAATTTTTGAAGCCCACCCCTGACTTAGACTTATATACTGCTTTATAGTGCTTTACAGCCCTCTCTAAGCGGTTCACAGAGTCAGCATATTGTCCCCAACAATCTGGGTCCTCATTTTACCCACCTCGGAAGGATGGAAAGCTGAGTCAACCTTGAGCCTGGTGGGATTTGAACTGCCAAATTGCAGGCAGCCGGCAGTCAGCAGAAGTAGCCTGCAGTACTGCACTCTAACCACTGCGCCACCGAGGCTCTCAGTGTAGGCTAAGTAGGCTAAGAATGGCCTTTAAAAATGAAGTGCAAGTCTTGGTTTGCATATTTCTGACAGGAAAATGTAAAACATATTCTGCCTAAACTTCAAGTAAAGGGGTGAATGAAATGCTCATAAAGGTAAGAACTGATGTGAAGGAGCAAAAGGAAATTTTTCTCTCAAATTCAAAAATCGATAGCATCCAACTCTTGGTGTCCGTAGTTATGTTGGTAGGATACCAAACTATTGGTGGCATTCTCTGGAATATAAAATGGGGAAAATGCATTGTACTGCAGGGCTTAGGATCTTAAATTTGCCAGGGGGGATGGATATGAGTCTGAACAACTAGAAAAATATGAGCAAATCCATCTATGTTTTCTTTCATTTGAGGGTGAGAGCTGTGAGATTCAAAGAAAAGAGCTTCTGGAATGAAGCTGAGCCTTGGGGAATATCAGGAGTAAAATTATAAACTTAGTGCAGAATTAGGTAAATTCACACAGTTATGGTTTGTTTTAAATATAAGTTGTGGATAGAAGTGAGTCACAAGCAGTGGTATTCAGCCGGTTCAGACCGGTTCAGGCAAACTGGTAGTAGCGACCGGCGGATGGCTCTATGCCATCCCATTTAAGCACATTTTGAAGCTGCACGCATGCATGCTGGCCGCGTGCATGAGCATGCATGGAGGAGGGCCACACGCGCACGCTCACATTTGCGAACAGGTAGGGAAGGTAAGTGAATACCACCTTTGGTCACAAGCCATTAAACCTAATCCCCATGTAATGTGAACCATGATTTGCAAAAGTGACAGCTGATTTCATGGGTAATCGAGCTTTGGCTGATGCAAAATGTGGTGGTGCAGGCAGTTATGTGTGTAGTAGAATGGCCCACATTATAGTTGTGCACTGCGAGCTGCATTGAAGTCAGTGTGCTTCTAGATTCAATTTGAGATGGCGTTTTTGAGTTTTATATGAATGAATGAGTGAGTGAGTCCTAGTTTCATATCTGCCCTGCATTTTCCCATAATGATTTTACAGTTTGCTTCCCTAGTTTCTCCAGTGGGAAGCCACATTTTTATGTATTTATGTATATGACTGTCCAATTGTCGTACAGTGGCTGTAGGTGGCTTACAACATTAAATTTCACCAAAATTGCATCCCACCTCCACCCCACCCTCCATGGCGGCAGCAATACAAATGAATCACTTAGTGAGTTACATCCCCGCTACTGTTACCCAGGTCTGCTCTGAAAAATCAAGTCTTTCAGAAATGCAATAAGATGGGGGCTAATCATTCCTTGGATGGAATGATGTTCCATAGAGAAGGAGCCAACACCAAAAAGGCCTTTTTTCATGGTTCCATCAGGTATACCCCATAACCACAGACCTGCGGTCATAGTGACCGCAACAGTTTTCCAAAATGTTCGGAACAACCCTATTTTTAGAAATGGACCATTCCGGTTGCGAATAGCTTTTGTTTTCCCACCAATAAGAGTGTATGCAGCATTGCGCTTGCATGAGTTATTTGGTGTTTTCTGTAGTGGTGTTTGAATTTGAGTTGCGGTCATTTTGACTGCAGATCTTTGTTAACATATTTTTTTTATAATGTCGGGGCCACGTTTTCCTCCAAAAAGAGTGCGATTTGGTGATCCAAACTTTTAAGCAACTGCTCTAACATGATATGAAGAAGCACAGAGTGATCTGAGTGAAGTGGAATCGGATTGCGACAAAATTTTTGTAATGGACGATGAGTAGTATGATCAAGGTGTCTCCACTGCCAGGTAACTTAAATGGACGATGAGGAACCCGCCGCCACCACCGATTCTGACATTAGCGATCATGAAGCTCCCGATGAAATTGATGACCAGGTACAATCTACATCATGCAATAATTTATATGGCAAGAACAAATTCAAATGGTCTTCTGCACCTTTTGGAAGCAATAGATCCAGAACCACTAGTCACAATATCGTAGTGCAATTACCTGGACTATGGCCAGGAGCTAGACCTCCTGTCTGTAATAGCATAGCCAAAATAGTATGTCTGTGGTTAAGGGATATCTCCATAACAGATAGAATACTCAACATATCCAATTCTCCCATTCTGGTGGATTCCATTCTTCAAGCTTCAAGTGATTCTGAAGAACTCCTTCAGATGTCTCATGAATGCAGCACCTCCCTGCTATTTAATCGAGCAGCCTGGAAATATTCCTTCTTCTCTCCCTCCCTCCTTTATTGATAACTCATCTTTCAGTTCTAGGACTGAGGACCAGTGTGTGTGTGTGTGTGTGTGTGTGTGTGTGTGTGAAGATATCTTCATTTCATGTTTCAATATCATAAATGATATGTCGCAGTATGAAAAAAGAATGATGTTATATACCAGTGATTGTGTAACCCAACTGACTGGGGGGAAAAAAGGATTTGTTTAGCAGCTGTGACATGCAAAATTGTGACCAGGATGGATAGATGCATTTCAGGAAGGATAATTTTAGAAGGGCTCAGTCAGTGTGTGTCTTCTGTGCAGGAATACAAGGCAGTGTCTTCTCGTTTTAGACCATTGAGTTGGAGAAAAAACTGATTTTTGGAGGTGTCTTTGCTGACAGTTAATCGGTTTTGGAAAATACTATTATAATAGACGCTTCCACCCTTTGCAACACGTCCGACCCATTCCAGTCCCTCTCCTGGACATTGACGGATCCAGTCCATGTGTGCCTCTGCTACGGAAAATCCAGATACTGTACAAGTCAGTTTTATGGACTCTGCAGGCCTCTTAATATCACCACCTGATTCAGTAATGGTACGACTAGATGAACTGCCTGTGAAGATTAGAAGGAGAAGATGATGGTACAGCAAGGTAACAGAGTAAAAAGTTGGAATATTAGAGGACAAAAGAAAAAAAATCCGTATTTATTTCCTTACATGTAGGGAATGACAATATGAAACATGCCAAGATAGTCCATTCCATAATGCTAATATTGACTGACTGAAATGAGCAGAAAATCTGATCTCCAGCTAAAAGGAACCTAATGGTCACTATAATCCTTCCCCTTTAAAGAAGGCATGACATAAAATAATTTGCATAGTACTCAACGTGCCCATTACTTAAGTACATAGTACTCTAATGCCCAGTACTTTCATTGTGTATTGAAACCTGCTGCTGAGAACCAAGTTTCCATATTTCATCTCTGAACTCCGTTGGTGACATCTAAACTTAGTGGAGATTTGAAATGGACCATCTGTCTTAGAGATTCTTCACCAGTCACAGGAATATCCAGTGAAAAATGGCATTTAATAGATAAGAATCTTGATTAAGAGCCGGGGTAGCACAGTGGTTAGAATGTGGTATTGCAAGCTAATTCTGCCGACTGCCAGCAGTTCGATTCTCATCGGGTTAAGGTTAACTCAGCCTTCCATCCTTCCGAAGTTGGTAAAATGAGGACCCAAATTGTTGGGGGCAATATGCTGACTATGTAAAAACTGCTTCGAGAGGGCTGTAAAGCCCTGTGAAGCAGTATATGTCCAAGTGCTATTGCTATTACAAACTGGAAGGAAGCCAAATGCAATGGCTAATTGTCACTGCCAATATGAATTGCAAATTTACGCCGATGGAATTTAAACCTATCATGTTTTTGCTTCACCATTTGCTAAGCATTTGATGGCAGTATGTAATTTTTTACAATACTTGGTCTTAGATTTTTTGAGTACCTAATGACATCAGGCTTTACAGTTCCACAAATGTGTACAAGACCTATTATCTAATTTAAAATATGGACAATCTTATCTGCTCTTATCAACAAAGCAGTGTAATGACTTGTTAGTACCGTACGTACCCATGATAAGTCAAATTCTGGAGATGACCAACCTTTGTGAGTCTTTAAACTAAAATACCATGGAAAATGTGTCTGGCATGAATAAACAAACCTTTCTAATTTTTGCAAGTTTCAATATTCACAATTAGCCTTTTCAGAGATATTGCACTTTTTATGGTATTTTGATTAAACGTTTGTGGGTTGTCTTCTCTGCTGATGGGCTTATCCGTATGTATTATTGTATATACTTACGGATAACCCCATCTGCAGATAAACTGAACCTCTTGATGGTGGGGAATTTTTTTGGAAGCTAAAATTCTCAGCTTATGGATCTTGACAGACTTGAACACTGGGCCCTATCCAGGGGTGAAATGCTCCCGGTTCGGGCGTGTCTATGGATCGCCGGACAGCCGGCAGCAATGGAAGTGGGAGACTTCGCCCACCCGCCCGGACGCCGCCATTTGGGTTCTTTTACCCTCTGTGCATGCGCAGAATGCTTTGCACATGCGCAGAGGGTAAAAGAACCCAAATGGCGGTGTCCGGGCGGGTGGGCGAAGTCTCCCACTTCCATCGCTACCGGCTGTCCGGCGACCCACAGGCACGCCCGAACCGGGAGCATTTCACCCCTGGCCCTATCTAACAAGTATATGTGGTATGTAGATGTGAGTCCACCAGAAATATCAGGTTTGTAGACATCACTTGGACAGAGAACCATCTGACAATTTGAATATGGCCAAGTTGCTTAATCAAAACACAATCAAGAAGACAGCAGTTGTAAACCACTTTGTTAGAGTTTCAAAGAAAACTACACGAATGCAATTGCTAGAATCTGCGCTTCCCTCAAAGGATTCCTTCCCTTTAAAGTTCGACTCTGGGGATGAACTAAAATTTGCAAGATTGCAGGGTTGAGGAACTGACTTAATTTTAGGGGCAATCAAATTGTATTGAATGAAAATGATGAATTAAAATTATGGACCCAATGGAACATAGATCAATTTGGTAATACAACAAAAGTTGGTTTATTGTAGTTGTTTATTATCTCTCCAAATGGCTCTGTGACTTACCTATATATATATATCCATGGAATGCAAGTTAAAATAAATAAATAAACCCATAAAATTTTTCAAAGCAAACCAGAAACAATGGCAGTGAATTCATCAATAACACAGAACTCACGAGCTTAACTATTTCCCAATCCTCATGACTGAGAGAATTCTCAGGGAAATTCATGCTGGCTAGGGAATTCTGGGAGTCGAAGTCCAGACATCTTAAATTTTAGAAAGTTGACAAACAGTGGTATAGAGTGCGCATGATTTGTGAGACATACAGATGGCAACTCATATCTTGGTTTTTCATGCATGAAATGGAACTTCATCATGGACACATAGATCCCCATTTCTATTTTCTTTAGTAAAACTGCTTTCTAATAATAAATATTTGTGGCAACTGCTGCATTGTCATGAAACATGAGTGCTCCAGACCAAGAAGGCTATTTTTTCCCCTTGTCACAATTCTTTTCCATTATCGTGTGGGTTATCGTACTAGTACAATAATATACAGCTGTGTCCTCCACTTTCAAGTCATTCATTTGGAGGTAGAAATTGGAACTGTCTTTGGAGGCTGTAAATCTTCCTTGTATTGTGGGAGAATAAGCACTGTACTTCGGGATACGATAATGTACCAGCCACTTCAGTGGGTACCCAGGCTTCTTCATCGACCATTGCATATAATGATTGTAAATATCAAATCCAGTTATGGAGCATTTGAGTTGGACTGATTCTCCTTGATTCTTGATTACTGGACTTGACTGGGTGATAGTAATCTGAGAAAAGGCACCTGGAGGAAGGAGAAATGATCATCAAATGATGGAAATGAATTATTTTATAAGAAAAAAACTATTATAAATAAAGATCAAGACTATTTTTCTGATCTCTACAGATAATCTTTGACAATGAGCTTTGCTATAAAACCAAAAGAAGACACCAGCAATAGAATACCTTTCAAAATTGTGTAAATGAAAATTAGAGGTAGCCAGTTCATGATACCTTTTCTTCACTCTTATTATCCCTCTGAAGACCTTTTTTTAGAAGAGACAGGAGGTCAGGAGTGAATGAAGCTGCAGCAGAGGGAGAAATTAATATATGATGAAGTGGTTTGCATATGTTTTCCCTTTTAAGAGGTTTAAGTTCTTACTGCCTCACAATATAAGAAGATGGAACATTCCTTCATTTGGCTGTACCATTGATGGATGACTGGTTTATCACTTTCTGGTGTGACTGTATGAACAGAACCATATAGGTCTATGGTGGAAGAACATTGTAAATTATCTGGTAGCACCATTTTGAACTAATGAGTTTTATTAAAAGGCAGACGTTTTCAGCTGATATCAATTTAGCCACTCTATAGCCCTGTGGAAGTAAGCCTTATCTTACAAAATCTTATGTCTTTTGATAGAATTTGAAGGGGAAAAAATGCTACATTCCTGTTGATTCATTGGTGAATGATTCAATAAAACAAGCTTAAGACAATTAGGACTTAATGTGATGTTGAAAGCTGTCCATGTGTTCGTATATGACACGGTGTAAATCACAGATCAACATTGAGAAGAAACAAAGATTTATCCTGATATGTAGCAATTGAATGTGATATTTTCAGATAGTTTTATTGAGCAAGTTTATCATCTATTTTCCCAATTCCTACTTTGTGGAGGTCAACCTTGTTTGGAAGAGTCTTTCCCATTCCAGATAACTTTTTTATTTTTATATTATACTAGCTGATAACCCGGCATTGCCCGGGTATTTATTTATCCCAATCCTGTATTGGGGGAAAAGAAGCACAGACGTCGAAGCCTTTGTCTGACAGGGAGCCATTGAGAGGGGCCTTTCTTCCCCCTACTCCCATGCCCATCATCCCTGCCCTCTCCCTTCCCCCTCCCATGTGCTCCTCTTTCCCTCCCTTCCCCCTCCCATGAGCTCCTCTTTCCTGCCCTTTCTACGATCCTGGCACCAAATCCACCGGGGGCACCTTCTGCCAAGAGAAGGGAACATCAGGTGCTTCCCCATTGGTCTGCTGGAGGGTGAATGTCACGGCTGGCTTTCCAGAGGAAGCTGTGAAGGAAGTGACATCACAAACAATTGCCGTGCTAGGACGCCACACTCTCTCTCCTTAACGGCCCAGGCGTTCGAGCGTTATGCTGGAACACACAGACACACACACACACACCGAGTGGTGCTAGGGGTGTCTTACCCCACCCAGTATTTGTTTCCAGAGGGTAAGTCATCTGTATACCAAGTTTGGTCAAAATTGCTCGAGACATTCCAGAGTTATGGTGGAACATACATACATAGACACACACACACATCCATTTATATATATATAGATCTCAAAGCTCCTTCAACTTGGAATTCACATATGCATTGTCACCTCTATTTAAGTAATGAATTGCAACCATTTTCCTACATCAGAAACTCTATCAATCCTTTTTAGGAATCCCTCGATTCTGCCCTCGAAAGGATAATGCCAAATGAGGAGACTAGCATCTCAAACATCTAAATACGTTGAATGAATAAGGAATCAATCGATCAATGTCTTTTAGCTCTGAGGCCACTCTTTCTCGACAGCTGCTCCATGTGGTAAACCGATGTTTCCTTCTCTAATTTTGTCATCTCTTTGCGGTTTCTCCTATTTTTGGATTCTGAACATTTTTTCTGAAAAACAGCATGGTGGAACATGAGCTCCACCTCCAGGAACATCTTACCAAGGTTTAGAGAAGGAAAGAGTTTTTACATGAGTTAAGGTTAGTCTTTCATCACTGTGTATCTCTAGCAGAGTAATCGATTCCTGTGTCTTCTTACTTCAGATTGTTCATTTGCAGATAGAATTGAGAATTGCTTTTTGAAGGCAGAGAATCTCCCTTGAATGACTGGAGAATACTGGTTGTTTGTCACTGAATAATAGTAAACCAATCATTCCAGAACTTTCCCCAGAAACTGCCTGATCCAAAGCATGCCATGGCTGCTTAGATCAAATGCTGACACAGAACAGGTAAGCCTGGTGGATTATCCTGGTCTTTTTAATTTAACAGATTAACAGAGTTGGAAGGGACCTTGTAGGTCATCTAGTCTAACCCCCCCCCCGCCGCCCAAGCAGGAGACCCTACACCATTTCTGACAAATGGCAGTCCAGTCTCTTCTTGAAAGCTTCCAGTGATGAAGCTCCCACAACTTCTGAAGGCAAGCTGTTCCATGATTAATTGTTTTCACTGTCAGGACATTTCTCCTTAATTCTAGGTTGGATCTCTCATTGATAAGTTTCCATCTATTACTTCTTGGCCTGCCATC
>QLTV01000440.1:81121-93623 GCA_003457575.1 Thermophis baileyi
AGGGTGGCGGGGGGGGCGATGGGACTTCACTTCAGGCCTCTTTTTTGGCCTGTAGTTTTCGGCGCAAGAAGACTGCAGCTGCCAGCTCAGTTCCGGCTGGCAAACAGCCGGCGGCTGCAGGCTTATTGCGCCGAAAACTACAGGCCGAAAAAGAGGCCTGAAGTCCCGTCGCCATTGCTGCCCTGTTCTTCTTGCCAGCCGTGCATGCACACCCCATTGCCTGCCGGTGCGCGTGCGCGGCCGCACCCCATTGCCAGACCTGGCCAGAACGGCCTGCTGCGCTGGAGGGACGGATTCGCAGCGGAGCTGCTTGGAAAGCAGCTGGACTGTGGTGTCCCTTTAAGGTACTTTGACGCAGAGGGGAGGGGGGACCATAAAGGGACAGGCCGCAGGAGCTGCCTTTTCTGCCGGTTCTGTGGGCGTGGCTTGGTGGGCGTGGCTTGGTGGGGGTCATGTCACTGAATTGGCGTGGTCAACTCAATGTCACTCATAGCAAGGTGCCGCCCCACCAAGCCACGCCCACCAAGCCACGCCCACCAAGCCACGCCCACAGAACCGGTAGTAGAAAAATTTGAATCCCACCACTGGTAGAGGGAGTTGATGAAATAAATTATGTGACTTAAGCTCAGTGACCTAGAACAAGAGCAAACCTTGACATACCTAGAATCTAGTAGAATAAAATAACCTTGGCTATTTGGTAATATAAGCATTGTATAAAGAACTAGTTGCTTTATTAAAATTCCTCTGCAAACTTAATTTCTATGCTGTCGTAAGTGTTATGTGTTGGGAGAGTTGGGCTGAGAGAGAACATAATTCTTTCAGATACTGTCCATATGCAAATCCAGTTCCTTCTCACTCTGTTCATCTCCTTGTTAAAACAGCTGTGAGAAATGAATTGCTCATGATATATTTAAAGCTGTCCTGTTATGGTTCTGTTTTCATCGGAATGAATCAATGAAACTTTCCTTTTGCCAAATAAACTGTAGGTTTTAGCACAAGCTCAGATTCATTTTTCTCCACTGTGTTCCCTTGCACAGTAATACTTGGCTGTGTTTTCAGCTTTCAGTCCGTTCATGTCTAGATAAACCAAGTTCCTGGAACTGTCTTTGGATATTGTGAATCGACCTTTAAAAGAATTGGCGTAATAGATGGTGCTTTGATGTATCTGTGAGATCCATTCCAGCCCTTTTCCATCTGCCTGGCGGACCCATTCCATCCAGTAGCTATCAATCTTCAACCCAGAGCATGTGCAAGTCAGACGAAGAGAATCTCCAGGTCTCTTCACTCCTCCTCCTGATTCAGCTATTGAAGCACCTGCCAGAACACCTGAGAAGGAAGACACGCAAAGGTTTCTGATGGATTTGTTGAGAAATTCAACTCACAATATTTTGGAACCAAAGGAAGAATGCCTTTAAAACAGAGAGAATAAAGATGACATGCATTCGAATAGTCATTTTTACTGAATGTTTTGGAAGACAAAAATATGATAGGGCGATTTAGTTTAGTTTAGTTTAGTTTATTGTCATTGCACCTCGTACAACGAAATTAAAATACGACCTACTCAGAAAGTAAGTCCTAGCTTGATTTTTACACGTGCGCCCAATATAAGCCCTACCCCCCCAAAATAAGCCCTAATTAAGACTCCGTCCGCTCCAGGGCACACAGGTAAAAATTAAGCTAGAGTGGGGATGGGGGGGTGGAGCTGCCCTGTTACTTACCTTTGGATAGTTGCAGCCAGGCCTCGCACACCTCGGCCCATTTTTTCTGCAGCCAGCAAGGCTTTTCTGAAGGCCTCTCTAACCTATAACAGAGTCCGGATCGATCCGGAGCTCTGTTATCGGCTGCAGAGACGTTCAGGAAAACCTTGCTGCATTCCTGGACGAAGAAGTTCCAGAAGGCCTCTGATAGTGAAAAAGAGGCCGGGGGGTGACGTCCGCAAGTAAGGTGAGTCAGTGGACGACACCCCTCCTCAAAATAAGATCTGGTGCCCTTTTTGGTGGCAAAAAAAAGTAAGAAAAAAGGTCTTATTTTCGGGAAAACATGGTCTACTATTGTACTTTGACTGTGGAAAGCTAAGAACTTATCTATCTAAGATGAATGTTTTGGAAGACAAAAATATGATAGGGCGATTTAGTTTAGTTTAGTTTAGTTTATTGTCATTGCACCTTGTACAACGAAATTAAATGTCATCTTCAGTGTACATTATACTGTAACTATAAAAATAAAAACACAAACACACATTGTTCACATTCTATATAATTGAATTGAAAACCCGATATTGCTTTAATATTGCACTATACAGTAGAATTCAATATAGTTACTGCCCTGGGATAGAAGCTGTTTTTTCAGCCTATTTGTCCTATTGGTCTAGTAGGGCTCCTAAACGCCCCGCCTACCTGCGTGATTATGTATGCTGGACTGCTCCATCTAGGAGGGGAGGGGTGTTATGTTCTAACTGTTTAAACTGTATTACATGGTTCCAACCAGGTCCAGCATTTGAGCGTTTGAGTGGGAAAACGCCATTGGCTGGTCTATCTGACAGCTCCCTCTAAAAGGGCAAGCTGTCAGACTGCTCTTTGCTGGTTGCTTACACAAGAGCTGAAATAAAGAGCTGTTTGGGAAGTCTGTCTCCTGTCATCTCTACCCACTATCTAACAGTGGGGCTCTTTATTAGTCAAGTGCTAACAATCCAGCAAAAGCCCTCAGACTATGTGCTTCAGTCTGAGAATGTAACAATAATTCAAAGATAACATGTCAGCGAATTGCAATTGGGGCTTCAAAGCAAAACAGGAAAGCTATGTCTACACAATATACGCAACCTGTTTGATGAAAGACTAGAACCACCATTTGCTTAGAATTCTAAGCCCATTTAGAATTCATGTCAGTATTTTGATACTTGACTTATGAGCCCTTGGTTAATAATTTATCCAAACTGGGCAAATGCATTCATGCAGTAAAATTTGATACAGAAATGTGTTGTGAAAACAGATTTTGTGAAAAGACTAATCTGCATTATCTGTGGAGTTTCTGGTGCATTTTTTTCCTAGTAGACTTGACGCTTGTTCTCCTTTACTTTTACTTTTACTTTTTCTTATTGCGGAGAAGGGGAAGAATAATATTTTCTAGAATAAACAGTGTGAAATTATCATACCCCCCCCCCCCATTTTTTTCCCTGTTCAAATGCACCAGAATAAATTTAGGGCATGACGAAGCTTCATTCTGAAAATCATTATTGGATAAAATTACAAAGATGATGTTTGGTGATTGATAATCAGCTGAATCAAATATTTTCCCCATATATTTTTCAGAATGATACCCTATGATCTATCTCCGTGCTTGAAGATTTAAACATGGTGGGGAGGGGAGGAAGAGGAGGAGGAAGAGAAAGAGGAAATAGAGACAGAAGAAGAGGATAAAGGGGAAGAGGAGGAGGAGGAGGAAGAGGAGGAGGAGGAAGAGGAAGACAAAGAGGAGGAGGAGAAGGAGGAGGAAGAGGAGGAAGAAGAGGAAGAAGAGGAAGAAGAGGAAGAAGAGGAAGAAGAGGAAGAAGAGGAAGAGGAAGAAGAAGAGGAGGAAGGAGGAGGAGAAAGGAGAAGGAGGAGAAGAAGAAGAAGAAGAAGAAGAAGAAGAAGAAGAAGAAGAAGGAGAAGGAGGAGGAGAAGGAGAAGGAGAAGGAGAAGGAGAAGGAGAAGGAGAAGAAGAAGAAGAAGAAGAAGAAGAAGAAGAAGAAGAAGAAGAAGAAGAAGAAGACTAAAAAGCATTTTGTTACTGTCTAGCTTAATCTTAACATAGGCTTTACTAAATTTAGCTTCCACTTCTCAGTCGCTTTTTGCAGATTACACCTGAGCAGCTGTTGGTCCTATTTTGATTTTGGATCAATGGACTTATGAAGTATCTCAGGAGTGGGAAAGTGTATTGTGTCCATTTCTAACACCATCATGAACATTCTGAGTGCAAGGAATGGAGACAAGTAGGTTGCATGAAATATAAAACAAGCCCCCTTAAATTTAAATAACAAGTTTAAAAAACACTATATAGCTGAACTGGTGAAGAAAACAATTGATCCCTGTGATCATATTGTGACAACAGAGGATTCCAGCCAGTCTAATACATACAGAGGATTCCAGCCAGTCTAATCCATGCAGATTACTCTGAGATCTCTTTGGATCTGGTGGCATCTAGCTAACATCCAGCAATACTGTGTTTCCCCGAAAATAAGACCCTGTCTTATATTTTTTTGAACCCTGAAATAAGCACTTGGCCTTATTGCCATGCACTCAAAAGCCCGATTGGGCTTATTATCAGGGGATGTCTTATTTTGGGGGAAACAGGGTATTGAGTATTTAAGTTGCCCATGAAGGGTGCTTACACCCATTGCTGTTTAGAACAATCTATGCTAGGCAAGATAGAATAGATCAGAGTGACAGATTAACAGCCATTTGGGAGCACAACGGTTTGTGTGCTGTTCAATTTCACTGTGGGTGCTACAGTAATAGAGACCGCTGTCTTCAGCTTTCAGCTGCCTTATCTCTAAGGAAGCGATATCCTGGGAATTATCCCTAGAGATGGCAAATCGGTCTCTCAGAGACTGACGTACGCTTGATCTACTGCCATCCAGGTTGCTTTCTCCTATCCATTTAATTCCTTCATCGCCGATCTTATATGTCCACTCGATCCAGGACTGAAGAAAAGAGGAGATACCTTTGCAGGTTAAAGTTAAAGTCTCTCCAGGGTGTTTAATTTCTGAAGTGGGCTGGGTCAGAATGTTCTGGAGCTTCACAGCTGCAGATCAAAAAGTGGAGACGTTTACAATATTGGATTAGCATCGGTCCAAGTCCTTTAATAAAATCCATTTTTACGGCCATTTTATTTGGTTGCTTGTAGTTGCTCTCATGCGTTGTAGGGCAGAATGATTGAAAAATTGTTGAAAACTTTTTTTTTCAAATTATAATTTAATGTAAACGTTAAACCTTTATTCCACATATTCTCCCACTGTTCAAGCATTACATTATATCCAAAATTCCTTGCCCACTGAATCATACAATGTTTTACTTGGTCATTTCCCAGATTTAAATTCAATAACACTTTATAGACTTTAACAATAATATGTTCATCACTACCAGACATTAGAGTATCCAGTATTCCTTTCCTAATTTCCCTAATATTTGCTTTTGTATTCTTTTTGTATGTCATATTATAAATTAATAAAGGTAAAGGTTCCCCTCGCACATATGTTGTAGTCGTTCCCGACTCTAGGGGGCGGTGCTTATCTCCGTTTCAAAGCCGAAGAGCCAGTGCTGTCCAAAGACATCTCCGTGGTCATGTGGCTGGCATGACTAAATGCCAAAGGCGCACGGAACGCTGTTACCTTCCCACCAAAGATGGTCCCTATTTTTCTACTTGCATTTTTACATGCTTTCGAACTGCTCGGTTGGCAGAAGCCGGGACAAGTAATGGGAGCTCACTCCATTACACGGCGCTAGGGATTCGAACCACCGAACTGCCGACCTTTCTGATCGACAAGCTCAGCATCTTAGCCACTGAGCCACCGCATCCCTTATAAATTAATAAAACTACACAAAAAACTATTGAAAACGAAGGGTTTAGAGAGAAGTTTGTCCACATCTGAATCCAGATGTTCTAAATTTCAGAAACCACAGCTTGCCCAATAAGACATTAAAGCTTCAAAACTGACGTTCAGTGCATCCTAGTGTATTAACTGTTTGTAACTTTGGCACTACCAAATAATAGGATGGTACGTTGGCAAAGTAATACATTTATAGGATTGCTGGCATGAGAGATGAAAGAAGAGAAACTACTAGTTGAGGATCAAAACTATGAAATGGAAAGAGTAAGAAAATAAAATAAATTGACATCCCAACATGATGCAAAACATCCACGATACATTAATAAATACAAATAATGTACAACGATTTATTAATAAATTATTAACCATGGTAGACTCGTTCAAAAGACTCTGGGAACAGTGCAGAAAAGAGCACCAAAGAGGATTAGGAGGCTGGAGGCCAAAACTTAAGAAAAATGGTTGCAGGAATTGGGTATGTCTAGTCTAACGGAAAGAAGAACATTGATAGTTGTGTCCCGATATTTGAGGGGCTACCACTAAGATGAAGGGGTCAATCTATTTTCAAAAGCACCAGAAGGCAAGACAAGAAGCAACGGATAGAAACTAATCAAGGGGAGAAGCAACCTAGAACTAAGGAGAACTTTCCTAACAGTGAGTACAATTAACCAGTGGAACAACTTGCCTCCAGAAGTTGTGGGTGCTCCAACACTGGAGGCTCTTAAGAAGAGACTGGATAGCAGGGGGTTGGACTAGAAGACCTCCAAGGTCTCTTCCAACTCTTGTTATTCTGTTAAAATAGTCAATCACATCTTCTTCATTAGAGATGATGGACTGTAGAAAGCATTATTAGTTAATTGAAGGAATATAAGATTTTCCTCGGTCCGATAGGGACATCTTGCCATATGGAAAAAAAATAATAATTTCCTCCTTTTCTGGAAAGTATATTTCACTTACCAAAGAAGCTGTTCATCAGTATAAAAACTGTTATTAAAATCTTCATGATACTGTACCTATTAGAGAAAATAAAATAAAATAAAATAAAAACAACAATCACAATGTTCTTGGAAGAGAGAACATTCCAAAAAGTGTTCAAGAAAAGATGCATAAGTCTCATATAAGATGGATGAAAGGAAGAAGGATTTGCATAGGGTTGTTTATAATAGGGCACAGTTTATCTGCTTTGTGCTCAGCTGCTTAAACCTCAAATTCCACTGAGCATTAGAGAACAGTCATTGCTTAAATGTGCGGAGTGACAAATATGTCAATGCTGATTTATTTCCATTTTAATTATCTTTTTGGTCTCCAATTCCGCTTACCCCATTCCCACAGGGGTTTGATTTTCATTTTTCTGAAAAAGTGAACTTTTTGCAAATGTCAGAGACAGAGAGACAGAAAGAGAGAGAGAGAGAGAGAGAGAGAGAGAGAGAGAGAGAGAGAGAGAGACAGAGACAGAGAGAGACAGAGAGAGACAGAGACAGAGACAGAGAGACAGAGAGACAGAGAGAGAGAGAGAGACAGAGAAAGAGAGAGAGAAAGAGAAAGAGACAGACAGAGAGACAGAGACAGACAGACAGAGAGAGAGAGACACACACACACACACCAGTCAACAAATTTTGAAATCANNGCTCTGAAGGGAGAGAGGGAGAGGGGGGAGGGAGGGGAGAGCGGGAGAGAGAGAAAGAGAGAGTGACAGAGAGACAGAGACAGAGATAGAGACAGAGAGACAGAGAGAGAGAGACAGAGAGAGAGAGAGAGACAGAGAGAGAGACAGACAGAGAGACAGAGAGAGAAAGAGACAGACAGAGAGACAGAGACAGACAGAGACAGACAGAGAGACAGAGAGACAGAGAGATAGAGACAGATAGAGACAGAGAGAGACAGAGAGAGATTATCATCTATGTTTTCCAAATGAATGCAATTTTTTTTACATGCAATTAATCTTATACAATCATTATTGGGCCTTATTGCCATGCGTGGAATCATATGTATTTTTTTCTCACTGGATTTATTTTAAGTGAAGAGTTGCTCTTCAACATCTGCGAATTTTGGTTGATGCTTCGAATTGAAATATTGAATACTATAATCCCAACATTGCTTTGAAGGCATCAGATTAACAACGAATGCCTGATTTATACTTCAAATATCTACATATCTATCTCTATAACTATAGCTACAGCAATAGCTATGTCTGTCTGTCTGTCTGTCTGTCTGTTTGTCTGTCTATATCACCTATGTCTACATCTATATGTCTATAAACCTATATCTATCTATATCATCTATATCTATGTCTGTCTATATCCATATATATCTACAGTATATCTGTCATCATATCTATTTATATCATCTATATCTTATCTATATCAATATCATCTATAATCTATATATCATCTATATCTATATACAGGTAGTCCTCAAACTATATCCGCAACTGAAGCCAAAATGTTCATGGCTAAGGGAGGCAGTTATTAAGTGAGTTTTGCCTCGTTTTATGACATTTTTTGCCATGGTTCTTAAGCAAATCACTGCAAATATTTAGTGAATCATGCAGTCATTTAGCAAATCTGGCTTCCCCCATTGACTTTGCTGGTCAAAGCCGGATAGAAAGATTACAAATGATCATATGATCGCCGGAGAGCTCAATGGTCATAAATACATGCCAGTTGCCAAGTGTCCAATTTTGATCACGTGACTGTGGGATTGCTGCAACCATTGTAAATGTGAAAACTGATCATAAGTCACTTTTTTCAGGGTTGTTGTAACTTCAAATGGTCATGAAACAAATGGTTGTATGTTAAGGACTACCTGTATATCTATACCTTACTCAAACATATAGATAATGATGATAGACAGATAGATGATAGAGAGAGAGATACAGGAGAGAGGGAGAGAGAGAGAGAGAGAGAGAGAGAGAGAGAGAGAGAGAGAGAGATAGAGACAGATAGAGAGAGATAGAGAGAGAGAGAGAAAAAACAAAAAAGAGAGAGATAGATAGAGATAGAGAGAGAGAGAGAGAGATAGAGAGAGATAGAGAGAGATAAAAAAAAAAAGAGATAGATAGATAGATAGATAGATAGATAGATAGATCAGAGAGAGAGACAGAGAGACAGAGACAGAGACAGAGAGACAGAGACAGAGACAGAGACAGAGAGACAGAGAGAGATAGAGAGAGATGTTTATATACCTTACCTGTATATCCATACCTTACTCAAACAATGTGTATGTGTGTGTGTGTGTGTGTGTGTGTGTGTGTGTAGGTATATATATATATGTATACCTACACACACACACACACACATATTATAATACATATAATACATATAATACATATACATATATATCTTACAAGACTAAAACAAGCATCTCCACGAACATCTCTTGACACCCAAGGAAAATTTTGGCCCCACTCACCACCGACACCAGAGCTCATCCACTCTGACCTAAGTGGCAACACATTTATCCCAGAAGTATAAAATTAAGGCCCATGGTGTAGATCCTCCCATGAGTTTTCAACCGTCTCATACTAATTTGTGCTCCCCAAAGTGCAACTGCATAAAATTATTTTAGTCATTATATTTGTCCACTACTGTCTGTAAAAATACACATGACTTCTTTCCTGTATAGCTTGTATTGTATGCCTATGCAGCATAATTTTATGGAAGGAAGGAAGGAAGGAAGGAAGGAAGGAAGGAAGGAAGGAAGGAAGGAAGGAAGGAAGGAAGGAAAGACATGCATACTCACACAATTCTAATTAGATCTCTGCGGGATATTAAGATTTGCTTCAAAATTCACTTGTGGCTTAAGGAAATATGACTAAAACCATAGTAGACCTGTAAAGAACTCATTGGTATGTAGCATCGTGGATGTAAGTAGCACATAGATTTAAGTAAAATCTATACATTTCCCCCTTTTTCCCAGGGTAGGGGGCACCATTGGCGATAGCTCTCTATCTCCCTCCATCTTGCAGAGTGCCTTGAATTTTGAACTCCTTTTTTTCTGAGTGTGTTTTATTTTATTTTAAATCTCAGAAGATCTTGTTGTTGATGGAAAGGTGGAATTCTGTGTGATGACCATTCTGTCAGTACACTTCATCTTCAATGCCCGGACAGTATTTCATTGAAAGCCTTATTAAGATCAAGAACTGTCCAGATTTCTATTGCATATTAACTTGCCTGTTACATTTGTCTGTCCAGGGAGTTTATATGAGACATTGAACCATACATTTTTCTAGTTCCCGATATCTTATCACGTCTACCTTGTTTAAGCTACAGGAAATCACGAAAGCAGAACAATTCAAGAAAACCATTGAATTTCAACCCTCTCAACCATCTTGTCAACACTATATAGTTTTTTGATTAATCATGTTATGATTGTATCTGGGGCTCAGTTTGGGAAGGGACTGTGTAATATTTACAGCATTTATTTTCTACTACAGGTATTTTATTTTAGTCATTCTAAGCTACCACAAGTCTCACAACTGTGAACAAACAGACGAATTTCACACAAGATTTTTACATACCACCTCACCAAAAAAAATATATCCTATCTTGGTGTTAAAGCACATCAAAGTTATATGTTTTGCAAAGACATCTACTCTTCTTTTCCTAACCTGACTTAATTGATGTCTTTAACATAGTTACCTAGTAACCTATGATGCTTTGATCAGGATCTGAAAATGTTTGCAATATTAATTAATTTCTTTTCCTGAGGAGACCTCTTCTAGACTTTGACCCCCTCCAAAAGCTTTTAATTTAAAAATTGATCTTGGTAGTACAATGAAGGCAGCAAAAAACATAATGCTTTTTAATGCCACATTCTTTGCATCTGTCAAAACATCTTTCAATATCCATCAAGATAGACATGAGAAATATAGAAGCCAAAGGCAAGATATTATAATATTGGCTCTCCCAGAAGGAAAGTTTTCCCCATAATTATATCTTCTTTTAATTGGAATAAGAATAAGAATAAGAATAAGAATAAGAATAAGAATAAGAATAAGAATAAGAATAAGAATAAGGATGATGATGATGATGATGATGATGATGATGATGATGATGATGATGATGATGATGATGATGATGATGATGATGATGATGATGATGATGATGATGATGATACTTGGTTGATACCTAGGATGCTGACCCGTATCAACCATCAGCACCAGTAAATGATATTTGTGATACATTTTTAAATGTTCAGTTGACTGAGTTTCATGTTTAATGAATAAAAGAGATAATAATAATAATAATAATAACAACAACAACAACAACAACAACAACAACAACAACACATTGCAGAATGTCAGGCCAAAGAATCCTCGTGATTTCTTTGAACTCTCTGATTCTATGTATCTTTTTTTTAATTCTTGGAATGCATATTGATTTTGGTCCTTTATTTATCAGTTTATCAAATTTCTATCCTGTCATAATCTGAACTGCTTCTCAGGAGTTTAAAGCAGAATAAAACACAAGGTAATAATTAAAAACAAGGCAAGTAGCTAAAGCATCTAAACTCACTGACAACAAATGTGGTGTCACGGTCTACAGTATATGCCCACTATGTGTATTTAAATTATAGACAGACACATCATACCTTTTATTTTATTATTATTATTATTTATTTGTTTGTCAAACATGTACAAGATAGCAGGTATAGGTATAAACATAAACATAATCAAAGTGAATACAGATAGATGAGGACAATAGGACAGTAGGACAGGGACGGTAGGCACGCTGGTGCGCTTATGCACGCCCCTTACAGACCTCTTAGGAATGGGGTGAGGTCGACAGTAGACAGTCTAAGGTTAAAGTTTTTGGGGTTTGGGGAAGAAACCACAGAGTCAGGTAGTGAATTCCAGGCATTGATGCTGAAGTCGTATTGCCTGCAGTCGAGTTTGGAGCAGTTTACATTAAGTTTGTATCTATTGTGTGCTCGTGTATTGTTGTGGTTGAAGCTGAATTAGTCATTGACAGGTAGGTCGTTGTAGCAGACAAACTACATTTAGATCGGTTCTAAGGCGACGTAGTTCTAAGTTGTCTAAGCTCAAAATTTCAAGTCTGGTGGAATAAGGTATTCTGTTGCGAGTGGAGGAGTGGAGGACTCTTCTCGTGAAATATTTTTGGACTCTCTCGATTGTATTAATGTCCGATATGCAATGCGGGTTCCAGACAGGTGAGCTGTATTCGAGAATTGGTCTAGCGAATGTTTTGTATGCTCTATCTTCAAAGAACTTGTGTGAGATGGTTAAAAAAAATTAACTATTTGGAGATCATCCTCCATATTTTAACCACCTAGTCATAACCTTTTCTGAAAATCCCCATCTGGCCTTTTTCTTACTGTTTTATCACTGTGTGTCTGCATGCTTTCTTGTAGCTCCTGAAATCATCATGAATTCAAATGAGGTTGTATAATGTTGTTCTTTTTTGTGCTTTCTTAGATACTTTTGCCTAAATATTTTTTTCTCCTTATAGTGATCCCTGGGTTCCTATTCTTCTCTATTGTTTTTCAGCACTTCTATATTTTTTAGATTACTATTAATATTTTGTAATAGAAGTAGCATAGCACTTAGACTTAGATACCGCTTCATAGTGCTTTACAGCCCTCTCTATGTAGTTTTACAGAGTCAGCATATCGCCTTATTTTACTGACCTCGGAAGGACGGAAGGCTGAGTCAACCTTGAGCCAGTCAGGATCGAACTCCTGGCAGTGGGCAGAGTTTTATTTATTTTATTTATTTGTTTGTCAGACATGTACAAGATAGCAGGTATAGGTATAAACATAAACATAATCAAAGTGAATACAGATAGATGAGGACAATAGGACAGTAGGACAGGGACGGTAGGCACACTGGTGCGCTTATGCACGCCCCCTTACAGACCTCTTAGGAATGGGGTGAGGTCGACAGTAGACAGTCTAAGG
>QLTV01000440.1:96202-122950 GCA_003457575.1 Thermophis baileyi
TATATATATATATATATGTTTGAGTAAGGTATAGATTGAATCACAATCAGAATAGAGATGGAAGGGACCTTGGAGGTCTTCTAGTCGAGCCCCCTGATCAGGCAGGAGACCCTATATCACGGGTGTCAAACTCAAGACCTACGGGCCACATCCGGCCTGCAGGGTGCTTAGATCTGGCCCGCGGGGCTGCCCTGGAAATAGCGAAGGATCGGCCCACGGTGCCTCTGCCAGTGAAAACGGAGAGAGAGTTTGCTGGCAGAGAGTTCTTGGAGGCTGTTGCGCCCCAAATTGAGCTCGTGAGGGCAGCGCACGGACCTCCCAAGCTCTGGTTTCACTGGCAGAGGGTTGCGGGAGGCCATCCCAGCCAAAAATGAAGATCAGGAGCCCATTTTCACTGGCAGAGCGCTTGGGCCACCACAGGTGCCCCCGACAAAAGTGATTTCAAACTGGCCACGCCCCCTGGTCTTCCCCCCATCCACCCCAAGGTCAAACACAACCCTGATATGGCCCTCAATGAAATTGAGTTTGACACCCCTGATATAGATGTAATAATATAGATATTATTGCATATATAGATATATGGATATAGACAGACATATACATATAGTATATCAGGAATGTCAAACTCGATTTCATTGAGGGCTGCATCAGGGCTGTGGTTGAACTCAGGGGGGGCTGGGGGGCGTGGCTGACTGGGTGGGTCTGGCCAACTGGGTGGGCATGGCCAGCTTGATGCCGCTCATTGGGCATGGCTGACTGGGTGGGCACGGACAACTGGGTGGGCACAGCCAGCTTGATGCCACTCACTGGGTGTGGCTGACTCGGGAGCATCCAGCCCTTGAGCAGCAGGATCCAACAGACCAGACCAGACCAGACCAGCCTTGCTTTCCCAAGGGGGCGTCCACTTACCTCCTCCTCAAGGCTGCTGCCGGTGCCACTGTGGGGTGAGACCAGATGAAGAGGCGAGGTGAGTCTGGGCACAGAGGTGAGAGACCCGGCAAAGAGGTGAAGAGGCTGTGCGTGCTCAGGCCGGTCAAAGAGGCTGGGTGGGGTGAGGTTGCAGCTGTTGCCGGGCAGAGTGAAGCCAGTCTCCACATGCTTGCTACAAGTGCACGCGCATGCCCACCGCCTCCTGTGTGCACACACTTGTGGCAAGCACGTGGAGACTTGGCACTATGGTTCACCCTACCCGGCAACAGCTACAGCTTGTTGACCTTGCCCCACCCAGCATCTTCACCTGGCCTGCACATGCACAGCCGCTTCACCTCTTCACCTGGCCTCTTGCCTCTGTGCCCAGCCATGCCTGGCACCTCCCCTGTGCCCGTGTGCCTACTTGGATGGCGTGGGCCAGGCCAAAGCGATGCTGACCCGATGTCTCCTCTATGCATGCGCTCCTGCTGGGATGGGGTCGGCCAGGCCGATGTGACACTGGCCCGATGCCTCCTGTACTCATGCCAGGATGAGGTGGGCTGGGCCGAAGCAACGCTGGCCCAATGCCTCCAGTACGCAGGCACAACTGCCAGGATGGGGTGGGCCGGGCCTGTGCGCATGTGTGCCAGCCACCTCCTGTGCACACACCTGCCCACCAGGATGGGGTGGGCTGGGCCGAAGTGATGCGGGCTGGCCCATTACAGTTTCCAGGATGGCCCTGTGGGCCAAATCCAACGACATTGCAGGCCTTGAGTTTTGACACCCCGCCCTATACCAAGGGTGTCAAACTCAATTTCATTGAGGGCCGCATCAGGGTTGTGGTTGACCTTGGGGAGCCGGGTGGTCATGGCCAGGGTGGGCATGACCTGGGTCGGCATGGCCAGCTTGACATCGCTCATGTCATGGGTGCCTGTGATGGCATATGCCTATGCTTCTTTTTCCCACACTGCCCACCTCCTTTCAGTCTCAGTTAGCTTTCTGGAGGTGTATGCGCATGGCTGCAGGTTCCCCTCCACATTTTTTTTGGAGGAGGACTGCTATGTCACTGGCATCTGCTTGGACGACAAATGCTTGGTACGGATCTGGGTTTCACTCCCCCCCCAGTCTTTAGTAGTTCGGTGATTGGGAGGGCGATCTCAGCAAAGGAGGGAATGAACTTGTCTGTAGAAATTAGCAAACTCCAGGAAGCTTTGGAACTGCTTGCGGGTTCGAGGGGGTTGCCAGTCCAGGATGGCTTTGACTTTCCCAGGGTCCATCTCTACCCCCCTCGCAGGACACACGATACCCTAAGTAGTCTAGGCTGGATTTATAGCAGGGGTGGGTTCCTCCTGGTTCAGACTGGTTCTCCTGAATTGGTAGCAGCCCGCTGGTGATGTCACAATGATGTCACCAAACCGGATCGGTCGGTGCCGGTCCGTGGGGGCCGCCATCTTTCTTTTGAAAAAAAAATTTGAATTTTTTTTTTGAATTTTATTTATTTATTTATTTATTCCTTCTGAGCATGCGCAGAAGCCAACTTCCAGCACTGTGCATCCAGTCGCCATCTTTTTTTGGGGGGGCTTTGTTTTTTTGGGGGGGGGGTTGGGGGATTTTTTGTTACTGCGCATGCATGCACATGCAAAGCATGCATGCGCCCATGAGGCGTGCCCACGTGGCGCGGGAGGGAGTGAACCGGCAGCGAGGTAATTTGGAACCCGCCCCTGATTTATAGAATTTGCACTTAGACAATTTGGCATACAGGTTTGCCGCTAGGAGCTTCTTGAGCACTTGGCGCACAAGCTTGATGTGCTCTTCCAGTGTCTCAGTGAAGATGAGAATGTCATCTAAGTACATGAAGATGTGTACTTAAGAGGGAATCCTTGCAGACTGCGAGGCCAGGCCAGTGAGTGGGGCCTGGAGGCTGTGGTGCAGGCACGGCACTGATCTACAACTCGGTGTGGCCATCTGGGCCAGAACATGGTCAGCCTTAGAACCAACCTGTGCAGCTGCCCTGGAGCCAGTGAGAGACCATCCTTCCGCCTCAGCCCTGCCCTCTGTATGTGCGCACAGGAGGCAGCAAGCGCTGGTGCCCTGGATGAATAGGAATCACTCAGAACGCAGTCAGCCTGTGGGACAAGATGGTGCCCAGGGACGCCAGGCCCCATGTGCACTCGTCTCCTCCTCTGCGTGTGCTCAAGGGGCAGGTTGGGGGTGGCCCCTCACTGGCTGCAGGGCAGTCCCGTGGATCTAAGGCTGACCGCATTCCGGCCTGGATGGCCACCAATAGGTTGTAGATCAGTGCCAGGCCGGCCTGGGCCAGCCTGTGGTGCTGGGGGCTGGTCTTTCGCTGTTTCCAGGGCGGCCCCACTGGCAAGATCTAAACACATCACGGGCCGGATCTGCCCCACAGGCCTTGCGTTTGACACCCCTGCCCTATACCATTTCAGACAGGTGGCTGTCCAGTCTTTTCTTAAAAACCTCTAGTGTTGAAGCACCTACAACTTCTGAAGGCAAACTGTTCCACTGGTTAATTGTCCTCATTGTTAAGAAGTTTCTCCTTAATTCCAAGTTGCTTCTCTCCTTGAGTAGTTTCCATCCATTGTTTCTTGTCTTGCCTTCTGGTGCTTTGGAAAATAAGTTGACCAATGTTCCCTCTGACATTGGAAATCGCTGCGCGGCAGTTGGAAACTGCCGCGTGGCGATTCCCTGTCACGTGCGCGGCCACGCAGCTGCGCAGCTTAGAGGGAACATTGAAGTTGACCCCCTCTTCTTTGTGGCAGCCCCTCAAATACTGGAATACTACTATCATATCCCTTCTTTTCTCTAGACTGGCCATACCGAATTTCTGCAACCGTTATTTATATGTTTTAGTCTCCAGGCCCTTTATCACCTTAGTTGCTATTCTATGTCCTTTTTCCAAAGTCTCAACATCTTTTTTGTAATGTGATGACCAAAACTGGATGCAGTATTCCAGATGTGGTCTTATTAAGGATTTATAAAGTGTTACTAATACTTCACGTGATTTTGATTCTATGCCTCTGTTTATAAACCAAGGATTGTATTAGCTTTTTTGGCGGCTGCTGCCTACTGTTTAAGTGATTCTCTACCAGGACTCCAAGGTCCCTCTCACAGTTACTGTTTTTGAGACAGGTTTTGCCTAATCTGTACTTGTACCTTTGGTTTTTCCTGCCTAGGTATAAAACCTTGCTTTTTTCCACATTAAATTTTCATGTTGTTGGATAGGGCCCATTGTTCAAGTCTATCAAGATCATTTTGGATCCTGAACTTGTCTTCTGGGGTATTGACTATTCCCGCCAGCTTAGTTTCCTCTGCAAATTTGATGAGTTCCCCTTCTATTCCCTCATGTAAGTCATTTATGAAGATATTGAAGAGTACTGGGCCTAAGACGGAACCTTGTGGTACCCTACTGCTTAAAATGAATGACATAAAAATCAGAAAATTTTTAGCAACAGATACAGTGTTGTCTAAGATATAATTTATTAAGGTGGAGTCGGTAGGGATCACTATGGAAGTTTTCATATATTACACAGTCATTCCAGGAAGTGCTAATGAATTGCAGTGAGTCTAATTTTCTAAAATATGGACTTGATTCCTTCTGTGACAACCTGAACTTAACAGAATTAGCACAATAACAGAGTTGTTGGAGGTCCTCTAGTCCAACCCCCTTCTCAGGGAGGAAACTCTATACCATTTCAGACAAAAGGTTGTCCAATCTTTTCTTGAAAACTTATAGGAGTGTAGGAGCACCCACAACTTCATCCTGCAGAAAAATGTAACACATTTTCTCTCTCATTTATTTTTACCTCTAAGAAGTAAACAGCATTCTAACGTAATCCTGCATTCTAGAAGATGATGATGATGATGATGATGATGATGATAATAATGATGATGACGATGACGATGACAATGCATTGTGATGATGATGAGAAGGCTAAAACATACGAAGAACGGTTGCAGGAACTGGGTATGTCTAGTTTAATGAAAAGAAGGGCTAGGGGAGACATGATAGCAGTGTTCCAATATCTCAGGGGCTGTCACAAAGAAGAGGGAGTCAAGCTATTCTCCAAAGCACCTGAGGGCAGGACAAGAAGCAATGGATGCAAACTAATCAAGGAAAGAAGCAATTTAGAACTAAGGAGAAATTTCCTGACAGAACAATTAATCAGTGGAATGGAGTGCCTTCAGAAGTTGTGGATGTTCCATTAGATTCTGTTTTGCCTTGCTTGAGTAACTAAAGTCCCCAAGGTTTTTCTTGGCATCTCTCTGATGATTTGTTCTCCTTGGTGGAATAATTAAAAAACACTGAAATTTTTTTTTTCGTATACAACAAAAATGGTCTTCAGAACCTTTGATGAAGAATCTATATCTTCATTACTGAGTAC
This sequence comes from Thermophis baileyi, assembly GCA_003457575.1. NCBI lineage: Eukaryota > Metazoa > Chordata > Lepidosauria > Squamata > Dipsadidae > Thermophis > Thermophis baileyi. The sequence continues at coordinate 101,515 of QLTV01000440.1, forward strand.
AAATTGAGTATAGAAATTTAGGGATAGACATAAGAACATCTATTTTGCAGTTAATCATGCCTCAACCTGGCATCAGGAAGAAAATCACAGTCTCTGAGAAAGGTGTTTTGTTTCCTTCAGTATAAGTTTTCAATGGAAGAGACTAGCTGTAACTCAGGGTGAGTTATGGAGTTCTAACAGCTCTCTGATCTTGGTTGTTAGCTTACCAACATTGTATTACCATCACTGGATGATGTACAAAGACTAGATTATTTGCCTAAGTTAATTTAGGGAAAAGAAAAATAACATCCAACCTGTTGCTTCTTGAATTAATCTGAGTATCTACTTGAGTGAGTATTTGGTTTTCTTTAATATTTTTTCACAGATGAATAGCTGGCCATATTCTTGCAGAAAAAGAGCAAATTAATTAAAGTGGCAAATGTGTATAATAAATAAAGTTAAATAACGAAGTTAAATATATAATCTATCAAGTTTTTTCATAAATTCCTATGTAAGCAATTGAATGCTGGTTAAATGATAATAATAGCACATTAAACTTGTTGATTGTTGTTGTTAGTTGCGAAGTCGTGTCCGACCCATAAGAGGACACGACTCTTAAGTGGTACCAAGAGGTACCACTCTACCATAAGAGGTAGAGGACAATGTTCCTCCAGGCCTTCCTGTCCTCTACCATCCTCTGGAGTCCATTTAAGTTCACACCGACTGCTTCAGTGACTCCATCCAGCCACCTCATTCTCTGTCGTCCCCTTCTTCTTTTGCCCTCAATCTTTCCCAGCATTAGGCTCTTCTCCAGTGAGTCCTTCCTTCTCATTTGGTGGCCAAAGTATTTGAGTTTCATCTTCAGGATCTGGCCTTCTAAAGAGCAGTCAGGTTGTTGAAAAATTATTTTATAAATTAAACTTGTTGATAAATTATTTTATTAAATTATTGGAAAGCTTTGCACTTCAGTATCTATAGAGAATAAAGTTGACCTTGATGGAACTATACCAGTTCCATTTCTAGGGCAATGAGGAGTTAAAAAAAATGTTTAATTCCGCAACAAACAGGTAACATTCAAAAGCATAGGACTCCCTAATTCACTGAACTAACAGAATAACAGAGGACTCCCTAATTCACTGAACTAACAGAATAACAGGATTGGAAGGGACCCTGGAAGTCTTCTAGTGCAATCCACTGTTCGTGCATGAAACCTTATACTACTTCAGACAAATGGTTGTCCAATCTCTTCTTATAAACCTCCAGTGTTGAAGCAACCATAACTTCTGGAGACAATAAAAAAACTATAATAAGAAGGAGAGGGAGATACAGCATAATCAGAGTAGTGTGATTCTGTTATTATAGGCAGATACAATTGAAAAGAGTTTTAGCCTTCCTGCAGAGCTGATTTTTTTTTTTTTGTCTGATCTACCAAGTGGGGCCGACATTACCTAATCAAGGATGGAGGAGAAATGTGCAGAAATGAATAGATTGACAATGAAAATTAAAGATAAGGAAGAGTCTGAATATTATAATGTATGGGGGAAATTTTATGATTGGTTAGAAAATGAATATGTATAGAAGATAAGTAATAGTGACTAAATTGGAGGAAAATAGAAGACTGAAGATGGTAGATCCAGGTGACAAAGTTAGGTAGTTGAGAAGGCAGCATTAAGATAGTAATTTATAAAAATAAGAAAATATAAGAAATATGTATAAATGAAGATACTGAAAATATATGTTTAAGAGTTGCACCGATAATTAAATGGAATTGGGGATATGATTTACCTGTCTGTTAACTATAAGATGGATTGTCACTAAATACACTCAGGGAAGGGACAAGAGGGAGAAGAGGAAGTAGAGAAGGAAGGGAAGAAGGGGAGAGGAGGGAAGTAGGGAAGTGGGAGAGAAAGGGAAAGAAGGTAGAGGGGAGAGGGGAGAGAAGGAGAGAGAGGGAAGGGAGCGAAATGAAATAAAGGGAAGAAGGGAGAGGGGAGAGAAGGAGAGAGGGGCAGGGGAGTGATATGACATAAAGGGAAAAACAGACGGGCAACAAAAGTATAAAAGGTGCAAATTAGGATGCTGGTTTATGTTTTATGGAATAGAAATGTATAACTATGTATATTCTGCTATGAACTATGGTATATGTATGGATGTATTGTGGAGAAAAATAATTAAAAAAATTAAAAAAAAGGATGGAGGAGCGGGCTTTAGCTGCCCTTATGTACATCATACATTAATCAACATTCTCTGTGTTGCTTCTCTTTCTCTCTCTCAATATAGATTGCCAAAAAGGATGTTGAATCTTTCATAGATGTAGTAGACTCCTCTTCATTGGATGAAACCAACAGAAGACTAAATGACCTTCTATCTGAGATGCTTTGAACTCAATTCCTGCACTGAGGAGAAGGTCGGACATGAAGGTTCATATAGCATCTTCCAATCTCTGGAAAGATGCCACCTAAAAGAAGACCAAGACTTCTCCTTTCTCTATCACTCCATAGCTCACAAGATAGACTAATGGATTCAGGTATCAAGAAAGTAGATTCTAACTGAATACTAGGGGGGAAAAACACCCAAATAGTAAGAGCAATTTAACAGGGAAAATCAGTGGGACAGAGGGCTCCCCTTCACCTCCCCTTAAGAAGAACTTAAAATAGCCATGTCATAGAGGTGTGTGGATGCCAAGTTGACAAGTATCAGTGTAAGAAGAAACAAAAGAGGCACCACAGTTTGATCAACATTTTCTTCAAATGCCCAAGAAAAAAAATGGATAGAGAGATTCATGCTTATAGAAACTACACAACAAAACTTTATGTTGCAGATTTTTAAAAATAAATAATCAACTTTATTTTTCAACAAGGTTATCTTTCTGGTACATACATACATATTTCACTAAAAGCTCTGGAAAATATAAATGCAATTTTTTATTCCTACTGATCTTGGTTCTAGATCCCAAAAAGTGGACCTTGCACCTTTGGGAAAAATGTGATGATGATGATGATGATGATGATGATGATGATGATGATGATGATGATGATGATGATGATGATGATTGAACTTGCTTCTAGGCCAAAGGTTTGGATTGGTTTGGGTTGACTGATAAAACATCAAGCTGTAGAACAATAATTTCAATGAACCATCCCTCTGATTCTGCTCAACATTTACTCTGCTCTTGGATGAATAGGTTTGGGATGGAGAACCAAACAGTTGTGGCCGAATTCATTTTACTGGGATTTCCCAGTATCCTAAAAATAAGATTTCTGTTGTTTGTGGGTGTCTTGATGATCTATATCTTGACCATCACTGGGAACATTGTCATCGTTGCAACTGTGGCTTATGACCCTAGTCTCCATAAGCCAATGTACTTCTTCCTCAGCAACCTCTCATTCCTAGGAATCATGTACGTGACAGCTACAATCCCTAAACTTTTGGCCAATTTACTCACCGTCAAGAAATCTATCAGCCTGACTGGTTGTAAAGCTCAAGCTTTTTCGCACTTTTTCCTAGGGGCCACAGAATTTTTCCTTCTCACCGCTATGGCGTATGACCGTTACATGGCCATCTGCCACCCCCTTCATTATCACACAATCATGAGTAGCAGAGTTTGTGTTCAACTGGCTTGTGGATCCTGGTTTGGTGGCCTGATGACCGTCTTGGTACAGACCATTCTAGTGTTCCGACTTCCATTCTGTGGCCCCAATACTATCAATCACTTCTATTGTGACGTTGGACCATTGCTAAAGCTGGCTTGCACTGACACTCATCCCATTGAATGGATAATCTTTGTTGTTGCCACTGTTGTAGTGTTCAGCAATTCCCTGTTGACGGTGGTTTCATACATCTTCATAATTTCCGCTGTGATGAAAATCCCATCCATTTCTGGAAGACAAAAGGCTTTTTCTACTTGTATCTCTCACTTAATTGTTGTTATTCTGTTGTATGGGGCAATTATTTTTATATATGTCAGACCAACAGGGCATGCGTCATTAAATATGAACAAGGTAGTTTCCCTTCTCAATACTTTGGTCACACCATTGCTCAACCCTTTTATTTATACCCTCAGGAACAAAGAAGTTAAAGATTCTCTGAAAAGGGGGTTAACCTGGAAGAAATTATTTGAGAACAGCCACAAGTAAATTTAAAAAAAAATGGAGAAATGACTGTAGAGCACCATAAATCTAATTAATCTCAGCACTGAGAGAATCCAGAAATATTTCACGAGAAGAGTCCTCCACTCCTCTGCTCGCAACAGAATACCTTATTCCACCAGACTTGAAATCTTGGGCTTAGACAACTTAGAACTATGACGCCTTCGGTCTGACTTAAGCGTAGTACACAAAATTATCTGCTACAATGTCCGACCTGGCAATGACTACTTCAGCTGCAACCGAAACAATACAGGAGCTCACAATAGATACAAACTTAATGTAAACCACGCCAAACTTGATTGCAAAAAATACGACTTCAGCAACAGAGTGGGCAATGCCTGGAATACGCTACCTGACTCTGTAGTTTCTTCCCCAAATCCCCAAAATTCAGGTTCTTTTTCTATAAATCTTAAACAAATAACTCAAATTATAACCCTTAGGACATGGTCGTCTCAAAGGTGCTTTTTCAAAAGGTAATTGGACGTCTTTGCTTTTCCTTGAAGATGTTTTGCTTCTCATCCGAGAAGCTTCTCCAGTTCTGAAGAACTGAAGAAGCTTCTCAGATAGGAAGGAAAATGTATTCAGGGAAAAACAAAGAAATTCCAGCTGCCTTTTGAAAAAAGCACCTTCGGGACAACCATGACTTGGATGACTGAGAATCTCCATAGGTTTTAGAAATGATCTTTTTTCTATAAAGCATTTCTTAATTAATTTTTGTTTAAGGAAATTCTGAAATATATATGGACTTTTGCTGTTTTATGCCATCCTGGTTTGCATATTTTGTTGCTGGAACTAGCAATATTAATAACGGGAGAGTGGTTAGTGTTTAGGAGACAGAGGACTGGTAAGATGTAAAAGTCAAAAATAGTTTTTGATCAACCCAAAATCTGTGTTCTTTGCCTTGTCCCAAAAGTTCCATATCTAACAATTAAATTTTAATTGATACATATTTTGCATGGATGAGTAAGAATTTCAGTAAGATATAGGCAATTTTAAACAACTTTTTTTATGTTCTCCTACCATAAATAGAGATAGCCTTGAGAACATTATCTTTCTACCCCTTGTCCCAAAGTGCTTTTTCTGGAGGCAACTGGACTTTCTTGGGTTTTTTTTTTTTTAATAGCTAAAAGTCTGTAGAGATTCTCAGTCATCAGTCAGATGGGGGGTGAAAAGCGAGCTCCAGGCAGTGGCAGATGGTGCTGCCTGGCCTCTCGAACCGTCGCCTGCCATTGCCTGGAGCTCGCTTTTCAACCACCCCCCGCCCAAACCCGTGCAGGGAAACTCCCCGGGAGTTCCAGGATGCCCCGAACTCCGGAGTGTTTTCCTGCACGGCTTTTGCTGGCGGGGTGGTGGGGGAGGAAAAGCGAGCCGCCTGGAGCTCGCTTTTCAACCCCCCTGCCCAAACCCATGCAGGGAAACTCCCCGGGAGTTCCAGGACGCCCCACCACTGCCCCTCTCGGCCCCAGCGTAGCAGCTGCATCTCCCGTCAATGCGAGGGCTGCTAGCTCCCTTCCCCGCAGCCGGACGGCCCCGACATTCTTGCCTACCTTCGATCCTGATGGGAGCTCTAGCTGCAGTGGTGGCTGAAGGAAAGTTCCAGAGTGGTGGCAGCGGCGCTCCAGGAGGGCAGACCTCGCATGCGCATGCGCAGAAGAAAATCAAAAAAATTCAAAAAAGTCAAAAAAAAAGAGCTGGCGGCACCCACGAAAAAAAAAGATGGCGGCGCCCATGGACCGGCACCGACCGATCCGGTTCGGTGACATCGTGACGTCACCAGCGGGCCACTACTGGTTCGGGAGAACCGGTCCGAACCGGGAGGAACCCACCCCTGGCTCAGGTGACCCTGAGGACACAGATAAACCTCCAAGTGTTTCAACAACATGGTTGGGAGAATCATGACCTGGATGTCTGATAATCTCTACAGACTTTCTACCCATTCCAAAACAAGTAAAATTAAGACATAATGTTATATGGTATTGTTTGGAAGCAATGGTCAACAGCTGTGGATGCAGCTGTTGAAAACATGGACATAATTAATGTAAAGTAATAAAAAAGGGGAAGTATCAGAACATGTCCTAAATATTATTTTCAGTTGGGTGATGCTGAAATTGATGGTGATGATAATAAAAGGATTACTCAGATTGTGTTATATTATCCCTTATTCTTGCTTTCTTTAAAAGTTTAATTCGATACACAAACTAGAGAAATAAAAAAGGAATTTATTCTTATCTATTGAAGTCTACTTACAAACGTTTGTAAGAAATGAGCCCACAGTTTTTACCTTAACGTTGGCAAGAAACAGCTTCATTTCATTCCAGCATTGTCAAGATGCTTTTCAGGTATAACCCTGTGTTAAATCTGTTTTTCATGGTGTTGACTATTCTTCCTACCTTTGAACTGTCTGCACGGCTGTCTGTATTTCCTGCATCGGATGAGGAGAGCACATCTTTCTCCTTCTATCCTGGCCACTTTTTACAGAGGCATGATTGAGAGCCTTTTAACAAACAGCATCACTGTTTGGTTTTTTAACAAATTTCATCACTGTTTGGTTTAGTGGCAGCAGTGCCTCAGATAGAAAGTCCATACAGAGAGTGGTGAGGACAGCGGAGAAGATTATAGGAAGCTCGCTTCCTTTTATTCAGGATACTGCTTATGAGTGCTACATGCTTAAGAGCTCAAAGCATTGTTAGAGACCCCACACACCCACTTCACTGTCTGTTTCTGTTGCTCCCCTCTGGGAGGAGGTTTCAAAGTATTTCTAGCAGGACTACCAGATTCTGTAACAGCTTTGTTCCCTATGCCATCCATCTGGTAAACTCACAAGATTAGTTTTTCTCGCCACGTACATGTATACATCTGAACTAGACTGTATTGTTTCTCCGTGTCATATAATATATGTGGGTACATGCATAATTTTGTATTTATTTATATGTTTATGTTTATGTTTATGTTTATGTTTATGTTTATGTTTATGTTTATGTTTATGTTTATGTTTATGCTTATGCTTATGCTTATGCTTATGCTTATGCTTATGCTTATGCTTATGTTTATGTTTATGTTTATGTTTAAGATGGAGATCCTTTGAGAGCTGTATGCAATGTAATTTGACTTTAATGCCGATTAGTGTACATTCAAAGTGACAATAAAGTATTCTATTCTATATTCTATTCTATTTCATAAGCAACTCTTCTAAATTAGGATAATGGTGATTTACAATAGCAATAGCACTTAGACTTACGGTATATACTGCTTCATAGTGCCTTACAGCACACTCTGAGTGGTTTACAAAGCCAGCATATTGCCCCAATCTGGCTCCTCATTTTACTGACCTTGGAAGGATGGAAGGCTGAGTCAACCTTGAGCCAGTCAGGATCGAACTCCTGGCAGTGAGCAGAGTCAACCTGCAATACTGCATTCTAACCACTGTGCCAATACCGCTCATATTGAATGATTGAATTGAATTGAATACGTAAACAAAATTTAGATGCTTGGCAACTGGCATATATTTAGGACAGTTGCCGTGTCCCAGGGTCATGTGATCGGCTTTTACAACCTTCTGACAAACAAAGTTTGTGGGGGAACCAGATCCACTTAATAAACATGTTATTAACTTTAACCAATGAAGTGGTGACAACAAAGGTTGTAAAACAGGGCAAAACTCATCTGTCTTGCTTAGCAATGGAAATTTTGGACTCAATTCTGGTTATACATCAAGGACCACCTGAATTCCCAGAAACCAACAGTCCCCAGCTTCATCTCAATATACAAGAATATTTGTGAGCCTTCTTGAAAATCTTAATAAGTCTTACTTGAATGGTTTGGTGGCCTAGACAGACTCATCTCCAAAAGGAAGACCTTCTAATTAACCTGCCCTCCTAATGATCAATCCCTTCTTCCTCAGCTTGACCTAGATAATTTCAGATGATCCTTTTCCATTATTTCAAAGTTGCTCTTTGAAAAGATACAGAAAGATTCTACATATAACTCTCTTCCATAAGACAGAATAGTCAGGAAATTTTATTTCCTTAATCGCTCCTCAGGGATATTGTAACTGATGTATACATAAATTTCTAATTGGCCTAAGGGAAACTATTACATCAGTTACAATATCCCTGAGGACCGATTAAGGAAATAAAATTTCCTGACTATTCTGTCTTATGGAAGAGAGTTATATGTAGAATCTTTCTGGGTTAAAATTATCTTCACAACATGTTTGATGTTGGCCAGGAGGGTAAGAAAGGAGATTCTATATTTTTTTCTTGTTGAACATGTTGGGGTTGACAATTTTGTATACATCCTGTTGAAATGTCAATCTAAGCACATTTCTGCATCATGAGTGCAGATTCTTCTTATTGAGATTAAGTATATTAGCCAAACACATACAACTTTGCTGTATGGGAATTGACAAGGCTATACCTAATTTAAAATCTCAGGTTCAAGACAGGTGGATCAGAATCAGAATCAGAACAGAACTGGAAGGGGCCTTGGAGGTCTTCTAGATGAAGTAGAATCTAATTAGTAGATTGAGTTTGCTTGGGATTTAAGGTGTAGAACTGAGAGAGATTTTAAAAAGGGGGCATTGTATTGTTTGGCTAAATCCTACTATAGAGATCCCTCTACTAAGATCTAGCCATGGAGGAACAGGAGTTTCATAGGCTCCCTGATTCTAGCAGTTGTCGATGTGATGGTCGGAAAGATGGAGAGACACACAGAGAGAAGGAGAATCCCACCTGCTCCATCATTTTAGGACTCTACGATTTGGAATTGGCTGGCTTATTTTAGAGATGTAGAATTATCGATAAAGAAACCCAATATTGTCCTTTTTAAAGAATGCCCTGTATGGAGATTCTCAGTCATCCAGGTCATGGTTGTCCCTGCCAGTAAAAGTGTACGTGTCACCCACACTTATGGCAAAAAGGAAGTCTGGACTGCTCTGGGGTGATGCAGTGAAGGGGCTTGTGTTCTGAAAGGACGTTGGGCAATTCCTATTGTCTCTTAATGGTTTTCCTCCTGTGTTGGATCTTGAGTGAGGGCTAATCCTACCCTTCTGCCTTCTTTCAGACTTTGCTGCAGGGAGTTTCAAAATATCCTGTCTTGACTGGATTACCAAATCTGCATTTCTAAAAGGTGCCTCCTCAGTTTCTGCTTGGGGGCAGGGAGATCGGGGGCTGCTTCCTGCCTCTAAAAAAACATGTTTCTCCATTTCTCATCTAGGGAAATATAATATTCTGCCTTTTTAAAATATTCATCAAAATATTTCATTCTTCTAGGAGAGATAGGGGGCTTCCCACATCCAAAAGGTGCTTGCTTCCTAAAGGCAACTGGACGTTCTTATTTTGCTTGAAAACGTTTCGCTTCTCATTCAAGAAGCTTCTCCAGAACTGGAGAAGAGAGAGAAAATAGTTCCTCTTTGGAAGCTTAAAAGTAGGTTACTATCTGCAACCTGATAAAGATTTGAGCAGGTCATATTTTAGGAATGTTTTGGCTTTGGGGCTCTTTCAGTCAACGGGATCTTTACCTGGAATCTCAATGGGGGGGAGGGGTGACACGAAGATCCCAGAGAAGGAAACAACTACTTTGAGTCAAGGGAAGGAAGCACAAGATTCAGAGTCTCAAAGATGCAGTGAATCACAGTTTGGTTTTCTTTTAAATCTTAGCGCTGCACAGTCCTATCCGTTCTTCTTCTTTAATGCTCAAATCACTTTCTCCTTTCCTCCCTACCTTCTCCCCCCACCCCAAAAAAAGTAAGATGAGACAGAGATATGAGATTGTAGAGGCTAACTTTAAAAGCAAAATTTGCTTGGAGCTAAAATTAATTGCCCCCAAGCTAAGTCAAGGTATTTCCAGGCAATTCCAATCACCCTCCTGCCAGTCAAATAATAAAAATAACAACTAAAATCACTAAAAAAAAGAGTTGTCCCAACAGAGAACCTGCTTGAATTTAGAGCTGGCTATTCTGTTATGCAGAAACTCCCAAGTCTTTGGAATGCTGGTTTTCTTAATCGATGGCTTAAGATGTTTTGAATTTTCCACACCATATCTACCATTTTTATGCATTAAATAGAATTTTTTTTATTATTATTGGCCAAGTGTGATTGGACACACAAGGAATTTGTCTTTGTGCATATGCTCTCAGTGTACATAAAAGAAAAGATAAGTTTGTCAAGAATCACAAGGTACAACACTTAATGATAGTCCGGGTACAAATAAGCAATCAAATCATAGTAGGAACCAGTCAATATAAATTTATTTATTTATTTATTTAGTAAAATTTATATGCCGCCCAACTCCCGAAGGACTCTGGACGGCTTACATCATAAAAAATAAAACATATAAAAGCAGTCATTTGTGGGATGAGATAGGTGATGGGAACGATGATAAGATTAATAGTAGTGCAGACTTAGTCAATAGCTTGACAGTGCTGAGGGACTTATTTGTTTAGCAGAGTGATGGCGTTCGGGAAAAAACTGTTCTTGTGTCTAGTGAAATTGTGAACATGAAGACTGGACAATTTTATTTGTATTTCTTTTATCTGATTGGCACTCACAAAGCACTGAGGCAGTTGCGAAGGTTTATAGTAGCACTTTCCAGGTTCAAAGAATAAGATTGATGTTGGTAAAAGTTTGTCTGATTGTTCAGATAAAATTAATATATTACTATTTCCATGACTATACCTTTTTTGGTCTTTTTTGGTCTTTTTTTTTTTTTGGTTTTTTAGCAATCATCATCTGATTATTTCAGATATCAGTCCTGTATGTCAAACTGTTATTTGATGCCTCCCCAATTAACCATCTTTCTTTCTTTATCTATGGAAATTCTCAATCATCCAGATCATGGTTGTCTCAAAGGTGCTTTTTCAAAAGGCAGCTGGACTTTCTTGGTTTTTCCTTGAAGACGTTTTGCTTCTCATCCAAGAAGCAGTTCTGACTAGATAGGGGGAGGGGAATGGAAGGATTAATTCTGACAGGAAGAACGAATCCTTCCATTCCCCCACCCACCCCATGCCATCTAGTCAGAACTGATGAAGCTTCTTGGATGAGAAGCAAAACATCTTCAAGGAAAAACAAAGAAAGTCCAGTTGCCTTTTTAAAAAAAAAGCACCTTTATTTAGTAAGATATTTTTCTGCTTAAATGTGTTCTTCTTTTATTTCAGGAAAAAAGAAGATGGCCAGTGTAACTTCTGAAATATCAACCCAAACACTGAAATCTAATGTGGTGCACCTGAATTTTGACATTACCATAGTGACTATTCATACTTGGCATAATATATTGCAAATGACAAAATGCATTTCCTTTTTTCATTAAATGTGTAGGTGTTATAACAATCATCGTCAGTTTTCCAGACAGACAAATTTAGATAAATAGAACATTTCGGAAGTTTCAAATGCACGGTGCTTTCTTCCTACACCCTTCTTTCCTGCTTTGATTTTTTTTTTTCCTTCATTTGCTTCTGTTTCCTAACTTTATTTGTAAATGTAGTGCACACGTTAGTGATCATTTTTGAAATGCTAGGTGTCATCTGAGCTACCGCTGAGAAACCATTGACCATTTTGAAACGATGGAGCCTAGGAATATGTCCAGAGTAACTGAATTCATCCTATTAGGAATTCCCTTTCTATATGATCTTCACCGAGTCTTCTTCGTGGTGGGTCTATTCATGTACCTTGTAACCATCCTTGGGAATGGCTTCATCCTCATCATCGTCGCAATTGAGCCAAGACTTCAGACCCCGATGTACATCTTCCTGAGCAATCTTGCTTTCCTGGAGATCTGCTATACCTCCACTGTGGTACCCAAATTACTACAGACGTTTATACAAACCAAGACTACCATCTGCTTCCACTGTTGCCTTACTCAAGGATTTTTCCACTTCTGTTTTGGTAGTACGGAGCTTTTCATCCTCACCGCTATGGCCTTTGACCGCTATCTGGCCATCTGCAAGCCCCTTCAGTATCCCATCATGATGTCCAAGCACGTGTGCCTTCAAATGTCTTTGGCCACCTGGTATGCCGCCTTTGTGATTATCTTTTTTCATTATTTTATGGTTTGGAGATTGCCATTCTGCGGGTCCAATGTCGTTGATAGTTTCTTCTGCGATATCGGTCCTCTGTTGAGCCTTGTCTGTGAGGATACCCATCTCATTGAGTCTCTCAGACTGTTGACTGCCTTTGTGATTGTGATTATGACATTGCTTCTCATGATTTTGTCCTATGTTTTCATCATTGCCACCGTCCTGCGCATTCCCTCTGCCGTAGGACGGAAGAAGGCTTTCTCCACCTGCACATCACACCTGTTGGTGGTGTCCATATTATATGGGGCTCTTGTCTTCATGTATGTGAGGCCCAACGTCCACTCCTCATATCGCTTGACAAGGACTGTGGCGGTCTTGAACACCACTCTTACCCCAATGCTGAATCCTTTCATATACACAATTCGGAATGCCGAAGTCAAAAAAGCCATCCAGAATGTAATCCATAAAAGGAAAGGGATCTTGAATTGAGTGGAACAATAGTTCCAGGACTCTGATATGTAGTAGGAATGAGATGAAATTTAGAAAATGGTGGCATCAGTGACGTTTTGAATGACGCAATCAGAATTCAACTGGCAATAAATTCAGACTTAAAAACACCATTTGACTTTATAGTTTACAGCACAGGTAGTCCTCAACTTATGACCACAATTTGAGCTCAAATAGTTGCTGAGACATTTATTAAGTGAGTTTTGCCCCATTTTATGACCTCTCTTGCTATGGTTGTTAAGTGAATCCGAACAAGTGAATCATTGTTCAATTAGTAACATGGTTGTTAAGTGAATCTGGCTTTCATATTGACTTTGTTTGTCAGAAGGTCGCAAAAGGGGATCACCTGGGACACTGCAACCGTCATAAATATGAATCAGTTGTTAAGCGCCTGCAATGGTCATAAGTGTGAAAAACTGTCATAAGTCTCTTTTTTGGTGCCTTAATCATGTCAAACGGTCACTAAACGGTTGTAATTTGAGGACTACCTGTACAGATGCTCAAGGTTTTTAAATCCTGAATATGTCGACAGCATTTGTTATGATTCTTTTGTGTACAATCATAAATCTTATTAAGAAATACACTTTTTTATATGAAGGAAAATGGGTTTTGTTCTGCATTTATTGGAATTCATATCCCAATTTTCTTCTTGAGTGGCACTCCAAAGCTAAATAAATTAAAGGGTGGGGGGAAGAATCATTTATTCCAAGCATATATATAAGACAACAAAAATATCCAGAGAATTAGCAAAACTCAGATCAAAGTGTATTATGATTTTGACATGCTTGTCTTTTATCTAGTCCAGCGGTTCTCAACCTGTGGGTCGCGACCCTTTTGGGGGTCGAACGACCATTTCACAGGGGTTGCCGTGTGCATTAGCCCGCCATCTTGGTGCCACCGTCACTCGCAGGGGTGAAATGCTCCCGCTTCGGCCGTGCCTGCAGGTCGCCGGATAGCTAATAGCAACAGAAGCGGGAGACTTCGCCCACCCGCCTGGACGCTGCCATTTGGGTTCTTTTACCCTCTGCGCATGCGCGGAATGCTTTGCGCATGCGCAGAGGGTAACAGAACCCAGATGGCGGCATCTGGGTGAAGTCTCCCGTTTCCTTCGCTATCAGCTGTCCGGCAACCCGCAGGCAAGCCCGAACCGGGAGCACTTCACCCCTGGTGCTACGCCCCCTTTGTCACCTCATCCCGCGTGGGGAGGGGGCGGGAGTCGCGGCGGCGGGGTCGCCACACGTTAGGGAAACTGAGTAGCCCATAAAAAGGAAAGGATCTCAAAGCGAGAAACTCAAACAATGCAACAGTTCTTTCCATGCACTGCTTTGCAGAATAAAGGGGTTACACTAGAACCAAAGTTCCCAAAAGTTGTAACCGACATGTAATTTTGGACTTCATTGATCCTTTTCTTACTTTTTAAATAATATTATTATAAATAATAATTATGACCTTTCTTGCCATGGTTGTTAAGTGAATCTGAACAAGTGAATCAATTAGTAACATGGTTGTTAAGTGAATCTGGCTTTCCCATTGACTTTGTTTGTCAGAAGGTCGCAAAAGGGGATCACCTGGGACACTGCAACCGTCATAAATATGAGTCAGCTGTTAAGTGTCTGAATTTTTGAACATGTGACCATGGGGATGCTGCAATGGTACTACCGGTACAGATGCTCAAGGTTTTTAAATTCTGAACATGTTGACAGTGTTTGTTATGATTCTTTTGTGCACAATCATAATCCTTAGGAAGAAATTAACTTTTTTTATATGAAGGAAAATGTATTTTGTTCTGCATTTGTTGGAATGTATATCCCAACTTTCTTCTCAGGTGGAACTCAAAAGCTAAATAAATTAAAGGGGGGGGAAATCATTTATTCCAAGCATATATATGAGCCGAGGTGGCTCAGTGGTTAGAGTGCAGCACTGCAGGCTACTTCAGCTGACTGCTAGCTGCAGTTCGGCGGTTCAAATCTCACCGGCTCAAGGTTGACTCAGCCTTCCATCCTTCCGAGGTGGGTAAAATGAGGACCCAGATTGTTGGGGGCAATATGCTGACTCTGTGAACACCTTAGAGAGGGCTGTAAAGCACTGTGAAGCGGTATATAAGTCTAAGTGCTATTGCTATTGCTATATATAAGACAACATAAATATCCAGAGAATTAGCAAAGTGTCAACTTGCAAAGCTTTCAGGGGGGGGGGGAGAACTGACAGAGCTGCTTGGTTGCCCCAACTGAAAATACATTCCACACATGCCTTTCTCCAGATTGTATCCTAGGTTACCGGAGTCAGCAGGAGGGGTATGGGTTTTACAGCCCGCCAACGTAGTTCATTGGAGAATGTGATTTATGACATGCCCAGGGAGGAGGGGGGAGACAGGGTCATGGAGGCCCATAAATTACATCTCTGACCTCATAAATTACATGAGGTCAGAGCTGACTCCACCTGAGTAATTGCCGGAATGTTGCTCCTAATAAATGACTGGATTTCTTTTGAAACTTGGCTCGTGGCTCATGAATTAATTAGGGCATCTTTCGGAAACTTCACACAAAGCTCAGATCAAACTGTATCATGATTTTGATATGCTTCTCTTTTACCTAGTCAGTAGTCCGTAAAAAGGAAATAATAATTTTAAAAACCAAGAATGAATGTCACTAAATGAATGATTATAAGTCGAGAACTCCCTGTAAGGATTTTTTTTTTAAAGAAACAATGCATGTAGGAACAGTTTCACCAAATATTTCAAAATTGACTCGCCCAATGGCATGCAATTGACTATTCCTTTATTACAGTCAATGTCAGGACTTCCACCCAATTACTGTAGTTTACTGCTCGATCAGAAGAATGAATTTGATAAAACAAATCTTTTCAGACAAAAACATTATTGAGCCATGGTTTATTTGTGAATATTTTTATTTATTTATTCAATTTCTCTCCCCCCCCCCCAATTTATTTATATATTTTCTCTTTACATACAATAAGTGCTTAGTGAACAGTGTACTGTCTGGCTCAATTTTCTTACATAATCCTACTTTTTCAGTTCCTAGTTTCTATTTCTATTATCCAGCCCTTGATAAAACAAGTCCCAAGTTTGAAAATATTTTGTGTCTTCTTTTATCTTCAGTGTTAGTCTATCCATTTCTGCACAGTCTAATATTTTTTTAAATTATATCTTCTTCTGTAGGTGTTTTCTCGTTTTTCCAGTATTGTGCAAATACAATTCTTGCTGCTGTCAAAACGTGTAATATTAAATATAGATTCCCTTTATCATATTTTTCTGGCATTATGCCTAATAAAAATTGTTCTGGCTTATAATCTATATGCTGCCTTATCATTTTTTTCTAACCACATATGCACTTTCGTTCAAAATGTTTTTGCTTTTGGACACGTCCACCACATGTGATAATATGTGCCCGGTGTTTATTTATTCAATTTCTATAGCCATCCAACTCAACCAAGGGACTCTGGGCGACTTACAATAACAGATGTAAAATGTTGTTAAATTCTTGGTTTTCTCATTCACACCTAACACTCAATATTCTGTTCTTATTTATTTATTTATTTGTTTATTCATTCATTCATTTGTTCATTTGTTCATTCATTTATCACATTGTTAAACTGCCCTACTCGCTCAAAGGGGATGTTTGATAAACTTCATTGAAAGAGTAAAATAGAGAGAGAGAAAAATGTTTAAAAAGACAGAGAAAATATATAAATCACATCATATATACTATCCTTGTTAGTCATCCTGGATTAGTTTCCCATTCATTCTTGATCCTAACTTTTTTAAAAAATGAATTAATCTCACTCCTTCACTATACACCTGTGTATATGAAGTTCTTTATACAATTATACTTTCCTGAAGAAAAGTTCTACATCACTTGCAATACCCCCGAGGACCTGTTAAGAAATCACATAAGGGGAAAAAAAGAACTCTTCCAGCTATTCACACTTACCAAACAGAGTTATATGTAAGGCTTTTCTTTGTTAATATGGTCATCAGAATACGCTCAATGGTGACTAAGAAGGTAAGAACAGAAATTATCTATTTGATCTGGACTGTAATCCTGGTTAAAGACTGTGCCCTTATCAACATCTGTAAAACTGATGTTTGTGAGGGAAAAAAAATCAACATTTTTTCTGTGCTCAAAGGAGAAAATCTTTACAGGTGGAAGCTGTGATGATAGAGAGCTAAATAGCTAGCCAGCAAGAAAGAGTGTGTGAGACAGAGACAGATGATAGATAATAGAAGACAGGCAGATAGATGATAGATAGATGTTAGATAGATAAATAGATGATAGATAGATAGATGGATAGATGGATGATGGGTGGGTGGGTGGAGAGAGAGAGAGAGAGAGAGAGAGAGAGAGAGAGAGAGAGAGAGAGAGAGAGAGAGAGAGAGAGAGAGAGAGAGGGAGATGGATCATTGATGTGTGGTTGGGCAGGCGGGGGGATGGATGGATGCATGGATGGAAGGACAGACGAACAGATGGACAGACAGCTAGACAGACAGACAAATGGATAGATGGATAGATATATAGACGGATAAACAGACAGACACAGACATAGACAAAGACAGACAGATGTAGACAGACAGAAATGAAAGATAGATAGATAGATAGATAGATAGATAGATAGATAGATAGATAGANAAGGAAGGAAGGAAGGAAGGAAGGAAGGAAGGAAGGAAGGAAGGAAGGAAGGAAGGAAGGAAGGAAGGAAGGAAGGAAGGAAGGAAGGAAGGGAGAGAGACAGACAGACAGACAGATACATAGATACTTAGATACATAGATACATAGATACATACTGTAGATACATAGATAAATAGATGTAGACTGAGCCATGATATATAGATATTGTGGAATGTAGGTGATGTTGTTGAAATGATAACCATAACTTATACCAAGTTTTGGGACCCCAGATTACATATACCCTTGAAAATCATGCCTGAAAGTCCTGTCATGGATGTGTTGATATAAAGTCACACCTGGACCAGAGCCAAAACTGACTGTGGTTTATTTCAATCTAATTAAGCACCATGAAATAAAATTCCTGTGAATGCAGTGATAAGGTTTTTTATTTTCTGTTGTATTAATCTGTTTGAATTGGGGTGGTGGGAAGGTTTTTCTAGGGATCCATTCAAGATTTAGTCTGGGCCATTGATGATCCAGCAGCCTTGAATTTTGCATCCTTCACGTCTAAGAAAAAGCAGTTTATCTCCCAAGGTTAATTCTTCTTACGAGCTAAGAGGTATGACCAGAGGTGGTATTCAGCCGGTTCTGACCGGTTCGGGCGAACCGGTAGTAGCAACCTGTGGGTGGGCTGGCCCACCTTCCCTGGCACTATGCCATCCTATTTAGCCACGTTTTCAAGCCACGCGCATACATGCAAACCCTGCACGCAAGCAAAGCGCATGCGCAGAAGGGCATGCACATGCGCGGAAGGGGCACGTGCGAGCGAAGGTAGTGCAAGCGTGCTCAGATTTTCGGTGCTGGGCAAACCGGTAGGTAAATTATGTGAATCCCACCTCTGGGTATGACCCTAAGAAGCAAGAGGTAGCCAGCCACCTTCTCCCATAATTGTCTATGAAAGCTCTTTCTGCTCCTGCAGTGAAGGAAAAGTTGTTTCCTGGTCAAGGGATGACTTTACACAATCGGTTCTTGTGAAGGTAATTAAAATGAGCCCTAACCTGATGATCATGAACAATTTGTAAACTGAGATGAACATTTAAAAAACAACAACCAGGGAAAATATTTTGCAATTTTGTTTTGAAGTTCAGCAAGTATTTGAGCCCTTGGAAGCTAATAGAAAGGAATCAGGTAAGGTCACCTAATTATTTATCTGATTTGGATTCTACTTGTTGTTCAGAAACTCAAAGCAGCATGCATTTTTTTTCCATATCACCCACCCTCCCTCCATTTTATCCCCATAACAACAAAAATTTTCCTGCTATGAAATGCCTAAAAAGTAGTAACACCTTTACATAAACCATCTTCCATTCCCAGCTTATGCATGAAGGACTCAGTCTCTTACCATGGATTGTTTGTAGCTGCTAAGCATTATTTTGAAAATGCAAAATGCTGAATTGGGAGAGATCGTTCTCCTGTTGAGCTTAAGTATCTCTGGATGCTAGAATCTCACATCCTCAGAGTTCTAAGGAGCCTAAGATATGGAATTGTCTTACAAATATTTAACCATGCTTATTTTACGGATGTAACACTACAGATCAATGAAGAGAGGGGTGCTCCTTTAAGAACATCCTTGTAAAGCTATAGAAAGTTGTTACTCTTTGAAATCAACGTGGGTTATGATTTGTAACCTGTTAGAAATCTGAGAAAATTAATGTTTTTCAGCCTTGCTTTGGCTCTGGAGGGAAAAACAAACAGGGGAAAACCCTGCTTGCCACTCTTTTAATCTAATAGGTTTTTGCTGGGATTTTATGAGATCATGGAAGGCAACACCATGATTCCAGAGAAATCCACCCCCATTCTCCTCTCCTGTCCTTTCCTCTCCTCCCCTTCTGTTCTCCACTTCTCTCCTTTCCTCTCCATTCTCTTCTCTTCTCTTCTCTTCTCTTCTCTTCTCTTCTCTTCTCTTCTCTTCTCTTCTCTTCTCTTCTCTTCTCTTCTCTTCTCTTCTCTTCTCTTCTCTTCTCTTCTCTTCTCTCCTCTCCTCTCCTCTCCTCTCCTATCCTCTTCTCTACTATACTCTTCTCTACTCTGCTCCCTCCTCTCCTCCCCTCTCCTCTCCTCTCCTCTCCTCTCTTCTCCTCCCCCACTTCTCCTCTCCTCTCCCCCCCTTCTCTTCTCCTCCTCCTCCTCCTCCTCCTCCTCCTCCTCCTCCTTTTCTGTTCGATTCTGACCAGCTGAAAGTTGACTCAGCCTTCCATCCCTCCAAGGTTGGTAAAATGAGGACCTAGATTGTTGGGGGCAATATCCTGACTCTATAAACCACTTAGAGAGGGCTGTAAAGCACTGTAAAGTGGTATATAAGTTTAAGTGCTATTACTACACTTGAAGGCCTCATGAAACCACGATAGAACACAATGTTGCTAGTTTCTGGGCAAGGTCTGTTTAATTTCTTCATATTTTCATCTTGAATTTTATATTTTTAATGTTATGTCATACAGTGTGCCTTATTGCGATGCTTCTGATGCGAATAAACAAAGAAATCTCATTATTTTGCTTACATGATTATAAGAAGTAAATTACCAATTGTGTGAGTCCATTTTTTATAACTGATTTTGAAAGATAACAATTTGAGTTTGCAAAAACTATTCCCATATGAAATTTCAGATATTAATCCTGGGTATCAGAATGTTATGTAACACTCGCTATCCTTTATTCAGGAAGATATATTTTCTTCTTACACATGGTCTCCTTTTTATTGTAGGAAAGAAGAATATGGCCAATGTAACATTGGTTGAAGAGTTCATTCTTGTGGGATTTCCACAATTACACGAGCTGACAATGCTGTTTTATACCATAGTTCTACTGATGTACCTACTGTCACTTCTAGGGCACACTTTAATCATCTTTATTGTTATCATGGAACCCATGCTCCATACGCCAATGTATTTCTTCCTCCTCAACTTCTCCCTGGCTGAGATCTGTTCCACATCAGCAGAAATCCCCGAAATGCTGACCAATATCATCTTGGGTAAAAATACCATCTGTTTTTTATGCTGCGTGGCACAATTTTTCACGGTCTTTGTAATGGGAGGGGTTGAGCTCCTGATGCTCTCGATCATGTCTTTTGATCGCTACATGGCCATTTGTAAACCTTTAATCTATAAAATGGTCATGACCAATCAATTCATCTTTCAGTTGGCTTTGGTGGCTTGGATTGGAGGGTTCCTGATTGTCTTTTCACAGACCGTAGTGATATGGACATTTCCTTATTGCAGGGACAATGTCATTGACCACTTCTTTTGTGATGTCGGACCCGTTCTGAAATTGGCCTGCACTGATACAACTCTGATAGAGCTAATTGGTCTCATCTATGGTGCCACTTTCATGTGGGGGTCCCTTGGTCTTTCCCTGATATCATACATGCACATTGTAGCTGCTATAATCCGGATTTCTTCTGCCACTGGACGCTCCAAAGCCTTCCTCACCTGTGCCTCTCACCTCACCGTTCTAATTATCTTCTACACATCAGGCATGATCATGTACTTGCGTCCTTCTACACATGGTGATGCTCAACTCAATAAAGTCATATCGCTTTTGCGCACAAGCTTTGTACCCATGTTAAATCCTTTCATCTACACAATCCGGAACAGTGAATTCAAGACAGCTCTTGACAAAACAATGAGACGGATGGTGGTTCTTTAGGACTTAGGAATGTTTTTTTAAAAAAATAAATAAAGAAACTAAAAGGGTGATTTGTTGTGGTTTTATGCATTAGCATTAATTAAGTAGCAATAAAACTATTAGTTTGTATATGATGTACATTTGGTTTACTGCTGTAGGAAGTTAGCACCCACCCCTCTCCTGGAAAAATGAAATATCCTAGGGAAAATTAAAAAGGCAGAATTATATAGAATATCTCTAGAGAAATTGAGAAACATGCTTTTAGAAAGGAAACAGACTCACTCTTAGTAGCCCCCACCTTTGTCAATGGGCCATCAAAGAATGGCCCAGCTCACTCATCCCCCCACCTTTGTCAATGGGCAGTCTATTCTACATAACAAAGAGCATTAGCCCTCTGCCTCATGGCACCTGGGAAGATTGCATCAGCCAGCACTCAAACTAGCTTGGTATTCAGGACAGCCTACAGAGTTGCCCCATGGGAGTCT
>QLTV01000440.1:153615-166153 GCA_003457575.1 Thermophis baileyi
GATATCTGGGAGGTCTGTGCTGACTCCAGAGCCTCCAGAGGCTGACATCAGGGAGGCCAAGGAACAGGGGGAGCCTGTTCCCAATGCGTGCATGAGAAGAGCTGCCAGAAGGCAAGAACAGTTAAGGAAGAAAAGGACTACTAGGGAGTAAGGCTTGGAGATCATTGGCCCCTCCCATAGGCTATATAAGTGGAGAACACGAAAGGGTTCATTGCAGGAAGCAACTCAGTTCATCTCTCGTTCTCGTCATTGCAACTCGGATTCAGTTTTTATTCCTGTTTGAACTTGCCAAGTTTTTCCTGCACATTGGTCTTTGGCAGTTTGCCAAAGAAGAGCAAGGTTCGTGTGTGTTATCTGCCTTTCCCTGAAAGACTTCAATCGGACTTGTTTTATTTTGTTAGGACTTTTCTCTGCCTTTCCTTGAAAGACTTTAGTCGGACTTGCTTTACTTTGTTTGGACTTATGACGACTGCTAATGCAAATAATTAGCAGCCGTTACAAATAAAAGAGGTTTGTGAGACACCGTTTGTGCCGTGTTATTTAATCAGGAAGCCTAGGTCAGAACAGATAATCTTCTAGTGGCTTGGCTTCTTTTCCTAATCAATATTCTTATGTCTAAATGTTTCTAAGAGGCAGTGGCTAGTTTGTTTTCCTTAAAAATGCAGGTATTTATGGGGAGGGACTTAATTGCCTTAAATAACACAATTTATTTCCATTTGACTACTATGATATGATATTACAGATGAACAATTCCCCTGGTCTCCATGAAACTCCCTATCCATCTATTTTCTTCTAAAAGGTCCTTTTAACTCCAAACAAAGAAGATGTGATGCTTTCATGATCTCCCAAACCACCAGTCTCTACTATCTTCTTTATGTACCAGAATATCTCTGTGACTTCTTGAAAGTCTTACTAAGTCCCAGTTAAATGGTTTGATGGCCTAAAAAAAAGCTAGTTCCAAAAAGAAGAGCGTGTAATTAATCTGCCCATTGTTTGTTCATTGTTCAGTCACTAAGTTGAGTCTGACGATTCATGACCCCATGGACCACAGTATGCCAGACCTACCTGTCCTCCACTGTCTCCTGGAGTATGTCCAAATTCATGTTTGTTGCATTGATGACACTATCCAACCATCTCATTTTTGGCTGTCTCCTTTTCCTTTCCTCTTCAATCTTTCCTAACATCAGGGTCTTTTCCAATGAGTCCTCTCTTCTCATAGGTGGCCAAAGTATTTGAGCTTCAGGTTCAGTATCTGTCCTTCCAGGGTTGATTGCCTTTAGGATTGACTGATTTGATCTCCTTGCAGTCCAAGGGACTCTCAAAAGTGATCAATCCATATTTCTCAGATTGACTATGGATTTTTTTTTGTATGACCAATTTCCATTATTTATCCATTAGAGAGCCAAGGTGATGCAGTGGTTAGAGTGCAGTACTGCAGGCTATTTCAGCTGACTGTTAGCTGCAGTTCGGCAGTTCAAATCTCACCAAGCTCAAGGTTGACTCATCCTTCCATCCTTCCGAGGTGGGTAAAATGAGGACCTCGATTGTTGGGGGCAACAGGCTGACTCTGTAAACCACTTAGAGAGGGCTGTAAAGCACTGTGAAGTGGTATATAAGTCTAAGTGCTATTGCTATTGCTATTATTTGAATATCGTCCTTTGAAAAACTCTATACTGTACATAACCTACTAATTTGCAGGAGAGAAACTATCACATCACTTGTGCTATCCCTAAGGAACTATAAAGAAATCACATGAGGGAAAAAAAATCTGCCAACTCTTCATTGTTACTGAACAGAGTTATATGTAGAAACATTCCTCTCTAAACCTATCTCCAGAACATGTTTGATGCTTGCTGTAAGGTAAGAAAGAAGATACTATATTTGATGTGGATTGTAAGGTCTTTCACAGTTATGGTAATTTGGGGGTTGGGTGAAATCATTTTGAGATTCAAATGGACCCTTAGCAATAGCTGTAAGATCTATGAGAAAAGATCATTTTAATTTGCTTGAAGCTTTAAATGTAGAAATGTAAATACCCAGAAAATATCACTATGATAGTTAAATGATAGAGAGATAGAGACAGAGTATAGTATGTATATAATTCTCTAAAAAGTATGGGTTCATGTAGGTTTGAGGGTTCCCCTTTACACTTGGCCTTGAACACCAAGAGATATTGAAGAATTTGCAAGCCCATTGGTGTCCATCGGCCTAATAGTAATAGTAATGCAGCCTTAGTGAATAGTTTGACAGTGGTGAGGGAATTATTTGTTTAGCAGAGTGATGGTGTTTGGGGGAAAACTGTTCATGTGTCTAGTTGTTCTGGTGTGCAGTGCTCTATAACGTCGTTTTGAGGGTAGGAGTTGAAACAGTTTGTGTCCAGGATGTGAGGGGTCTGTAAATATTTTCACAGCCCTCTTTGACTCGTGCAGTATACAGGTCCTCAATGGAAGGCAGGTTGGTAGCAATTGTTTTTTCTGCAGTTCTAATTATCCTCTGAAGTCTGTGTCTGTCTTGTTGGGTTGCAGAACCAAACCAAACAGTTATAGAGGTGCAGATGACAGACTCAATAATTTCTGTGGATAGAACCTAGAAATTTGAAGGTCTCTACTGTTGATACTGTGTTGTCTAGTATTGTAAGAGGTGGTAGAATGGGAAGGTTTCTCCTAAAGTCTACCACCATTTCTACGGTTTTGAGTGTGTTCAGTTCCAGATTGTTCCAGTCGCACCACGAGGCTAGTTGTTCAACCTCCCATCTGTATGCGGTTTCATCATTGTCTCGAATGAGACCAATCACTGTGGTATCATCTGCAAACTTCAGTAGTTTAACAGATGGATCGTTTGAGATGCAGTCATTGGTATATAGAGAGAAGAGAAGTGGTGAGAGCACACAGCCTTGGGGGGGGCCCTGTGCTAATTGTACAGGTATCTGATGTGATTTTGCCTAGTTTCACCTGCAGCTTCCTGTCTGTTAGGAAGACATAGGATACTAAATAAGCAATCAACAAAAATCATACTAGGAAACTAAATAAAACAATATAAATTGTAAGGACACCACCAACAAAGTTATAGTCATAAGTAGAAAAGGAGATAGGTAATAGAAAGGATGAGAAGAATAATAGTAACACAGTCTTAGTAAATGGTTTGACAATTTTGTGGGAATTAGTTATTTAGCAGAGTGATGGCATGCAGGGAAAAACTGTCCTTGTGTCTAGTTGTTCTGGTGTGCATTGCTCTATAATGTCGTTTTGAGGGTAGAAGTTGAAACAATTTATGTCCAGGATGTGAGAGGTCTGTGGATATTTTCACAGCCCTCTTTTTGACTCGTGCAGTATACAGGTCCTCAATGGAAGACAGGTTGATAGCAATTGTTTTTTTCTGCAGTTCTAATTATCCGTTGAAGTGTGTGTCTTGTCTTGTTTGTTTGCAGAGCCAAACCAGACAGTTATAGAGGTGCAGATGACAGACTCAATAGTTCCTCTGTAGAACAATTGAAAAACAAGAGAGTACCATTCTTACCTTGGAGTAACTGATCAGTGAGGGCTAAAAACAGATACCAATTCCAGACATGCAAATTATGAAATACAATACTTTTGTAGTAGAATAAAAGAGAAATTCGTTCAAATTGCAACTGCTTCCTGTCTACAAATATCCCTCACCACTCCTACATCTTTTTAATGTAAATTAATTCTGTGTGTGTATATGTGTGTGTGTGTGTGTGTGTTTATGTGTGTGTGTAGAGGTGTGAGGTTGCATGAATAGACAGTACATCTTTTTAATCACTTTGGGAAGGCACCTGATATTATTACACACCGCAATGAAGTTATGAAAGGGTTTGCCTGCAAAGTTTAATACTCTCAATTTTAAAAAAAGTCAACGTATTTCTGAAGGCTGTCCTTCAGAAATATTACATTAAAGAAGAAAGATTATGTCAGATTTGTTTATTCCCATATTAGATTTCAGAAAGAATAAAACAAATTCTGAAACGCTTCCAAGTAGCATGCAATATTTCAGTGAGGAAAAAGGGTAATGACATTTTATGAGGAAGAAATTAATTTCCTGCCTTCCCTCACATCCTGAATCAAATAGCCACAGATTCTCTGAGAGTGGTGGTGACATTTCCAAAACCACTAATTAATCAACAGTTGTACGAGTAAAAAATATATGAAATGGTTCAGTAGCCTTGCACAGCAATTCACTTCAGCCATTTATGTGTTTATCATTTGCTCAGATCCTGTTGTATACCTTTCTTACACCACAAATGATAATGTTTCCATAAATTATTGTATCATTTTAGAAAAGAAGAAGGGGATGTCAAATGCTACATTTTTCAATGAATTTATTCTTCTTGGATTTTCGGAATTTCATGAACTGGACCTGGGATTTTATATACTCCTGCTTCTGATGTACCTTCTGTCCCTTGTAGGACATTCCTTAATCATCACTGTGGTTTCCATGGAACCTAAGCTCCATACTCCAATGTATTTCTTCCTCCTCAACTTCTCTCTGGCTGAGATTTCTTCCACAACATCAGAGATACCAAAGATGTTGGTCAATAGCTTCTCTGGCAAAAACACCATCTGCTTTGCATGTTGCATGGCCCAAGGTTTCATGGTCTTCACAATGGGAGCTGTGGAGTTCATCACTCTCACGATCATGTCTTTTGACCGCTACGTGGCCATCTGCAAACCTTTGCATTATCAAACCATTATGACTAGTGGACTCTGTCTTAAATTCTCTTTGCTGGCATGGATTGGTGGGTTTGGACTCATATTTCCTCAGTCGGTCGTGGTGTGGACGTACCCCTACTGTGGACCCAATCTCATTGATCATTTCTTTTGTGACATTGGTCCAGTTTTGCAGTTGGCTTGTGCTGATACAATAGTGATTGAGCTAATAGGATTCATTTATGGTGCTGCTATCATGTGGGGTTCCTTTGGGTTCTCTCTGATTTCATATATGCGCATTATAAATGCCATACTTCAGATCCCTTCTGCCACTGGGAGGTCCAAAGCCTTTTTCACCTGTGCTTCCCATCTCATTGTTCTAACCGTTTTCTATACAGCAGATATGCTTATGTACTTGAAACCTTCAACACATGGTGACACCCGACTCAATAAGGCAATCTCTCTTGTGCGCACCAGTTTTGTACCCATGTTAAACCCTTTCATCTACACAATCCGGAACAGTGAATTCAGAACAGCTTTGTGGAAAGCAGTAACCAAAAAGATGAGATTCTAACATGGTGTATGAACGCTAAATATCTAGGTGTTTCTATTATCTCTCTTTCTGAAAGAGAACTATGGAGTCCTTGATGCTCTCTGATCTTGGTTGCTTCCTTGCATGCATTTCATTACCCAAATAGGCACACCCATCATCAGCACTGCTGTCCCTGATGTTGTTACCTAATTGGGTAATGAAACGTCTGCAAGAAAACAACCAAACTCAGAGACAACCAAGGACTCCACAGTTCAACCCTGACATGGGTGGGTTCTGACTTACCTCGCTCCTCATGCACTGCATGGGCACGCAAGCGCATGCGCAGTGCTAAAAACCAAGCTTCTGCACATGCACAGAAGCAAAAAACAGCTTCTGCGCATGCGCAGAAGCAAAAAACAAGATGGCGGCGCCTACAGTGCCGCCAAGAGAGCCGGTTCTGGGGCGTGTCCAGCCGGCCATCGCTGCCGGTTCAACAAGCGGGGGGAAATTCCCGCTACCGGTTCTATAGAGCCGGTCCGAACTGGCAGGAACCCACCTCTGAACCCTGAGCTACAAATATTCTCTTCTGCTGAAAGAGAAAATATTTTGTAATCCTCATCACATTTGTCTGTTGGGATATCTTTCAATGGTTGCACATCCATCTGGGATGAAATACGAAATTGCATATGAAATTGTGAATTCTTTAAAATAGTTCATGGCTCTTGTGAAGTCTTTGTCCATTTGACAATGTCTAGCTTGGACTAGGCATGCATTAAGAAGGCTCAAACCAGTTTATGTATGTTGAAGCATTTTTTCACATCCATGCTCACATTGCTATGGAGGAGAGTGGTGCTATGATTTAATGGAAGAAATGTACAAAGCTCTGTTAATCTCTGAACATTTAAAAGATTAACAATGCCCTAAGAATTCAAAGCTGAATATCAAACAGGACTGTGTGTTCAATGACTTTTTCTATTTAGTATAGAAAAGCTAAGAAGCATTAACAGAGCTTCGGTGACTGATGAGTATACATCACAATTCTATTTGGTTCAAATCTCCATCTCCTCCTCCTCCTCCTCCTCCTCCTCCTCCTCCTCCTCCTCCTCCTCCATGTGTAAGGGAAATCTGCAGAACTGGGAGACTAAGGCACCAGAGAGCAGGACAAGAAGTAAAGGGTAGATCATCAGAGAGATAGCCAACCTAGAAGAAAGGAGAAATTTTCTGACATTGAGAACAATTAATCAATGGAATAGCTTGCCATCTGGAGTTGTGGGTGCTCCATCACTGGAGGTTTTCAAAAATAGACTGGACAACCATTTGCCTGGGATGGTATAAGTCTCCTGCCTTTAGCAGGGGGTTGGACTTGAAGACCTCTGAGGTCCCTTCTAGACCTATGATTCTAGGACCTTAAAGATTTAAACAAGTATAGATCTTTCCATGGGAGAAAGCCTAAATGGACCATCAGTAAAAAATAAAAATTCAAGCACAAAACATGTTTTTAAAAAATTGGGAAGTTTGATGTTTAACCAACATCTTGAACTGAAAGCCAACCGGTAACCCCTGTCATTTATGAAGATAACCATTAATTTACACAAAGGAACCACTTTTGCAATGAAATCTACTATAGTAACTTAGATGAAGTTTATTTAAAGGTCCATAAGCCAGGAATGTTCCATCCAATCTAATTCAAGTTTTTGATATCCCAACAGCTATAGAATTGGACCTTACTGGAACATGGGGGAGAATCTGGCATCAACAGAGGCATAAATACTGTATTCCTGATTCCTCAAACAACGTTCCCTTCTACCCTCAACACTATGAGTTATTCCTTTTACATAGAGGGAGGAGATAAATTGGAATCATCATCATCTCCTCCTCCTCCTCCTCCTCCTCCTCCTCCTCCTCCCACTTATTCAAAACAAATTTCTTTCTTCCTCTTATTTTGAGCAGTCATCAAGTCTAACATCAGCTGTTGGCTTTTGATTATGTGTGGAGTAGCCCTCACAATTTCTGGATGTAGGATATAGAAGTCAATGATTCCATGAATAGTTAATATAAATGTAGATTTGTTTTAAGGTTTTTATCAAGAATATATTGGGATTCATACTATCATTTTTAAGTTACAGATGGTCCTCAGCTTACAACTATTCATTTAGCAACCATCCAAAGTTACAACGGCACTGAAACATAAGTAATGTATAAGAAGGTGAATGATCATGCTCTCAGTCTGACTTTAAGAGAATACATTTCTTCAAGAATGGGGAACTCTGAGTAAATTCCCCTTTTCTATCTACTTTTGACTAGGAGGTG
Organism: Thermophis baileyi; assembly: GCA_003457575.1. Lineage (NCBI taxonomy): Eukaryota > Metazoa > Chordata > Lepidosauria > Squamata > Dipsadidae > Thermophis > Thermophis baileyi. The sequence goes on from QLTV01000440.1 coordinate 161,122, forward strand.
TCAAGGCAGACTGAACAGCCCCCATCATTTTTCACAGATCACTGCCTTCCATGCAATTTAATTTAGTATCTGAAAAATAACATGAACCTTGTGACTGAAAGAGTTTGAAGGGGTTTGTCTTCCTCCCTTCTCTTAGCATAACTTGGATGAGAGCAACCAGATTTAAGATGACAGCATTTAACTAGATTAATAGCAATAGCGCTTAGACGTATATACCGCTTCACAGTGCTTTACAGCCCTCTCTAAGCAGTTTACAGCAGTATTACTAAGCAGTATTGCTCCCAACAATCTGGTTCCTCATTTTACCAACCTCAGAAGGATGGAAGGCTGAGTCAACCTTGAGCCGGTCAGGATCAAACTGCTGGCAATGGGCAGAATTAGTCTGCAGTACTGCATTCTAACCACTGCGCTGCCAAGGCATTGACTTTGCGAAGGATTTGAACACACTGTAAGTGGGAAAACGAAGTCCAAACACTGGTGATTGGCTTTTCCATGTGGAATAGAGAGGGGTACACTCTTGTCCTTTTGCCTTGGATCTACTTCAGGTGGCCTTACTGGTGGTGAGGTCTATATTTCTTCAAGTTCTCTTTTGTGTCCTTCCGTAGACTTGGCTCACCGCCAAGATCACCTCCAAAGAGTTCTGTAACCAATTAGTTGACTTCTATTCCCAAATGATAATCTTTGGCTCAGTTTGGGATCTTGTAATAATTTATTGTTGCCAGTATTATTATTTTTTAAAAAAACCAGGTCATTATCACATAGATTCACTAATGAACCTCACTCTGAGAGAACATCATAGCCCTTTGTTTTTCAGTCTGATTAATCTGCTGTACGCTGCTTGGTTTCTCCATCACCATCATCAACTAATCATATAGAAATTATTCTATAGACAATATTTCGGGTTTCATAGGTATGTTATGGCCAAATGATATGCTACATTGTTTGAAAGCTTTCTAAGAAAGAAAAGAGATTAACCATTTGTCTTTTTTTCCCTAACAATGTTGCCAAGTTTTATTATGTATAGACCATATAGATGTATAGGAGTATATCTCATATTAAAGCTGTATAAGTCTATAAGTCTTAGACTGTCTCTTAGTTGAATTCATCTATGTTCAGAGATCTTCGCATTAATTTTGTTTGTATTTTCCACATTCTCCATTACATCTGTAGCTTCCAATTTCTGGAAAAAGAGAACTCACTAAAACGTACCACTAGATGATGCTTATATACTTGAAAGAATATTTAATATTCTACCAATGAAGGAGAATATCTGTAACTCAGGGTTGAAATGAGGGGTCCTTGGTGCTCTCTGAGCTTGCTTGTTTTTAATACAGTCTGATGTGGCTACCTAGTTTGGGTAATGAAATGTCTGCAAAAAAACAAGCAAGCTCAGAGGGCACCAACAGCCTTGATCTCTGTTATCTTGTCCATCCTCTGAATTGATATTTCTGATTTGTGACATATAAAACTCATCCCAACTCTAAAAGGGCAGTGTAAGTACTTATATTTATAATATAAATTATATTATAATTATATTATAATTATAATATAATTATATAATTATATTAGCACACCTCGCTAAAGGGAAAAAAATTTCAAAGCTGGACTTAAGGGAAGCTTACTATCGGATCAGAATTAAGGAGGGGGATGAGTGGAAAACTGCGTTTAACACCCCCCCTTGGGTGCTACCAATTCAAAGTGCTCCCTTTTGGGTTACAAGGGGCCCCCGCAGTATTTATGCAATTAATAAACGAAGTTCTACATGAGCATTTATATAAGGGGGTCCTGGTCTACTTAGATGATATTCTTTTATACTCCGAGACCAAAGCAGAACATGTAAAACTAGTCAGGGCTGTTTTAAACAAGACATTTGAATTTTGATGTGATTCAGTTGACATTGGTCAACATAGTACTACTTGTTACATACATTAGATATGACAGTTCCATGGATTGGGATCAAATGCCATCCAACTGCAAATAATACAAAACGTTTTTCCAACCTTGGAAGGAGGAATTCCATTAACACCCCCCAACAGCAAATTCTATGGTCCCAGAAATATTTCCGAGGGATTACAGGTTCAATCTCTAAATGCACAGGATCACAATCTAAAAGCTAAAACATATGAAGAATGGTTGCAGGAATTGGGTATGTCCAGTCTAGTGAAAAGAAGGACTGGTGGGGTAGGGGGAGAGACATGATAGCAGTGTTGCACTATCTAAGGGGCTGCCACAAGGAAGGGGGAGGGGTCAACTTATTATCCAAAGCACCTGAGGGCAGGACAAGAAGCAATGGGTGGAAACTAATCAAGGAGAGAAGAGAAGCAAACTAGAAATAAGGAGAAATTTTCTGACAGAACAATTAATCAGTGGAATGGCTTGCCTCCAGAAGTTGTGGGTGCTCCAATATTGGAGGATTTTAAGAAGAGACTGGACAATCATTTGACTGAAATGGTATAGGGTTTCCTGCCTGAGCATGGGGTTGGATTACAAGACGTCCAAGATCCCTTCCAGCTCTATTCTGATTGATTGATTGATTGATTGATTGACCTCCAAGATCATTTCCAGCTCTGTTGTTATGTTATTCCATTATATATTGATTCCTGAAATTATTACAACATGGGTATTATTTTATTGAAAATATTAAATAATGCATGCTTAGACTCGTCATTAACATAAGCTCCTTTGCTTGTCATTGGGTAGTACCTTTCCTCAAATATGTCATTTAATGAGGAAATGTAATTTTTCAATGTTTTGACTCATGATATAACTGAATCCAGGGAAGACAAATTTCCTGAATCTGAAAAATAATGACCTTGTTATTCTCGATTTTGAACAAATCGACGCCCAATTAATTTAACTTTTTTTTTTTATGATTCCAGCGGACTACAAATAATAAAAGAAAGTATGAGGTCTGAAAATTACAGCATGGTGAAAGAATTCATTTTAATAGGTTTTCCTGGCATCCAGAAATTCAAGGTTCCTGTGTGCCTGATCCTAGCAGCGATCTACATATTAATATTAAGTGGGAATGTTCTGATTATCTTCTTTGTGTGGAAAGACTATCGACTCCACACCCCCATGTATTGGCTTCTGGGCAACCTTTCTTTCTCAGGACTTTGCTTCACTACTGTTATTATTCCCCAAATGATGTTCAATATAATCACAGAGCGAAAAGTTATTTCTTTTATGGGTTGCATGATCCAGATATATTTCTATTTTTTTCTTGGGAACTTCAGATTACGTTCTGGTAGCTATCATGGCCTTTGATCGCTACGTGGCCATCTGTAACCCCTTGAGATATTCTGTCATCATGAGTGGTTGGTTCACCTTCCAGCTTGCTGCTGGGTCATGGACAGCAGCCTTTTTCTCAGTCCTTTTCTCAGCCATCCCCTTTTATCTGATCCCATTTTGTGGTCCCAATGTTATTAACCACTTCTACTGTGATATCCTTCCTGTGCTCAGGCTGGCCTGTAAGGACACAACCACACTGAAATGGTTGAGCTATATATCAACGGCTCTTGTTGTTCTGTGTTCACTTTCCCTAACCTCAGTGTCTTACATATATATCATTGCCACCATCCTACGCATTCCATCTTCAGCTGGCCGACAAAAAGCGTTTTCAACCTGTGGCGCTCACATTACTTTGGCCTTGATTTTTTATGGATGTTCCATTTTCATGTATCTTCTACCAGAGAAAATCCATTCCTCTGGCTTCTACAAAGGTGTGGCCCTGCTTCACACTGTGGTGACACCTTTGCTGAATCCATTCATATATACCCTTCGGAATGAGAAAGTAAAGGAAGTCTTCAAAGATGCATTAAAAGAGCCGAGGTGGTGCAGTGGTTAGAGTGCAGCACTGCAGGCTACTTCAGCTGACTGCCGGCTGCAGTTCAGCGGTTCAAATCTCACCGGCTCAAGGTTGACTCAGCCTTCCATCCTTCCGAGGTGGGTAAAATGAGGACCCAGATTGTTGGGGGCAATATGCTGACTCTGTGAACCGCTTAGAGAGGGCTGTAAAGCACTATGAAGCGGTATATAAGTCTAAGTGCTATTGCTATTGCTAAAACGAATGGACATCCTTGCCCCCAGAAAGGAGCGACCATTCATTTAATTCAAGAGTATGTTGATTCTGATACCAATGTATATCCCAGTGTGATTTTTTTTTTCATGCCTTGGGTTATTGTAAACTAAGTCCAGGTCTAAATATATGGTTAAATTTTGTTTTGCTGAAATCAACTTGAGGAATTGTAAGTGCTGATCTGTTGATGAATGGGAACTCTAAAGAGTGCAGATTATAGTTGGTACTCCACCTTACCCCCAGCCTGCCTTAAAAAGTCAATGCTTATCTACAGAAAGCTTTTGGAGTTTAAGTGTCAGAGTCATGCTGAAAACAATAATAGCAAGAAAAGTGGCATTTTAAGGACACAGTAATGAGATATACCTTCTGACTCTACCATTGTGCTTTATGAAAAACCAAGAACATGCCACTTCCATTAGTATCTACCTTTCTTTACATCTTGTGGATTTGTGTTTGTATAATTTAGATCTCCATATACCAGGGGTGTCAAACTCATGTCGTCACGGCATCATCACGTGACGTATCGGGATTTTTTTTTCCCCTTCGCTAAACTGGGCGTGGGCATGGCCAGCGCGTGACGCATCTGGCCCGCAGGCTAGGAGTTTGACAGCCCTGCCATACACTATCAGTTCCCCAGAATAAAGGTTGGGTTTCACAGGGATTAGAGGGAGATAGAAATAGATGATAGAGAGATCGATAAACAGAGAGGGGACAGGGAATAGAAAGAAAGGTAGAATAAAAAGTTAGAAAGATGGAAAGAAATAGAGAAAGATAGCAAGACAGCAAGACAGAGGGATGATAAATGACAGACAGACAGACAGACAGACAGACAGACAATAGATAATAGATAGATGATGGATGGATGGATGGACGGACGGACGGACGGACGGACAGAGAGAGAGACAGACAGACACATAGATTGATGGATAGCTAGATAGACAGATAGATAGAACG
>QLTV01000440.1:183213-194395 GCA_003457575.1 Thermophis baileyi
TTGTTCCTACAGATTATATATCCATGAAATGACCATCCGTTGATCTCTAATTTGAGGGAAACTTGATGCTCCTGTATTCATTTTCATCATAAAATAGGGGATTTTGTGGCTAATATCATAGTAGTTCTGTTGAAGGGAAAGGACTACAGGCCAACACAATTTCTCCATCCTTCTGTCATAACCAATAGTTAAGGATTTTTTGCCTGATTTATTGCTCAAACTGTGTTCAGTGAACTCTCTTCGAAGTCGGCCCTGAAAGAACGGGGAAATGGGAGACCACCTGTTGTTAAGAAATACTCTGCTGAATGCTTGCAGTCTCAGAATGGATTTGGCACAGAGGAAAGATTGCCCTGTAACTCCTCTTGCACAATAATAGAGAGCCGTATCTTCAGCTGTTAGACCATCGATCCTCAGTTTGCTTGTAGAACCAGTAGTGAAGAGGGCCACCCGTCCTTTAAATTTATTAACAACAATGACTGGATCTCTAGGTCTAAAGCCACCTATGTAAACAAGTCCTGTCTCAGTGGGTTGAGTTGTCCAATGTATATGATGTCGGTTAATATCATATCCAGAAGCTAAACATTCTAGGGTTACAGAAGTTCCTGGAACTGCCGTTGCTGCCATGGGTTGAGTTAAAGTAGTGGATTCCAAAGAGCCTGCTAAAAGAAATATAAGACAAAAACAAGGAAACAAGGCATCTTGTTTTCAATTTTAAGTTTTAAATATTTTTAATTTTCCAGTCAAAATGTCTTTTTTCCTATGCACCCTGGATTTTGGCCCATCATTTAAAAATAAATAAATCATATATTAATTCCATATGCTGTCCCGATGAAAAAAGGCTACTGTATATTGGAAAAGATTTTGGAATATGGAGGGGAAAAAAAGACATCTTCCTACATTTCTACACAGGCTTCTGTGACTGTTGTCACAGAATCAAAAACTAGGCTGTAGCAGTTTCAATGAGCAAATAAAGGTTTCAGTTGAGAATTACAGAATCTGAATTCAGAATTTCACAGACGTTACAGATGTATAGATTGTTTAGGATAGTTCAAAATTAAAATGGTGAAATCCAAGCAACGACTGAAGGATTCAGGGAGGTTGATCTTATCACAGCCATCTGCTCCAAAGTTTTGTATTTCAGAGGGACAACAGAAAGTATCTTCATTCATAATAATTAACATCAAATACATTTAATGAAAACAGTCTTTGGTTGTTGTGATTCTCCTTCTTCAGAATTAGAGATGTTCCATCTCATATCAGTTTGGTATAATTTTACACAGTACCTGTAGTTGTTACTCACCAGGCAAACATAGAAGAAGGGGGTAAATGTAAGGAAACCAGCCCATCCTGTAATATCAGGTCAGTATTTGCCTTGGGTTCAAGTTGTTAAGGGTGACATATTTACAATGACCAAATCTTGGTTCCTGCCTATCTTCATATGGTTCTGGTCAGAACTGCTTTTCCAAGAAGAAAACACAATCCCTTTTAACAATACTAGGGCAGAAGGGAAGAACTTCTCTTCCTCTTCTTACTGTTCTTGTAGGCTTCTCCCTCAACCTGTCCTTCTGAGAGGAGGAGGAGGAGGAGGAGGAGGAGGAAGAGGAGGAGGAGAAGCAGAAGCAGAAGCAGAAGCAGAAGCAGAAGAACAGAATAGCAGACTAATAGAATAAGGGAGTTGGAAGGGACCTTGGAGATCTTCTAGTCCAACCCCCTCCTCAAGCAAGAAACCCTATACTATTTTAGACAAATAATTGTCCAACCTCTTTTTAAAAACCTCCAGTGTTGAAGCACCCACAATGTTTAGTGGCAAGTCATTGTTCTGTCACGAAATTTCTCTTTAGTTCTAGGTTGGTCCTCTCCTTGTTAAGTTTCCATCCATTGCTTCTTGTCCTGCCTTCAGGTGCTTTGGAAGGAGAAGGAGAAGGGGAAGGGGAAGGAGAAGGAGAAGGAGAAGGAGAAGGAGAAGGAGAAGGAGGAGGAGGAGGAGGAGGAGGAGGAGGAGAAGGAGAAGGAACTTCAATTATATTTATCAAAGTACAACTATGGTGCAATTAAGCTTAGATCTGTGTTTAAGTCTCTTTAATCTCTAAAGCCATTAAAACCAGAAGAACAACAGTGAATAGAATAATGGGATGGAATGTTGTTATTATATCCTAGGTCTTGCAAGATTTAAGAGAAGGGACCTGGAGTGTGCCTACTTTATGTGATCTGTTAGGATGGGCAAATATCTACAGGGAGTCCCATAAATTATTTAACTATGTGTCATATATGTCCATAAAAGTGATTACCAGCACCTCGAATTTCACTGGAAGAAAGCCAGGACCCAGTGTAGCTTGTACAACAGAGGTGTAAATGAGCTAAAGCCAACACTGTGCAAGCCATCACATTCTGGATCCATTGTAGCCTCGGGTGATCTTCACGGGCAGTCACATGTAGACTACATTAAAGTAATCCAACCAGGAAGGGAGTGACTATTAGCAAGGCCTTCCAATCCAAGCAAGGGCACAACTGGCACACAAAATAAATCTGCATCTTAGCTTTAAAACTTTGCAGAAACCCTATTAAAAGGAAACACTAATAGATTGCTATTAGGTTGGTCACTGGCCAACTATAAATTCACATCTGGACGTTGAATATGATCATAGCTTTATCTCTCTCTCTCAATTTATAGGTCTGAATATTTTCAATTGTACAATTAAATCCATTCTGGTTTACCTATTTGGACTCACAATCATTTCTGTGAATTCCAGAGACGCTATTTGATGCAAGAGCCATGGTGGCGCAGCGGTTAGAGTGCAGTACTGCAGGCTACTTCTGCCGACTGCCGGCTGCCTGCAATTTGGCAGTTCGAATGTCACCAGGCTCAAGATTGACTCAGCCTTCCATCCTTCCAAGGTGGGTAAAATGAGGACCCAAATTGTTGGGGGGGGCAATAGGCTGACTCTGTAAACCACTTAGAGAGGGCTGTAAAGCACTGTGAAGCGGTATAGAAGTCTAAGTGCTATTGCTATTTTGTGCATTTTAAGACCTAGCGATGTTTGTTATTTCCCTTTAGCAATTTAGGGACATTTGACGACTCACATTCCAAAAAAATGAAGAAGAAAAAAAGATATATATATATATCACTTTGGTAATACTATAAAGATAAGCCACTAATAGTCACCATCAAGTTTCATTACTTATCCTGTGAAATGAATGACTGGATTTTTTTTAAAGTCCTTTTTTTTCTCCCTTAAGTCTTCCAATATTTGGAAGCTGATCTCATAAGAAGTTGATCTTATGGCTCTAGTTCTGCAAACAGATTTCTGTTACTTATTCAACAGATGGTTTCAGTAGAGAGATGCCACAAAGACAGTTTCAATTGTGCAGGACAGCTGAAGAACGTTTCCTTTCTGATACGTAAGATTTGAAACCACTGCTTATTTCAAACCACGGTTTTTGGTTAGAGTTTATTTTCTCAAGCACATGCTCTGGTTTTGAGAAACAAACTTTATAAATTCCTACTCAAGAAACTGGAATGGATTCTAAGAAGGACCATGAGTAGACAAGTAATGAAGTCCTATGGAGAGAAACCAGAAGACTTGGTCATGTTTCATCTTTGGAGAAGAATGCCACCCAGAAGATGGCTTGTTCTTTGTCATTCCAGAGTGCTGGACATGAAGTCATGGATTTCAGTCAGAGAAGGAAATATTCCCATGAAATATTATAGGAGTCCTCATCTCAAATGACCTAAGCGCCAGAGCTCACTGTAACAGCATTGCCGAAAAGGCATTAAGAGTTGTTAACCTAATTTTGCGAAGCTTCTTCTCCGGTAACACTGTACTGCAAACTAGGGCATACAAAACCTTTGCCAGACCAATCCTCGAATACTGCTCATCTGCCTGGAATCCTCACTGTATATCGGACATTAATACAATTGAGGGGTTCCAGAGGTATTTCACGAGAAGAGTACTCTGCTGCTCACAATAGAATCCCCTATGCCACCAGGCTTGAAATTTTGGGCTTGGACAACCTTGAACTATGCCGCCTATGGTCTGACCTAAGCATATACACAAAATTGTCTACTACAACATCCTACCTGTCAACGACTACTTAATAGATACAAACTCAAGGTAAACCGCTCCAAACTCGATTGCAGAAAATACGACTTCAGCAATAGAGTGATCAATGCCTGGAATGCTCTACCTGACTCCGTTGTTACATCCTCAACCCCCCATAGCTTCAACCTTAAACTGTCTACCGTGGACCTCACCCCATTCCTAAGAGGTCTGTAAGGGGGCGTGCATAAGCGCACCAGCGTGCCTACTGTCCCTGTCCTACTGTCCCCATTTATTTGTACTCATTTTCTGTGCTCATGTCCATGTTTAACTTATACCTGTTATCTCGTACATGCTAGACAAAATAAATAAATAAATAAATAAATAAATAAATAAATAAATAAATAAATAAATAAATAAATAAATAATATTGGGAAAATACTTTGATGGTGAAACCTATTATCTAGAAAGGTGACAGTCCTTATTCAAGAAAATGATGGACAATTATATACATAGGATTTTTTAAAAATTTGGATTCCTACACTAAGACAATAGAATAGAGCTGGAAGGGACCTTGGAGGTCTTCTAGTCCAGCCCCCTGTTCAAGCAGGAGACCCTACACGATTTCAGACCATCCGAACAAACCGGGGGGGCGGGGGAGTCAGGACCTAACAACTGCAGAATACTGCCATTCCACAAGTTACCATATTTATTCCTGTCTTGCAGGTGGCATCTCCGTGGTGGTGGTGGGGGGGGCGCATGTCAGCTCCGCGTACCTCCAGGTCCGGAGCTGACATTCAGGGGGCGGCATGATACAGAGCCTCGACGTGCTGCTTGCTGGGGGATGAAAGCTGACACCGGTAAAGCAGGCTAGCAGCTGGGAATCGGCTACTGCTATATTGGAAGACGTCAGATGCCAGCACACCTGAAGAGCTACTGGGTGAAAAAAAATAAATAAATAAATAAATAAATAAATAAATAAATAATTAAATATATAAATCAATAAATAAATCAATAAATAATATTGGGAAAATACTTTGATGGTGAAACCTATTATCTAGAAAGGTGACAGTCCTTATTCAAGAAAATGATGGACAATTATATACATAGGATTTTTTAAAAATTTGGATTCCTACACTAAGACAATAGAATAGAGCTGGAAGGGACCTTGGAGGTCTTCTAGTCCAGCCCCCTGTTCAAGCAGGAGACCCTACACGATTTCAGACCATCCGAACAAACCGGGGGGGCGGGGGAGTCAGGACCTAACAACTGCAGAATACTGCCATTCCACAAGTTACCATATTTATTCCTGTCTTGCAGGTGGCATCTCCGTGGTGGGGGGGACTGCATGTCAGCTCCGCATACCTCCAAGTCCGGAGCTGACATTCAGGGGGTGGCGTGATACAGAGCCTCGACGCGCTGCTTGGTGGGGGATGAAAGCTGACACCCGTAAAGCAGGCTAGTAGCTGGGAATCGGCTACTGCTCTATTTGGATGACGTCAGACGCCAGAACACCCGAAGAGCTACTGGGTGTCGGCTATGCAGATTCTGGAAGAGGGATCAGCTTCGGATTGGCGGAATGCTAATCACCTGGGTGTGCGTGCGATGGTTAAAGGTGGTGGGGAGCACACAGCGCGCAGCTTTAACACAGATTACATTTTGTTTTACAAGTGTTTATCAGTACGTGCCGGAGAAGTCAAGTAAAGAAGATTGCAAACCGGCATTGTGTTTGTGGTTCTTGTTACTGAGGCTTATTCTGGAACCTGACACTCTCTTCTTAAAAACCTCCAGTGATGAAACACCTACAATTTCTGATGGCAAGCTGTTCCACTGGTTTATTGTCCTCACTGTTAGGAAGTTTCTCCTTCATTTCAGGTTGCTTCTCTCTTTGATTAGTTGGGTGAATTCAATGGCCCCTACCTCTCTGTCTTCCTTTTCGTTTTGCATTGTTGCTTTTCGCATGCATGTTTTGACATGACATTAGTCATGTGAGAAACCAATGTGGATACTCAACAACAACAACAACAACAATGGAGAACAACTCTCTGGAAAAAAACATGTGGGTGTTTGTGGGTGTGAGGGTGCATAACAGATTAACAGAGTTGGAAGGCACCTTGTAGGTCATTTAGTTGACCCCCATCCCAATGCCCAAGCAAAAGAAATAAAAGAAAAGAAAAAGAAAGAGGAAATAGCTAAGCAAGAAAGGGAAATGTAATCTTTTGTCATCTCTTTAAATCAGGGGTCTCCAAGCGTGGCAATTTTAAGACTTGTATACTTCCCAGAATTCCCCAGGCAGACAAGAAGTCTGCCTTCTTTCAGGTTTTTCTGCTAGGCCTGAAATCCTTTGGTCCAAGATGATGGACCTTATAGCCCCAAACATCTGGAGAACTCAGCTTCTGGTGGGGTTGCATTTTAGAAGTTGCTTATTTTAGTATCTAAGTCCTGTTTAGTGGCTCTTAGCCTGCCTCTTAGAAGAAACACTCAATATTAGGCATTATATCAGACGGTTATGATAAAGGAACAATATACCTAATATTTACACATCTTGACCGCAGCAAGAAATGTGTATGCGCAGCAGTGGAAGAGCGAAAACACCCCTTCAGAAGAGGAGACAATAAGGAAGATACTAGACTGTGCGGAAATGGACAGACTAACATTAAAAATACAAGATAAAGGGGATACAGAATACTATGCTATATGGAATAGATTCTATCAATGGTTAGAAACACGAGGTGGAAGTTAGAATGCAAAAGAATCAGGTTAGGTGGACATGGAAAGAGATACTATGTGTTGTGGCTTGCCCCCGTCCCGTGCAGCTGCTCATGGATCCGGACGACCAGGAACAGTCCATAGGGTGGCAAGAGCAGTCTGTAGCGCCGGCACTGGAGTCCGAGAGCGAAGAGGAAGCAGGGCCAGAGGACGATGCGCAATCAGGGCCTTCTGCACCTCCTCAGCAGGAGTTCAGTGACTCCAGTGAAGAGGAGGGGCCTCTGATTGATGCCAGAGCACGCAGGGCAGCTAGCCGGCAAGAGTGGCTGTGTAGAAGGAGGTCTACTCGAAAGTAAGCTTGCTGGCAGAAGGGCCACGCCAGGGCTCTTGGCCAACTTCAGCAAGTACTGATTATTTGACGGACTAATTGACCTGCTTGTCTCTTTCACATTTGGAATCCCGGCCAAAGTGTTCTGTGCTTGAAAACAAACACTTTGGCAAGAATTAGTCTTTAATACTAAGCAATTATTAGTATTAAAGCCTTTTTGTTTAACGAACAGTGTGTGTGTGTGTCGCTTTCTGGGGGTTTGCCGCGCTGGGACAGAACACTATGTATGTATTAGAATGAAGGTATTAGAATGAAAGATAAATTGATATTCTAGAATATGATGCTCAGAAATAACTGTACAGCATTAGCACTGTTTAAAATAGTATATTTGTTAGTTTGTTTTTACATTTGTTTCATGGCAAGTGGAATGCCAGGACAATTACACTGTATTCAATATATTTATATGTAAGCAATAAAAATATATACCGTATATATATAAAAAAGAAGAAACACTCAAAAGAGATTTTTGCATGTCCTTTTAATGCTTCCAAATAGCTACCATGAACCTTATAAAATACAGTTGGGTTCTAAGTCATTTGGTTTGAAAGCTTTGCAAGCAAGAAGAAATGAAAGGAACTTGAGTTTCATGTGCCACGGTTGAGCTAGGGCCCCATAACTTTCGCTCCTCTTCTTCTCTTTCTATTAGCAATAGAAAACTGCTTTCTTTCATGGATCAAAAGTCACTTTCTCTAGTCAAGTTCTACCTTGAATGTTCTGTCTTGCATAGTGCGAGAGCGCCACCAAGAGCATTGAACCGAAACAGCAGCCCAGCCTCCCAAGGAACGAAACCCACCAGCAGCTTACTGAAACCGAGAATGGTAGAAAGAAACAAAATAATAAATACAGCCCAACAAGTAATTCTGATACTTGCTGTGGTTGTTGCATAAATTATAAAGGATAATCTGTTTTTTTCCCCCAATTTCTCTTCTTAAGCTTTTGCTGCCATCAAGCGGTTAACATGCAATGTGACATGAGTTCATTTTAGTCACCAAGTATAAGGACAGAGAACCAGAGGTGGGTTCCTGCTGGTTCGGACTGGTTCGCCCGAGCTGGTAGCAAACCGCTGGTGACGCCACGGAGCCGGTTCTGTCAGTGCCGGTCCATGGACGCCGCCATCTTTTTTTGGAGAGGGGATTTTTATTTTTATTTTTGAGGAAAAAAATTGGGGGGGGGAATTTTTTGCTGATTTTTGTTCTTCTGTGCATGCGCAGAAGCTGAGTCCCAGCACTCCACATGCACCGCCATCTTGTTTTCAGCTTTTTGGGGGGAATTTTTTTGAGATTTTTCGGCAATGCGCGCGCAGCCACACAGCACGGGAGGAAGCGAACCAGCGGCAAGGTAAGTTAGAACCCACCCCTGCAGAGAATATGTAGTCCTCCAGATGTTGGTAAATTAAATATTCACTTCTTAATTGCTAAGAACTATAGTTCAACAACTTTCAAAGAAGTTCAAAGTTCAAAGAAGAGCAACTAAGATGATTAAAGGCCTGGAGACAAAAACATATGAAGAACAATTGCAGGAACTGGGTATGGCCAGTCTAGAGAAAAGAAAGACCAGGGGTAACATAATAACAGTATTCCAGTATTTGAGGGACTGCCACAAAGCGGAGGGGGTCAATTTGTTTTCCAAAGCACCAGAGGGCAAGACAAGAAACAATGGATGGAAACTAATCATGGAGAGAAGCAACCTGAAATTAAGGAGAAACTTCCTAACAATGAAGACAATTAACCAGTGGAACAGCTTGCCACCAGAGGTTTTGGATGCTTCATCACTGGAGGTTTTTAAGAAGAAACTGGACCATCACTTGTCTGAAATGGTACAGGATCTCCTGCTTGAGCAGGGGGTTGATTAGAAGACCTCCAAGGTCCCTTCCAGCTCTATTCTGATTATTCTGATAGTTAATTATGGATCAATTACATTTAGCAACTCATTTAAGGACCTTGTGCTTGTAGTCATACTATAGCAAGCTAAGCTTGGTCAGGATTTTTTGTGGTTTAACATGTTGTAGATATGGGTGAAAGTATGGTGTCATTAATCAAAAATGAGAAATGGGGGAAAGCCTTTTTTTTTTTTTTTTTTTTTTTGAAATGCAGGCAGTTCTTGACTAACAACTGGTCCCTTGGTGAGCATTCAAAGTTATGATGGACCCCCTCTGTTAGAGAGTGGGAACGACCACAGGAGACTGACTTCAGAACAGCTCTTTTTATTAGCTCAACTCAAGACAACCAGCAAAGCACGGTCTGACAGCTAGCTCTTTTATAGAGGGCTGTCAGACACAACAACCAATAGCGTTTGAGCATTCAAACGCTGGACCTGAGTGAAAACATACAGTTCAGTTAAAGTTCAACTGAAACATAGCAAATCAGAGTTCATTCAGAGTTCAGCTAAACATAACAATTTATAGTTCATTTAGAGGTCAGTCAGAACACAACACCCCTCCCCCCCCAAAAAAAGCTGCTTACAACCCGCTTTGGAAGTTTTCATGTTTGCCTCCTTCAGTCACATGAACACAATTTATGATGTTTTAACCAGAAATTAGTGTTTATGTCCGGCTTCTAGTGAAAAACACCTCGTAAGGAACAAAGGGGTTTGCTTAATGAACATGGTCACCACACTACAAAAAAGACGTCGAGACTCTAGCGAAAGTGCAGAGGAGAGCAACCAGGATGATTAGGGGTCTGGAAACTATAACATACGAAGAGCGGTTGCAAAAACTGGGCATGGCTAGTCTAGCGAAGAGAAGGACCAGGGGAGACATGATAGCAGTGTTCCAATACTTGAGGGGCTACCACAGAGAGGAGGGGGTCAAGCTGTTTTCCAAGGCACCAGAAGGCCAGACAAGGAATAATGGATGGAAACTGACCAAGGAGAGATTCAACCTGGAGATAAGGAGAAACTTTCTGACAGTGAGAGTGATCAACCAAGTGGAACAGCTTGCCTTCGGAGGTTGTGAGAGCTCCAACACTTGAGACTTTCAAGAGGAGATTGGACTGCCATTTGTCTGAAATGGTGTAGGGACTCCTGCTTGAGCGGGGGGTTGGACTAGATGACCTAGAGGTCCCTTTCAACTCTATTAATCTAATGGTGTTTGTTTAACAACAGTGCATTCATTTAATGACTGCCACAAAAAAAAAATTGGATGTGATGACATGGTGACCCATATTATGACCATCATGACTTAGACTGAAATTGTGGGTTCAGTTGTGGCCATAAGTTGAGGATTTATGCAAAACACTCCCTGTAAATTTCCAATGGGCACTAAGCTTTCTGAAAGTTTGAGACAGCAGTGAAATCTACTTACCTTCCCTACTGGTTCAGAAGCCTGCACTTTGCGCGCGCCAGCGTCGCATGTGGTTTTTCACCCTCTGTGCATGCGCAGAAGGCTTTGCGCATGTGCAGAGGGTTAAAAACAAGAAAATGGCGACCTCCAGGCAGGTGGGCGGAGCCTCACGCTGCCGTCACTACCGGTTCTCCGAACCACTGGCGGCTGCCGCTACCAGTACGCCCAAACTGGGGCGTACCGGTAGGATTTCACCCCTGGTTTGAGAGATCTTTTACGCTGTTTTTTCAATGGACTCATTACTTGTATATTTCTTCCTCTTCTTTCACTATTGTGATTCCTTATTCTCTTCCTTCCTCCCTCCCTTTCCCATTTTTAATTGTGTGCTTGCGTTGTTGTTGTTGTTTTTTAATTTGGAATTTATCAAAGGTCACCTTTTTGGAAGGAATGAAGACCTGGGACAAAATATTTGGCTCTTAACTATTGCTCTGCCATTTAAGATTGGCACAAGTTAGACGATCGATATGTATTAGGAATCCATTCATGTCGTCTAGGTTAAATTTTAAATATTGGGTTTATTTGAAAGCAGGTTTCACGTTCAGAGCATGAATACTTGTAAAAACTATTGTGTTTTTGCGGTGCAAATTGTCGTCTTCCTCATTTTCACCCATCATTGTAAATTATTTATTTATTTATTTATTTATTTATTTATTTATTTATTTATTTATTTATTTATTTATTTATTTATTTATTTATTTATTTATTTAT
>QLTV01000440.1:272431-289577 GCA_003457575.1 Thermophis baileyi
TTCTTTCTTTCTTTAAGGGGAAAAGGCAGGTAAAATAGGCTTTAAAAAGTTTTTTTAAAAAAAACCAGGAAGTGATGATGTCGGGGCAGGTGGGTGGAGCTTCACGCTGCCATCCCGGTTCTCCGAACCAGCTGCTGCAATCGTTACCTACTCACCCGAACCGGGCCGAACAGGGAGGATTTCACCCCTGATGGTCACATTATTCCCAAATTGAAACTATGGTTAAGTCTGTCTCTATATTAGTGAAATGAAAGAGTTTTCATCCTGTCTTCTGACTGCCAGTTGGTGTTCATGGATGTGTTCTGCCAGTCTTCTTCCTGTTTGTCCTACATAGTGGTTGTTGCAGTCTTTACATTGCATGTTGTAGATGACTCCTGTTTTTTCTTCTGGGTTGTTGGGTCTTTTGGTTTGCTTGGGATGTTTTGAAGGGCTTTATTTGGCTTCTGTGCTAGGCTGATTCCATGTGGTTGTATAGTCCGTTGGTGGTTTCTGACGTATTGATATATGGCAGTGTAATTCTTTTTAGAGTTTGTGTTGGTTGTGCTGTATTGAGTTGAGTGGTCAGGGACTTTTTTGATAAAGTTGCGTGGATATCCATTTTGTTGGAATATGTTGTATGGATGCTCTATTTCCTTTTTCTGCTGTTCCAGGTTGTTGCAGTATGTTTGGGCTCATTTAAATAAAGTCCTTACTCACTACGCAGCTTCTCTTGTGGGAGGTTGGGTTGTTGCTTAGGTAGTGGAGCACCTGATTAGTATGGGTGGTTTTTCTGTAGACTTGTGTTTCTAGTTTGCCATTGTGATCTCTGCTGATCAGGATGTCCAGGAAGGGTAATGAGTTGCAACACTTAGTTTTCTTTATATTTATCGTTCAATTACCATAAGAATCCATAGACCAGTGATGGCTAACCTTTTCTGGACTGAGCGCCTGAACCCCCAAAATGCAATGCGTGTGTAGCCCCCCTCCGTGCATGTGTGTGCACCCCTGCACATGCCCCACCGTCTGTGCATGCATGCGCCCACACACACGTGCCCCCACCCCCTGCGCATGCACGACAGAGACCCGACGACCAGCTGGCCGGCAGAAGGCTTGCACGCATGCGTGGTGGAGCTGAACTGAGGCGACGGCTCACGTGCCCACAGAGAGGGTGCTGCGTGCCACCTGTGGCATGCGTGCCATAGGTTCACCATCACGGCCATAGACTATGCCAAGAATAGATGATTTTGAATCAATGCTTGGTTTTATTTGGGCCAAATCCCAAGGGCCATTCTCAGAAACAGTGTCTTTTATATATTATTATTGTCTTCAAAGTCTCTTCAAAATCTGAATAATAGAGGGAAGGAGGTCATAGGAGATTATGTCCAAAAATGATTTTCTTCCCATCTTCCCACTTTTTTGCCCATTAATTTCTCCATGGAATTCAAAGTGAAGAGATTATTCACAGTAGTTTCCTCAGGAGTTGTAGATTTGAAACCATTTTCAGGTGATGCAGGGATAACGAGACGATTTAGGAAATCAGACGTCTGACACTTTAGTGAAGTATTTTCCAAATGTGATAACTTGTACATTTTGTGAATTTCAGCTCCCAGAACTCCCCAGGCAGTATATCTAGTCGTAATTATGAGGACGCCAAAATCATGCCCTATGTATTCAAAGAAAGTTAAAATACAAAACATCCCCACAAAATTTAAAGAGACAGAAAAAAATCCCCACAAAACAAACAAGACATTTTAAAAAGTGCATTAAAAAAAACTAACAGTTTTAAATGACTTGTTTGTTTTGTTTGTTTGGATACTGCAAAATCCCCATTCCCACCCCACTCCAGGGGAAGGATACTGTAAAATCCCCATTCCTTCCCCACTCCAGGGGAAGGATACTGCAAAATCTCCGTTCCCACCCCACTCCAGGGGAAGGATACTGCAAAATCCCCATTCCCACCCCACTCTGGGGCCAGCCAGAGGTGGTATTTGCCAGTTCTCCGAACTACTCAAAATTTCCGCTACCAGTTCTCCAGAACCTGTCAGAACCTGCTGAATTTCACCCCTTCATCACAGGCTATATTTATGGAGAGGCTAAAATGTTTAAATACCTTTTTGGTATTTTGACTTGGATTGCATTCTACCTCTTGACAAAGGGCAAGAGAAAGAATGCAATAGGCTTGAATATTTGCTTCCAGTTCTGGGATTTTGTGATAATTTAGCTAAGTGATTAGACATCATTCTATGGGGCAGTCGAATATTGCTTAAGAGAGGAAGTTCCAAAATATGGAATTTGAATGGTCACACTAAATAACTTCAAATGGTCGATAAAATGATAACATAGACCTGAAAGTGTTACACATAGAAGAATCCTTTTTAGGGGTCAAGTTATGGAGATTCTCAGTCAACCTTTGGGTTGTCCCAAAGGTTCTTTTTTTTTTTTAAGACTTAACTGGACTTTCTTGTTTTTCTTTGACATCTTCAAAGGATGAAGAAGCTCCTTGGATGAGAAGCGAAACGTCTTCAAAGAAAAACAAGGAAGTCCAGTTGAAAAAAAAAAAGCACCTTTTGGGGGGTTTAGGGCTCAAAGTTCACAATCTGACTCTGCTCCAGGAGACTTCTTTCTGTTCTCCACTCCTTCCATTTTCTGATTTCTGATTTCTCCACTCCTTCTGATTTTCTGATTTCCATTTATTCTTCTAATAGAAAGTCTGTGCATTTGTAACATTTGGAAAATCCTGCAGTTACACTGCTCTGTGTGTAAATGATACTCCTCAGGGAATAGAAGGACAAGAATGTTAAGAATTACTTTCTTCTTCTCACCTTGATATCCCTCCGATATTTCCCTATAACCATGATGGCGAACCTATGGCACGCATGCCACAGGTGGCACGTGGAGCCATGTCTGAGGGCACATGAGGTGTTGTCCTGTGTCAGCTCCAGTGCGCATGTGCGTGCTAGCCAGCTGATTTTCGGCCTTGGGGAAGGCTGTTTTCACCCTCCCCAGGCTTCAGGAGGCTTCCCTGAAACCTCCAGAGTGCAAAAACCGGCCCAATGGGCAATCCGGAAGTCCATTTTCCGAACTTCCGGTTTGCCCGTTGGGCCATTTTTTACACTCCGGAAGCTTCAGGGAAGTCTCCTGAAGCCTCCAGAGGGTGAAAAATGGCCCAATGGCCATGCACGGAGATGCACGCATGCGCAGTGCTGCGCGCGTGGGGGGATTGTGTGCCGCCACGTGCACGCGCTCCCATTTTTGGCACGCAAGAAGAAAATTTCACCATCACTGCCCTATAAGAACTGCTCATTGTCAGGTTTGTGACTGACCCAAGGTCACCCATGAGCTTCCATGACAAACTAGGCCATGAACCTGTGTGTTTCTATTCCTATCCCAACACATCAACCAATGTACCACATCGTTTTAGTGTACAGCATATCTAAGAATTCCAATCTAAGGAAGCGGCTTAGAGAACAGATTTTATTGAACACATCATGATACAGAATCAATGCATTATGATAAACTCAATAACCTAACTGGTATGGAATGACACACACTCCAATCTTCATCAATAGTTGCCTAATCAAGATAGAATTGTATTCGAAAACTGTAATTCCAAATAGGTGATTAGGGATCATTCACTGTATTGCTTATTTTATGCTTATACTACTACACCACAGTAGCTCTCCTACAATCCTTTTATTTTATTTATTTATTTATTTATTTATTTATTTATTTATGTATTTGTTTGTCAGACATGTACAAGATAGCAGGTATAGGTATAAACATAAACATAATCAAAGTGAATACAGATAGATGAGGACAATAGGACAGTAGGACAGGGACGGTAGGCACGCTGGTGCGCTTATGCACGCCCCTTACAGACTTCTTAGGAATGGGGTGAGGTCGACAGTAGACAGTCTAAGGTTAAAGTTTTTTGGGTTTGGGGAAGAAACCACAGAGTCAGGTAGTGAATTCTAGGCATTAATCACTCTGTTGCTGACGTCATGTTTTCTGCAGTCGAGTTTGGAGCGGTTTACATGAAGTTTGTATCTATTGTGTGCTCGTGTATTGTTGGGGTTGAAGCTGAAGGAGTCATTGGCAGGTAGGACATTGTGGCAGATAATTTTATGAACTACATTTAGATCGGTTCTAAGGCGACGTAGTTCTAAGTTGTCTAAGCCCAAAATTTCAAGTCTGGTGGAATAAGGTATTCTGTTGCGAGTGGAGGAGTGGAGGACTCTTCTCGTGAAATATTTTTGGACTCTCTCAATTGTATTAATGTCCGATATGCAGTGCGGGTTCCAGACAGGAGAGCTGTATTCGAGAATTGGTCTAGCGAACGTTTTGTATGCTCTAGTTAGCGGTGTAATGTTGCCAGAGAAGAAGCTACGCAGGATTAAGTTGACTACTCTTAGTGCCTTTTTGGCAATGTTGTTACAGTGGGCTTTGGCACTTAGATCATTAGATATGAGTACTCCAAGATCCTTGACAGAATGAGGGTCGTCTACAAGGTCGTGTCCTCCAAGCTTGTCATAGGATCATCAAATCATTGATGATATTATAAATATCATAGGATCATCAAATAATTGCACATGAAAAGCACAAAAACCTCTGCCTGTTGTCCACTGCTTTCTCCACCTTTGCTAAAGTAAGCTTGTCAAAGAATACCTGCACATTATCATTGGAAATGGATTGTGAACAGAGTTGTTTTTCCTAACTTCTCAACAAAGTCCTATGCTATGAGATTTGGGACAATTCAGGAATATCATATATAAGGATAAATTAATGTAAGGAAATAAGGAAGTACGGTGGCGCAGTGGTTAGAATGCAGTACTGCAGACTACCTCTGATGACTGCTGGCTGCCTGCAATTTGGCAGTTCAAATCCCACCAGGCTCAAGGTTGACTCAGCCTTCCATCCTTCCGAGGTGGGTAAAAAGAGGACCCAGATTGTTGGGGGGCAAGAGGCTGACTCTGTGAACCGCTTAGAGGGGGCTGTAAAGCACTGTAAAGCGGTATATAAGTCTAAGTGCTATTGCTATTAACCCAATGAAGAAGGCATACTGAATATATAGAAAGATATCTCAGAATTCTTTTAAACATGACTTCATCATTAAAAGAAAAATAATTCTCAGGTCCTACAAAGCAGATTTGAAATGAGTACCTTTTAAAAAAAAAAAAAAAATGAGAGAATCCAGCTAGGGCAAAAGAAAATATAATTTTACTAGAAAGAGGTAGGTCCAGGAGCCTGGCAAAGATTACGGATGTTACAGATCTCTAATATTGGGATGCCACCAGATTGAGGAGGTTGATTTAAATGTAAAGCTAAATAAAAAGAGAGAGAGAGAGGGAACTGTATCAGCTAGAAATGATAAAATGTTGCAAATGAGATAGGCAGCCATGGATGTCCAATTCTAATTAACTCTATTCAGAAAATTTGTGGAATTTTGATAATTGCTCATTTTTATCATACATTTCTATGAAACAACACTTTCTTCCCTTGTTGTTGTTAGTCGCGAAGTCGTGTCCGACCCATCGCGACCCCATGGACAACGTTCCTCCAGGCCTTCCTGTCCTCTACCATCCCCCGGAGTCCATTCAAACTCACGCTGACTGCGTGAGCTTAAATGGTGGCGAGGTGGCGCAGTGGTTAGAGTGCAGCACTGCAGGCTACTTCAGCTGACTGTTAGCTGCAGTTCGGCAGTTCAAATCTCACCGGCTCAAGGTTGACTCAGCCTTCCATCCTTCCGAGGTGGGTAAAATGAGGACCCAGATTGTTGGGGGCAAGAGGCTGACTCTGTAAACCGCTTAGAGAGGGCTGTAAAGCACTGTAAAGCGGTATATAAGTGCTATTGCTATTGCTATTCAGTGACTCCATCCAACCACCTCATTCTCTGTCATCCCCTTCTTTTCTTTTGCCCTCAATCTTTCCCAGCATTAGGCTTTCTTCCCTACCATCTTCAAAATCAAAAAGAGCTGAAGCTCCATGTTTCCTACCAAAGATGGAGACTACCAAATGCTTTAGAAAGTCGCTTTTCCGGTGAGGTCATGATTCTTTGGTCCACGATTGTCATCTTAAAAAGTATACCAAACCACTGTAGGCTCCAAAACTCATCTCTTGCATTTTTCCAAAGACCAACTTATACTTTCTCCTCTGATTCAAATGACCCTTCTTCAATAAACTACATTAGGAAGTCCATAGCTCGCAAATGGATCCCCCAGGTCAAATAGCAAAACAAAGGAACTCATAGAGTAGATTAATATTGCTGCCAGTACAGATTTGTAAGAAAAGCTGATATTTTTCATTGTGAATGAAGAATATGCAAAAGCCTTCTTGGGATTCAACCTTGATTGAAACAATGGATGTTAGTATCACACTTTACCATTTCAAATACTGGGCAACGGGTGTTTATTTTACTTATTTATTTATTAGTTTGTCAAACATGTACAAGATATCAGGTATGAATATGAACATGGACATGAACGAAGGAAATGAATACAAATCAATGGGGACAGTAGGACAGGAACGGTAGGCATGCTGGTGCGCTTATGCACGCCCCCTTTACGGATCTCTTAGCAATGGGGTGAGGTCCACAGTAGACAGTTTAAGGTTGAAGCTGTGAGGGTTTGAGGATGTAACAATGGAGTCAGGTAGAGCATTCCAGGCGTTGACCACTCTGTTGCTGAAGTCATATTTTCTGCAATTGAGTTTGGAGCGGTTTACCTTGAGTTTGTATCGATTGTTTGCCTGTGTATTATTGAGGTTGAAGCTGAAGAAGTCGTTGACAGGTAAGATGTTGTAGCGGACAATTTTGTGTACTATGCTTAGATCAGACCGCAGGTGGCACAGTTCCAGATTGTCCAAGCCCATTGTTCAGCTCCTGCTTCTTACATCTTACCTTGAGTTGGGCAAGGTAAAATAATGGTATAATATCTTTGATGGATAGCCCCCCTCCCAACTCCTCGTCTTGGAGTGCTTCTCCAACGAGGTCTATGTTTTAGAGAAAGCTGGAATCATTTTTCTTAATGCTTTGCAAATGGCTTCTTTCACTTCATTGTTCCTAATGGTGTAAATGAAAGGATTTAGCACTGGAGCGATGATGGCATTCACCACAGAAACAGACTTGATTACACCAAAGGAAGAATTCTTGACAGTCGGTCTTAAGTAGACAAAAAAGACTGATCCATAGAAAATGCAGACTACAATCAGATGGGAAGCACATGTAGAAAAGGCCCTCTGCTGACTGGTGGTTGAAGGCATTCGGAGAATGGTGAAGATGATGAAGAGGTAAGAAATGAGGGTGAAGAGCAAGGAGGACATCACCACAAGCATAGTAAGGAGGAAGCCAAGAACTTCAATGACATCTATATCTCCCCCTGCAATCTGCAACACGGGTCCAGCATCGCAAAAGAAATGATCTATAATGTTGGAGGCACAGTAGGGTAGGTTGGCAATCATGATCACCTGACAAAGAATGGAGAAAAATCCTACAAACCAGGCGGCTATTGCAAGGTTAAGGCAGACCCCAGAAGTCATGATGGTGGCGTATCTCAAAGGATGGCAAATGGCTAAGTATCTATCCAAGGATATCAAAGTGATGATAAAAAATTCAGTGACTCCAAAAAGGAAATAGAAGCACAACTGTATGACACAGCAATAAAAACAGATGGAATTACTAGCAGAGATGTAATTGACCAATAACTTAGGGATGAAGGCTGTGGTATGCCCAATGTCAATTAAAGAAAGGTTGCTAAGGAAGAAATACATGGGTTTCTGGAGATGGCGATCCAGGCTTACCATTATAATAATGAGCCCATTGCCCATCAGGCAAAGGAGATAAAGCAGAAAGACACTGGCATACATCACCCTTTCCATTCCCAAAACACTTGGCAGTCCAACAAGAATGAATCCAGATGCTCTTGTACAATTGGTCACATTCATGTTTCTTTGTGTTACAAAGAGGGGCAGTGTGGTGGGCTGCCACACTGAGCTGGCCAGGTGGAAAGCCAGCAGCCCAGGTTCGAGACCCAAGTGTCACACGATGGGATCAGCTCCCATCCTTGCCCCAGCTCCTGCCAACCTAGCAGTTTGAAAGCATGCAAATGCAAGTAGATAAATAGGTACCACTTCGGTGGGAAGGTAACAGTGTTCCAGTGATGTTATTCTGGTCACATGACCACAGAAATGTCTTTGGACAGCGTTGGCTCAATGGCCTTGAAACAGAGGTTAGCACTGCCCCTTAAATTTCGCAATGATTAATGGAGTAAAATCCGCAGGGACTCCTTTACCTGTGTTACAGAGAGAGAAAATATGGAATCTTCATTGAATCAAGATTTCAAAACACATTTTTTCAGGCACTGCTATTATGATTTCAACCAAGAGAATTCAAGACTGGGTTTTTGCACCAGGTTAGCCAATGTTGTGCAAAGCTATGGCAGTTAATTTCAAATCAATAATTGAATACCAGTTATGATTTTTTTAAATGCCCATCCCTTGAATCCCACAAGCATGAGGCCAGAACCAAAGAAACTTTGTTAGAGTTTAGTGTCCTGTATGAAATTTACCTCTGTTGGACAATTAGAGGTGATTTGAGGATTCTTTAAATATATACTGACATTTTTGGAACTTATAGTTACGAGGTGAAGTATTTTGACACAAATTACAATGGGAACAGGAAATCTGGAATGACAGAAACCCATATTTCTCAGCAGAAACATTCCACAACTTTGTTAGTTGCCTAAAGAAGGGATCAGCAAAAGACCCAAAGGTGCTTATTCAGGAGGCAACTGGACTTTCTTGTTTTTCTCTTTTGAAGATGTTTCACTTCTCATCCAAGAAGCTTCTTCAGCTCTGACAGGATAGTGGGGAATGGAAGGATTTATATTCCTTGCAGACCGCTGATAATCTGCATCCTTTTAGTGGGTCATTGAAGCACTTGGAGGTTTATCTGTGTCCTCAGGGTCACCTGAGTAAGTGCTCCTGGTTCCTGTAGTCTGCAATTTTTTCCTCTGGAAATCCATTCCTACTCTCACACCATCCAAAGGGAGTTCATCCCAAATTGTATAGCTAAAAGTCTGTAGAGATTCTCAGTCTGACAATCTCTACAGACGATCAGCAAAAGACTAAAGCACAACATACAGAGTGTGATAGAAAAATGTTGAGAAAGAAGAATATTTATAGATCTAGAATAGAATAGAATAGAATTTTTTTATTGGCCAAGTGTGATTGGACACACAAGGAATTTGTCTTGGAGCATATGCTCTCAGTGTACATAAAAGAAAAGATAAGTTCGTCAAGAATCATAAGGTACAACACTTAATGATAGTCCGGGTACAAATAAGCAATCAAATCATATTAGCAAGCAGTCAATATAAATTGTAAGGATACAAGCAACAAAGTTACAGTCATACAGTCATTTGTGGGAGGAGATGGGTGATGGGAACGATGAGAAGATTAATAGTAGTGCAGACTTAGTAAATAGTTTGACAGTGTTGAGGGAATTATTTGTTTAGCAGAGTGATGGCGTTCGGGGAAAAACTGTTCTTGTGTCTAGTTGTTCTGGTGTGCAGTGCTCTATAGCATCGTTTTGAGGGTAGGAGTTGAAACTGTTTGTGTCCAGGATGTGAGGGGTCTGTAAATATTTTCACAGCCCTTTTTTTGAGATTATAGATAACATGGAACGCAAATGAGAGCAAATTAATAGAGAAGAAGTGAATGAAATTATAGAAGGATAGTAAAGAGGGAAGATTATGTTGTGCAGCAAATAGAATATTATCCGAGAGCCTCAAGAAAAAAAGAATGTTAACTCACCTATTACAGTCAATGGGATACATTTATAATCGCTCGAAGAATCCAGCAATAAAGATGGTGGAAGAGGGGGGGGAACAGCTTATCTCAATTCCTTTCTCTCCATTGTCCCAGAATGACCTGGACCTTGTTATTCTCCTTCTATGAAAAAACACAAGTTAACATTTCCATACTCACACACCTAATCCATTGTGGAAATAAGAAGGCTGAGATGCCATTTCTAGGGATATTTGTCTTTCAATTCCCATAAGAATCCATAGACTAAATAGTGCAGAGAAGAACAACTAAGATGATTAAAGTCAAGACTTCAGTAGTGAAAGATGGGCTTAATCCATTATCCTGCCCAAAATATTCTCCTCATTTTTCTGGATGGTTTGAGTGGGTCCCTATATCATAAGAACTATGACTAGTGCAGAGAAAAAAAACTAAGATGATTAAAGTCAAGACTTCAGCAGTGAAAGATGGGCTTAATCCATTATCCTGCCCAGAATATTCTCCTCATTTTTCTGGATGGTTTGAGTGGGTCCCTATACCATAAGAACTAGGACCTATGATAGGATAATTTAGCTAATGCACATATAAGTAAGTAATAAAAGGTATATAGAAACATAAATACCAAATGTTCCTTTATGTGAGTGTGTTGGAATGGATGGGTGTATGTGCTAAGTGAGTAATAAGTAAATAAAATAAAAAAAAAGCTGTAGAAATACAACAGCCAAGATGTTTCTCTCTCCATGGATGTGAATGTATCTAAATGTTAGGAAGTCTTTACTATATCTTCAATGAAACTCTTGTCCATGCGCTCAATCTACACAACGTGTACCTAAAAATCTCTCCATCCTTACCTTGACTTGTTCTTCCTTCATTACCTGCCTTGTTTTCTCCAAGTACTTTTTATTCCATCTCTCCATCCATTTATGAGGATGGTATTTTGAAGAACCGTTATATATATATCTCATATGTTGAGGGTGAAATGGTAGACTTCTTGAGAAACATTTCCCTTAACATTTAAAGAGAATAACAGAGTAACAGAGTTGGAAGGGACCTGAGAGGTCTTCTAGTCCAAACCCCTGCTCAAGCAAGAGGCTCTATACTATTTCAGACAAATATTTACCAGTCTCTTCTTAAAAACCTCCAGTGATGCAGCACTCACAACTTCTGAAGGTAAGCCATTCCGCTGATTAATTGTTCTGACTGTCAGGAAATTTCTACTTATTTTTAGGTTGGTTCTGTCCTTGGTTAATTTCCATCCATTGCTTCTTATCCTGCCTTCAGATGATTTGGAGTTCTCCAAAGAGGTTGACTCACTCTTCTTCATGGTAGCCCCTCAAATATTGGAACGCTGCTAAGAACATCTAGCAGATTGCATCATAGAAATTTTATTTACTGATTCTCCTCAGGAACTTGGGATACAGTCTCCAAGGATTTTTGCCTTCAGTTTCCCATGAGTATCGTGCACCACAGCTAGAATATACTCAAGGCATTTTGGAGGCAAACTTCAAGTGCCATTACAAGTTAGGAGGTCCTCTGGAGATACACCAACAATGATAAACTCTGTAACTTTTTTATAGTTGGTCTAATTCCCGTTCCCTTTTGACTGCAGAAAGAAAATGTGCAAAACCTTCACTTTTGCAGTGCTTTATTTTGTACAAAGGGGACGCGGTGGCTCAGTGGCTAAGACGCTGAGCTTATCGATCAGAAAGGTCAGCAGTTTGGTGGTTCGAATCCTTAGCGCCGTGTAATGGAGTGAGCTCCCGTTACTTGCCCCAGCTTCTGCTAACCTAGCAGTTCGAAAGCATGTAAAAATGCAAGTAGAAAAATAGGGACCACCTTGGTGGGAAGGTAACAGTGTTCCGTGCGCCTTTGGCATTTAATCATACCAGCCACATGACCACGGAATCGTTATCCGACAGCGCTGGCTCTTTGGCTTAGAAACGGAGATGAGCACTGCCCCCTAGAGTCAGGAACGACTAGCACGTATGTGCGAGAGGAACCTTTACCTTTATTTTGTACAAAAGTTTGAGATGCCATTTCTAGAGATATTTGTCTTTCAATTCCCATAAGAATCCATAGACTAAATAGTGCAGAGAAGAACAACTAAGATGATTAAAGGCCTGAAGACTAAAACATATAAAGAACAATTGCAGGAGCTGGGTATGGCTCGTCTAGAGAAAAGAAGGTCTAGGGGTGACATGATAGCAGTATTCCAGTATTTGAGGGGCTGGCATAAAGAGGAGGGTGGGAGCTAACTTATTTTCCAGAGCACCAGAATGCAAGACAAGAAACAATGGATAGAAACTAATCAAGGAGAGAAGCAACCTGGAATTAAGGAGAAACCTCCTAACAATGAGAACAAATACAGCTTGCTTTCCGAAGTTGTAGGTGCTTCATCGCTGGAGGTTTTTAAGAAGAGACTAGACAGCCACTTGTCTAAAATGGTATAGGGTTGGACTAGAAGGTTGGACTAGAAGACCTCCAATGTCCCTTCCAGCTCTATTCTGAATTGAATTGAATCAGTATGACAGTTTTGGACTAAATTCCAATGGCCATTCTCAGAAACTGAGTCTTCTATATATTACTAAATCTTCAAAGACTCTTTAAAGTCTCTATAAAAAGGGGAGAAAACTGCTTAGAGATAATGTCCAAGAATAATTTTCTTCCCACTTTCCCTTTTTTCCCATTCAGTATTCCATAGAATTCAAGCTGAAGGTTTTCACAATGATATCCTCAGGACTCACAGATTAGAAATCCCACTCAGGTGAGGTGGGGACGGAAGATAATTTAGCCGGGGTGGTGCAGTGGTTAGAGTGCAGCACTGCAGGCTACTTCAGCTGACTGCTAGCTGCAGTTTGGCGGTTCAAATCTCACCGGCTCAAGGTTGACTCAGCCTTCCATCCTTCCGAGGTGGGTAAAATGAGGACCCAGATTGTTGGGGGCAATATGCTGACTCTGTGAACCGCTTAGCGATGGCTGTAAAGAACTATAAAGTGGTATATAAGTCTAAGTGCTATTGCTATTGCTATTTAGAAAATCAGCAGGTTTTGCACTTTTGAAAAAAAAAAAAATTCAAGCTTGGCAGCTTTATGATATGTGTACTACAACTCCCAGAATTCCCCCTCCCTGTATATCTGGTTCAGTGATGGGTTCTAAATCCCATCGCTACCAGTTCGCGCACATGCAACGCTTCTGCACATGCGCAGAAGCATCCAGGGCGGGTGGGCGGAGCCTCCTGCCACCCCCGCTACCGGTTCATAGAACCGGACCGGACCGGACCGGTAGCAACCCACCGCTGATCTGGTTGTTGTTAGGAGGACACCAAAATCATGGCCTCTGCATCCAATGCTGTGTAGTACATAATTGTATGTATGCATCACACATTTTGCATGAGATAATGATATATTCATTGTTAACTCCCCCCCTCCGCCTTTTCTCAATTCATCTGCAATGAAGTTGGTGGTCTTCTCATGACTAGTTGGAGACTGGAGAGTTGATATTTCTTTTTGGGATATTTTAATTTGGATTCTTGTACTTGCTCCTATCTTGTTCTCCAACTTAATTTACTGTACATTCCAATGTGGCCCAAGGATTTCTCATTGCTCACACTTCAGGAAAAATGCACGCACACTCATTCACACACTGTTGTCCTATAGATTGTTCCAAACACTTTCCAAGATCACAAAGGAAATCGACAATAATTCCAATTTAGGCCATGCAGGATAATATTCCACTACGTTTTCATTTCAACAGCAAGGGGACTGATAAAATGTAATTGACCCAATGATATTTTTGCAGATCAGATCAATTAAAGCTACTGTATTTTTTGGACTATAAGACGCTCCGGACTATAAGACGCACCTAGCTTTTGGGGAGGAAAACAAGGGAAAAAAACCTGCCTCCGCCTCCCAGCGATTTGCCTCCTTGCAGCAAACAGCAAACAGCCTGGTCAGCTTCAGCACAGCCTGATTTAGCATGAGCAGCTGATTGGCGGTTGGATCTGCCTCCCAGAATACCGACGATCAGCTGTTCCAGGCTGCAGGGATCGCTGCCGCCCATCGGCGGCGACGCCGCCCATCACCGCTGCCACCTATCGCCATCTCTATGTGCCCCATTTTTGGCCTCTGCGCATCCCGTTTTCGGTTCATTCCAGGCAGCGGGGATAGGTGGCGGCGGTGATCCCCGCCACCTGGAGCAGGACGAAAATGGACTGAAAGGAATTTTAAGCCATGTATTAAAATCATTTCAACTCTTTCTAAAAGTTTCAACATATTTATTTCCATTAGGCATGTGGAGTCCCTGAGGGAAGACAAGTGGATCATGGGGTGCTTCAGGGGGTGGGAAGAGCCGGGAGAGGTATGGAGATGGTGGGCCTGGGGCTTGTTCTCAGCCTCTCAAGGCATTCCCCCAATCCTAAGGCAACCCACACTCTGTTTAACAACCGCATTGGGAAGAACAAGAATGGAAGTTGTTAAGCAAGGTGATCACATGACTGCCTCACATAATGACTGTCAAGAGTTGTGATAGGCACAACAGGTAGTCCTTGACTTACAACAGCTCATTTAGTGACTGTTCAAAGTTACAACAGCACTGAAAAAAGTGACTTATGACCGTTTTTCACACTTACGACCATTGCAACATCCTGATGGTCACAGACGCTTGGCAACTGATTCATATTTATGATGGATTTGCAGAGTCCTGGGATCATGTCATCTTCTTTTGCGAACGTCTGACAAGCAAAGTCAATTGGGAAGACAGGTTCACTTCACAACCATGTTACTAACTGAACAACTGCAGTGATTCACTTAACAACTGTGGCGAGAAAGGTCGTAAAATGGGGTAAAACTCACTTAACACATATCTCACTTAGCAACAGGAATTTTGGGATGAATTTTGGTCGTAAGTTGAGGACTACCTGAACTTATAAGTATCATATGTACGGATACATTCCTTTAAGGCAGGGGTGTCAAACTGGATTTCTTTGACGGCCGGATCAGCATTGTAGTTCTCCTCTGCGGGCTGGAGGGGGGGGCGGATGGATGCCTCCTGAAGCACCCTGCCAGCCAAAACGGGGCACGGGGGGTCCACGTGCCCCCCTGCGCCTTGTTTTCACCCTCCATGGCATCCTGCAGCACTCTGCCAGCCGTTTTTCGAGGCCGTTTTTGGGCCACTTTTCAGGCTGTTTTTGGGCTGTTTTTAGGGCTGTTTTAGGCCCTTTTGGGGGCTGTTTTGGCCCATTTTGGGGCCATTTTGTGCCCTTTTTCTCTGCACTTTGCTGGCCGAAAACGGCCTGAAAAACGGCCCAAAAAACAGCCCAAAAATGGCCCAAAATGGCCCTGAAAACGGCCAGAAAACAGCCCAAAAATGGGCCTGAAAGCAGAGTGCTGCAGGAGGCCATGGAGGGTGAAAATGAGGTGCAGGGGGGGGCACACGCAGCCTGTTTTAGCCACCAGAGGCACTGCGGGCTGGTCCTTTGATATTTCCAGGCCAGCCCCATGGGCCGGATTTAAGCACCCCGTGGGCCTTGACTTTGACACACCTGCTTTAAGGGATCAGAAACGAAAAGATTATTATTAACCTAATGAACAAGGCATATATTTTGGGGAAGAGATGCCTGGATTCTTATAAACCTGAGTGCATCATTTATAAAATAATTCTCAAGTCCAACAAAACTGATTTGAAATTTTTAGAAAAGCATGAAAAAAATGAGAAAGGGCAACCTGGAAAAAACAATTCTACTAGAAGGAGTTTTGTTCTAGGAATATTTATCTGGCATAAAATTATAGCAGTCAGAGGCACCAGATTGAGAGGCTGATTTAAATATAAAACTGAATAAAAAGGGGAGGGGAGGAAGTTCAATCAGATAGAAATGTTAAAAAGCTGTAAATGAGATGCACGTTCGTTTCTTTAGTTAGTTATCTTATTAATCAAATTTATACAGCCATCTCACCGAAAGCGAACTCTGGGTGGCAAACAAGAATCAACGTGAACAATAAAGAAAAGCAAAAAATATACAGTATAAAAAACTGTATTAATACACATCATAAAAGAGCCGAGGTGGCGCAGTGGTTAGAGTGCAGCACTGCAGGCTACTTCAGCTGACTGTTCAGCAGTTCAGCGGTTCAAATCTCACCGGCTCAAGGTTGACTCAGCCTTCCATCCTTCCGAGGTGGGTAAAATGAGGACCCAGATTGTTGGGGGCAATATGCTGACTCTGTGAACCGCTTAGAGAGGGCTGTAAAGCACTATGAAGCGGTATATAAGTCTAAGTGCTATTGCTATTGCTATTGCTAAAAGCGACAATACAAGCCACAGGACAGGAAGGATTTTTTTTTTAAAGGCTACCTCAATTATACAGTTATCTGAACAGGTTTCCAGTCATCTAGGAGATCCTAATTAACTCCACTCAGAAAATTTATAGAATTTGGGTAGTTGTCAAATTCTGTCATCTGTTTTGAAGAAATGATACTTTCTTGCCTAACACCTCCAAAATCAAACAGAATTTGAAGCTATGTCTTTTTTACCATGAAAGATAAGGAAGAAAGCTGTAATACATCAGTTGTGAATGGAAGAACGGTTGGTTAAGGAAAGATGAAGATCACCCAAAACCTTAGAAAATCAGTTTTCATGCCAAGTCATTATCTTTTAGTTCCAGAGCACTATCTGAAAAGTATTCTGAACCATGACAGCACCAAATCTCTTACATTTTTCCAACCACTATATATCATGGTTTCTCCTTACAACTTCTTCAATCAAGGAGCTGCTTATACGGTTCTACAGAGGAATTATTGAATCTGTCATGTGTAACTTCTATAACTGTCTGGTTTGGTACAGCAACCAAACAGGACAAGTACAGACTTCAATGGATAGTTAGGACTGCAGAAAAAACAATTGCAACCAGCCTGCCTTTCACTGAGGACCTGTATATTGCCTCAACCAGAAAGAGGGCTGTGAAAATATCTACAGACTCCTCACATCCTGGACATAAACTGTTTCAACTTCTTCCCTCAAGATGACGCTATAGGATATTGCACACCAAAACAACCAGACACAAAGACAGTCCCCCCCCCATGCCATCACTCTGCTAAATAACTACCGTATTTTAAGACCCACCTTTTTATTTATTTATTTATTTATTTATTTATTTATTTGATTTATTTATTTATTTATTTATTTATTTGTCAAACATGTACAAGATAGCAGGTATAGGTATAAACATAAACATAATCAAAGTGAATACAGATAGATGAAGACAATAGGACAGTAGGACAGGGACGGTAGGCACGCTGGTGCGCTTATGCACGCCCCTTACAGACCTCTTAGGAATGGGGTGAGGTCGACAGTAGACAGTCTAAGGTTAAAGTTTTTT
>QLTV01000440.1:336930-353978 GCA_003457575.1 Thermophis baileyi
TAGTCTATTCTATTCTATTCTATTCTATTCTATTCTATTCTATTCTATTCTATTCTATTCTAAATGTGAAGCACAGGAACTGTGTGGTAAAAGCTTCTCTGCATACACAAATCAGGCATATTTAGGGTCCCTTGCTTGGGCAGGGGGTTGGACTAGATGACCTGCAAGGTCCCTTCCAACTCTGTTAATCTGTTATCCGTTATTATCTTCCAGCACCTGTGGTGCTACGAGTGGACCTCCAAAGACTGCAAGGAAAAATAAAGCCTCACAAGAAGGCAATGCCATGCTTCTCTTTGAGTGAACTGCTTCATCTTGGTCATTACGTCTGCTAGAAAAATCTCTACTGTAAATATGTTTTCTGACATAGTTTGAGATAGTTGGGTTGGCTCTGGTTCAGCCTGGTCTTTGTCGCCCCCTACTGGTTATTCTAAAACTATTCATGCAATGAGTGCTCCCTTTAGGAAAATAATATTAATTATCAGAATAACAGAATAACAGAGTGGAAGGGACCTTGTAGGTCATCTAGTCCAACACACACCCCCCAAGCAGTCC
This sequence comes from Thermophis baileyi, assembly GCA_003457575.1. Lineage (NCBI taxonomy): Eukaryota > Metazoa > Chordata > Lepidosauria > Squamata > Dipsadidae > Thermophis > Thermophis baileyi. The sequence continues at coordinate 337,483 of QLTV01000440.1, forward strand.
AATCTCTTATTGAAAGCTTCCAGTGATGAAGCTCCCACAACTTCTGCAGGCAAACTGTTCTATTGGTTGATTGTCCTCACTGTTAGAAAATTTCTCCTTATTTCCAGGTTGAATCTCTCCTTGATCAGTTTCCATCCATTATTCCTTGTCTGGCCTTCGGGTGCCTCGGAAAATACCTTGACCCCCTCCTCTCTGTGGCAGCCCCTCAAATATTGGAACCCTGCTATCATGTCTCCCCTGGTCCTTCTCTTCACTAGACTAGCCATGCCCAGTTCCTGCAACCGTTCTTCATATGTTTTAGCCTCCAGTCCCCTAATCATCTTGGTTGCTTTAATCATGCCTCTTCTGTTTCCCTTTTCCCTTCCCCTTTAAAGTTTATCTAAGTGTCATAGTAAATAGGAAACACCCTGGGATACAGGGCATGGTCAAGAGAACAATCAGGTAAAATTTAGCCCAGCAGGAATGTGGGTGAGCCAAGAGGCTCAAAAGAGGCTCTCCCTAGTTTCTTGACTTGTAAAGGGAAAGGGGGGGAGGGAACAGATGTAATTTCAAATTTGCAAAATAGATTTCAACTTTGTGAGGTAGACCAGACAGGAAACCACTAGATAAGCTAAGCCTGTTTTATTGTAAGGACACATTAAGAAACTTTTTTCAATGAACTAGTTCCAAGACTTCCAATATAAAACATTTAATCCCCTTACCCTCACCACCAATTACATAGGCATCTGATAAATCAATCAATTAATCAATCAATCAATCAATCAGTCAGTCACAGATTCAACAGAGATCACCAATCTGTTTTTACTCTGTCCACATTCATTCTTTTTTTTCCCTGTCTTCCTCTTTCAAGTATGTTAACGTTCCTCATATTTTATGAGTTGTCCTCTTGCACCCCAAGGCATCTTTCAAAGCATCTTTGACCTGCTTGTTCCTCAGAGTGTAGACAAACGGGGTCATAAGGGGACAAACCACATTGTTGAGAATGGCCACTGCGTTGTTGAAATTTTTCCTTTCGCTTTCCTCAGGTAGGAGGTACATAGAGATGCAGCTCCCATACGTGACAGAGACCACAATGATGTGGGAGGCACAGGTGGAGAAGGCCTTTTTCCTCCCTGCAGCCGTTGGGATGCGAAGGATGGTGGAAATTATTATCGTGTAGGATATTGTGGTGATTGCTAAAGTTCCTAGAAGTGAAAAAATAGAAAGGATGAAGCCAACGAGCTGCAGGAGACGCGTATCCCCACAGAGAAGTTTCATCAGTGGTTTACTGTCACAAAAAAAGTGATCAATGATGTTTGAGCCACAAATGGGGAATTGTGCAAAAGATATGGTTTGGCCAAAAATCAAGATGAATCCTGCAATCCAAGAGATCAGCACCATCCAACTGCAAACACATTGGTTCATGATGGTGGCATATCTTAAAGGATTGCAGATGGCCACGTAGCGGTCAAAGGACATAACCGTCAGTAGGAAAAAATCTGTAGTGCCCAAAAAGAAATAAAAGAACAGTTGGCTGATACACCCCGCGTAAGAGATGGTTTTCTTCCCCAATGCCAAATTGATCAAAGCTTTGGGAATGACCGCTGAAGTGTATCCAATTTCCAAGATGGCGTAATTCCTGAGGAAATAATACATTGGGGTCCTGAGGTGGAGATCCACAAGTGTGATAATAACAATCAGAACGTTTCCAGCTATGGTCATCAGGTACATGACCAAGATAAGGGCAAATAGAAGCATCTCAGGATGGTGACTTTCAGTAAATCCTAGCAGTAAGATCTCCTCAGTTTTGGTTTGATTCTCCATGTTATCTTAGTTGCGAGCAATCTGCGGACATAAACCCTTTGGTGAATTAAGTGAGCTTTCATTGTTTAAGAATCTGAAACTAGGCAAATATCCCGAATTGCTGGTACAACCAGCGATTCAGGATATTTATTAGAAAGCTGAGGTGGGAAGAAAATCAATTTAGAAATCAGTTTATTCATGCATTCCCCGTGAACTCCTCAAATCAACAACATAATCTGTCAATAGATGAAATGACTGAGGTAAACACAATATAGCAAAGATTGCTTAAGTGTCAGTCTGATTGTCAGACTGAGTGCATTGTCAGGCTGAAATTGCATTCATTTCAAAGTCCCAAAGGTGCTTTTTCAAGAGGCAACTGGACTTTCTGGACCAGAACATCCAGTTGCCTCCTGAAAAAGCACCTTTGGGACAACAATGACCTGGATGACTGAGAATCTCCATAGACAATATTAATTAGTGCAATATTAATGCAATATCAGGGGTTTTCAATTCAATTGTATAGAATGTGAAGGATGTGTGTTTGTGTTTTTATTTTTATAGTTATAATGTACACTGAAGATGGCATTTAATTTCATTGTACGAGGTGCAATGACAATAAACTAAACTAAACTAAACTAAACTAAACTAAACTAAACTAAACTAAACTAAACTAAACTAAACTAAACTAAACTAAACTAAACATTCATGTCAAAGAATAGGTAACCAGAAAAATCCTTTAGGATATACGGCTTAGACACAGAATAACTTTATTGTCACTTTAAATGTACACTAATTGACATACATTAAAATGAAATTTAGTTGCCCACAGCTTTGAAAGGGTCACCACCTCCAGTATACACTACATTTTAGGATTTTAAGAACACACACAAAGAGAACACCCCAAAGTTGACAGGTAAAGTATACATTGAAGGAATTTGACAAAGGTAGCAATAGCAATAGCACTTAGACTTATATACCGCTTCATAGTGCTTCACAGCCCTCTCTAAGCGGTTCAGAGAGTCAGCATATTGCCCCCCAACAATCTGGGTCCTCATTTGACCCACCTCGGAAGGATGGAAGGCTGAGTCAACCTTGAGCCGGTGAGATTTGAACCGCCGAACTGCAGCTAGCAGTCAGCTGAAGTAGCCTGCAGTGCTGCACTCTAACCACTGCGCCACCTCGGCTCTTGAAGGTAAACACTTCAAAACACAAAGAGCTATTTTCCCTATAAATACCCGCAACCTCAAGACTTCAAACTGGAGCCTACCTTTGAGTGCTGTCTTTTATGTTCTCGAATAAGCATCGTCCTCTTTAAGCAGCATGTCCAGTGTCATCCTTATGTAAACCCAGCTCAGATTGGCCCAGAATTATTCTTCTAACACTGACCTGCAGAGGAAGAAGTTATAACCTTGAGTTTATTCCCTGTTAATTGATTGTCTTCTGCCCAACTACTAGTTCATGGGTGTAGATATTGACTCTTGCTGTTAATTGATTGACTTCTGCCCAACTACTGGTTCATGAGTGTAGATATTGACTCTTGCTGTTAATTGATTGACTTCTGCCCAACTACTGGTTCATGAGTGTAGATATTGACTCTTGCTGTTAATTGATTGACTTCTGCCCAACTACTGGTTCATGAGTGTAGATATTGACCCTTGCTGTTAATTGATTGACTTCTACCCAACTACTGGTTCATGAGTGTAGATATTGACTCTTGCTGTTAATTGATTGACTTCTGCCCAACTACTGGTTCATGGGTGTAGATATTGACTCTTGCTGTTAATTGATTGACTTCTACCCAACTACTGGTTCATGAGTGTAGATATTGACTCTTGCTATTAATTCAAGGAGAGATCAAGGAGAGATTCAACCTGGAAATAAGGAGAAACTTTCAGACAGTGAGAACGATCAACCGATTAAGAGCCGAGGTGGCGCAGTGGTTAGAGTGCAGTACTGCAGGCTACTTCAGCTGACTGTTCAGCAGTTCAGCGGTTCAAATCTCACCGGCTCAAGGTTGACTCAGCCTTCCATCCTTCCAAGGTGGGTAAAATGAGGACCCAGATTGTTGGGGGCAATATGCTGACTCTGTGAACCGCTTAGAGAGGGCTGTAAAGCACTGTAAAGCGGTATATAAGTCTAAGTGCTATTGCTAAGTGCTAACCAGTGGAACAGCTTGCCTTCGGAGGTTGTGAGAGCTCCAACACTTGAGACTTTCAAGAAGAAATTGGACTGCCATTTGTCGGAAATGGTGTAGGGTCTCCTGCTTGAGTGGCAGGTTGGACTAGATGACCTACAAGGTCCCTTCCAACTCTGTTAATCTGTTAATTGACTTCTGCCCAACTACTGGTTCATGAGTGTAGATATTGACTCTTGTTTTTTAATCCAGATGACCATGCGATCCTTCTTCAGCCTAATGTCTCATCACAGAAAATGATGAATATTAATTCATTTATGTGATATTTTCTTTCCTCATTCTTTGGCTGTTTTTTGGTATTATAAGGGTTGGGAATGTGGGTGCAGGAATCTTTCTCAGTTTGACATTTGTATATGCTTTCCTCGTATACTCATATTTGTCCTTTTTCTAAATTAAGTCCTCCAACATTTTTGCCTTTTACAGACATAAATGTGACTTTTTTTTTTAAAAAAAAGTAAAATATAGCAATACTTAGACAATAATTTCAACAATTTTTTTTCTTGAGTATGGAAGAATGACAGATCAGACTTCCAACTCAAATCTATATCTGAAATATTGGATTATGAGGACAGTAAAACAAAGGGAAGGAAAAAAAACAGATTATCATTTGATGTTGGCTGTACTGCACTATAAAAATACAGTCTGCTCCATAAAATCCTTTTTTGGGGTCTATTTGTTAGCATTTGCTCAATTATTGGAAGGCAAGCAATGCTTCCTTTTACACTAAGTGTAGCAATTTTTCCAAATTGCTATAGAATTTTAAGCATTCCTTGAAAATATCTAACAGACCCCTCACATCCTGGACATAAATTGTTTCAACTTTTACCCTCAAAAAGACGCTATAGGGCACTGCACACCAGAACAACTAGACACAAGAACAGTTTTTCCCCCGAACGCCATCACTCTGCTTAACAACTAATTCCCACAACACTGTCAAATAATTTACTAAGACTGTATTACTATTATTCTTCTCTTCCTTACTAGTATTTATCTCTTCCCACTTATTACTATAACCATGTTGCTTGTATCTTTCAATTATATTGTTTTGTTTCCTAGTACGATTTGATAGCTTATTAGTAACCTTGACTATCACTAAGTGTTGTATCTTTTTATTCTTGATGAATGTATTTTATTCTCTTTATGTACACTGAGAGCATATACACCTAAGACAAATTCCTTGTGTGTCCAATCACACTTGGCCAATAAAGAATTCTATTCTATTCTATTAACTACAAAACACAGTTTTACAAAATCCAGAAAAGAAATACAAATACTGAAATGTAATTTTGTCAGGTGTGAAAGATCAGGTTCTCATGTGAAGGTTCTTGTACAGTGATTTATTGCTAAAAACCTATGCACATGAATCTTCTCAACTAATAGTCAGAAACCTGCTTAGAGTTAGAAGAGGATTGGACTTAGCTCACTTGTGGCTATGGAAAGGATTCTAGGCTGATCCCTCTTTAACTCCACACCCAGGTTCTGCTACTCCTTCTCCTACATATTTTCCATTAGGTTAAATTCAATAACTCCACCTAGAAAATATGAATCAGAGTGATTTCTCCCTCAGCTTCCAAAACCTTCAAACGGAGATCGGAATCTTACAGCCACTGAAAGGACATGGATACATTTCAAATATTATAGGAAAAAAAATCTTAGAAAATACTGTATACATTTAAAGAAGACTCTAACCCTTCAGTTTGAGTTACTTCTAAAGTAATAAAGTTGGGTTAAAAAAAAGCAAATAAATAAATAAATAACAGTGGATTACACATTTGTCTTTTTTTTTTAAGTTCATTCAATTTATTGACTCCCTAAAAGCAAACAAATCTTTGCCCTTCTAAGAATTAATAACAGTACTAAAAAAAAACCAAAAGGAATGATCTTGGTATGGAATGAATAAGCTAGGCACCTCAGAATCCATGTGTCCATGTATATTTCTTGACCAAACCTCAGTTGAAGGCTCTTTTGATATTAAATGCTAGATTGTACTGTGATTCAGATGTGAAGACTAAACGGTGAGTGTAAGCATGTGGTGATATGAAGATAGCAGCTCTTTTTGAGTCCTTGAAACAAATGCTTCTTTCGCTAGGATCTGCAGTTGCCAGCCAGGAGAAGCTGAGAAAAGATCATTTGCTATAAGCAGCCGAGAGATACCATACTGATGTCCCTAAGGGATACTGTTTGAAGTTCTTAGCTACAGAAAAATTGAAGGTCCTTCAAGTTACTTCTCCACCACCACAATCAGTTAAAGGATGTAGACTCCAGATAGAAACTTTTGAGAACATCCTCTCCAGAGGTGGTATTCAGCCGGTTCAGACCGGTTCGGGCGAACCGGTAGTAGCGACCTGCGGGTGGTCCCGCCCCGGCACTATGCCATCCTATTTAGGCACATTGTGAAGCTGCGTGCATGCATGCAAGCCACGTGCATGAGCAAAGCGCATGCGTGGGAGGCCGCACAGATGCGTGGAAGGCGCACGTGTGACCGAAGTGAGCGTGCGCGCTCACATTTGTGAACCGGTAGGGAAAGTAAGTGAATACCATCCCTGATCCTCTCATAGATATTAAGCAAATCCACATATCCCTTCTTGAGTGTAAATCCTTCCTCTTCATTTAACAAGTTCAAGATTGGGGAATAGCTCTTCCTGAACTCAAATAATATAGACTTATTTTACTTAACATGCGTTTCAACTAAACCGAAATATATTTTGATGGACCAAGATATGCTCCACTAATGATCTTTGGATCATCTTGCCCTTCCAGAGCTTACCTTAAAAGTTATTTACTTTGGTGGGATACATGTGTGGGTCATTCCAGAGCAAACAATTTCAGAGATATAGTTGTGAATATGCTTATTTATATTATCCCTTGGGACAACTTCTATCTATAAGGGGTGGTGCGGTGACTGAGCGGTTAAGATGCTGGGCTTTTTGGCTGGAAAGTTGGACAGCCCAGTTTCGAGATCCAAGCACCATGCGATGGGATGAGCTCCCATCCTCAGCCCAGCTCCTGCCAACCAAGCAATTTGAAAACATACAAATGTGAATAGATAAATGGATACCACTTTGGTGGGAAGATAACAGCACTTCGTGATGTCATGCTGGCCACATGACCACGGAAATGTCTTTGGATAGCGCTAACTCAATGGCCTTGAAATGAAGATGAGCATAGGCCGCTATAGTCGGCAATGACTAGCAGAGTAAAATCTGCAGGGACTCCTTATTTACTTAGTATCTATCTATACCAAGCAACTTATGCTATTGGATGATATTAGCTACTCATTAGAAGTTGCCTGAATCCCCATACGATGTGACTTAGGCACTGTTCATTTAGCTGCGTTCTCTTTATTTCCAGAATATTTTTTATCCAAATGATGATACAAAGCCAAGATGCAGTAGAGTATAATAGAGCAGGGGTCCCAACTTGTGGGCCACATCCCACTAGTGGGTCATGAGGGCCCTGAGGGGCCATGAGGGCCGTGAGGGCCATGAGGGGCTGTGAGGGCCATGAGGGGCTGTGAGGGCCGTGAGGGGCTGTGAGGGGCTGTGAGGGGCCATGAGGGCTGTGAGGGGCCGTGAGGGTCGTGAGGGGCTGTGAGAGGTTGTGATGGCCGTGAGGGCTGTGAGGGGCCATGAGGGCTGTGAGGGGCTGTGAGGGCTGTGAGGGGCTGTGAGGGCCGTGAGGGGCCGTGAGGGCCATGAGGGGCTGTGAGTGGCTGTGAGGGGCCGTGAGGGGCCATGAGGGGCCATGAGGGCTGTGAGGGGCCATGAGGGCCGTGAGGGGCTGTGAGGGCTGTGAGGAGCTGTGAGGGCCGTAAGGGGCCATGAGGGGCCATGAGGGGCCATGAGGGGTTGTGAAGGCTGTGAGGGGCCGTGAGGGCCATCAGGGGCCATGAGGGCCATGAGGGGATTGCAACCAGGCTACAGAAATGGCTGGTGAGCGTGCATATAAATACTCGCATGAGCAGTGGGAGAGCGTGAGCGCAGCTGCATGTGCATTCCGTTTGCATGTGTGGCAGACGCGTGTGCACGCCGCTCGTGCAAATGAAGCTGGGTGTGTCTGCATGAGCTTGCTGACCCCTCGCATGGAGCCATCCCCTCTCCCCACCCACCGGTCTGTAAAGTCAGAAACATTGGGGAACTCTATAATAGATTCATGCAATAGACTGGATTCATGTTAGAGAACTCTAACTTCAAAAATCCACTATATATAAAGGGACACCTTCTATCCATAAAATGGTTCCATGGAAACCAATATAGGTAGATGGAAAGACTTATCAACAATGGCTGGAGTCCTATCTGGTTAACACGGTTAGCTGATGTCCCACCAGCTATATTCACAGTTATATAAACTGATTTAAACTTGTGCTAAAAAAAGTGACTTACAACTGCTCCTTAGACTTATAGCCACAGTGGCACAGTGGTTAGAGTGCAGTAATGCAGGCTGCATGCCGGCTGCCTGCAATTTGGCAGTTCAAATCTCACCACGCTCAAGGTTGACTCAGCCTTCCTTCCTTCCTTCCGAGGTGGGTCAAATGAGGACCCAGATTGTTGGGGGGCAACAGGCTGACTCTGAAAACCGCTTAGAGAGGGCTGTAAAGCACTGTGAAGCGGTATATAAGTCTAAGTGCTATTGCTATTATAACTAGTACATCATAATCATAGTCCCATGATCAGGTACTATGAAACTGGAATGTATTTATGATGTAGGCAGTGTCCTGTGGTCATGGCATCAACATTTGTGGTTTTCCTAGCTGGCTTTGAACAAGCATAGTCAATGCGGAACATCAGATTAGCTTATCAGCCATGTGATGCACTTAACAATCATGGTGATTCACACAATGACTGCAGGAATTTATTTATTTTTATTTTTTTATAAAATTGGGTGCAACTGTGGTTGAATGTGGTTTGGATTCCCAGGAGGGAGGGGCTTATTTTAAGAGGGCAGCAGAGTTTGAAAAGTTTGGCCAGCATGAAGAGGGTTAAAACAGCTCCTCCATAGCAGTTCCCAGAGTATATCTGAAGAGCCGTGGTGGCACAGTGGTTAGAATGCAGTACTGCAGACTGTTTCTGCCGACTGCCAGCAGTTCCGGCAGTTCGATTCTCACCAGCTCAAGATTGACTCAGCCTTCCATCCTTCCAAAGTGGGTAAAATGAGGATCCAGATTGTTGGGGGCAATATGCTGACACTGTAAACCACTTAGAGAGGGCTGTAAAGCACTGTTAAATGGTGTATAAGTCTAAGTGCTATTGCTATATCTATAGTTATGAGGCTAGTTGCTTTAGTCTGGCAAGATTCTGTCTATAGTTAAAGAACAATAAAGGAAAGGTCTCAAAAGTAACTCTACAGGTCATTCTTGGATTGGGGCCTGACAGAGACTCACTTAACAGCTGCTTCACTTAGCAATGGATGTTCCAGTCCCAATTGTGTTCATAAGTTGAGAATTACTTGCCTGGTTTCCCCTAGATTTCTTGAGAAAGAGTGGTTATTGTGATATAGGACCAAATCAAACAAATTAAAAGCAATAAGAAAACAGCTAATAAGAACCTAAAATGCAGGGTACATAATCCTCTGTCCAATCCACCTTCTTACACATACAAAATTTTTGAAAATATCCAATTCCAATGCAGTGTAAACAATCCTATTCATTTAAAAGTCAATTTAACCCCTTTAGCCTGTTTTTTTAAAAAAATAACTTTAATTTTAACCAATTGAACCTTAAGCCTTGGGGAGTGGAAAATTCCATTTTATTGGGGGGGTCTAACCACTAACTTTCATGAAGAGCTTGTCTAATATGAAAGCCAAGTTGAAAGAGCAATTAGCAATAGTACTTAAACTTATATACTGCTTCATAGTGCTATACAGCCCTCTCAAAGTGGTTTATAGAGTCAGCATGTTGCCCCCAACAATGTGGCTCCTCATTTTACTGACCTCAGAAGGATGGAAGGCTGAGTCAACCTTAAGCTGGTCAGAATCGAACTCATGGCAGTGGGCAGTGAGCCTGCAATATGGCATTTTAATCACAGTGTCACCACGACTCAGAAATTAAACAGAAATTGTCATCAAAGTCTGTAATTTTATCGTTAATAATTAAACAAATAATTATTTTTTCAACTATTCTCTAGCTATATAGGATAGACCTAACGGTCTATCCCAGGGGTCAGCAACTTGTGGCTCTGGAGCCGCATGTGGCTCTTTCATCCCTCTGCTGTTGCTCCGTCGCTCAAAATATGCGTCACAACCACCAATGTGCAACACCTGCCGGCACGCGATTTATTGAGCTTTTCGACCCCCAGTAGGCCAACCATGGATAAATCCAAGAAAAGAAAAGTTTCAGAAGAAAACAGAATGTTTTCAACTACATATGCTAGTTTTGTGGCTGCTCAGGAAATAGTCAGGCACGGGAAGGGTTTTGTGGCTCCTGGTGTTTTCTTTTCTTTGGGAAACAGGTCCAAATGGCTCTTTGAGTGTTTAAGGTTGCCAACCCCTGGTCTATCCTATACAGAATGAGAGAGATATATTTATATATACATCCACACCTACCCATACTCACTCATACATGCAGATAACACATATACCTCGGTCTATATACCAAACGAATGACCCATTGGGATCCCAATATCAAAACAACTTACCTTATGTGTGGCCAGAATCTGAAAATAACATTTAACACAGCACAGTACTTAAGCAAAATGGTTCAGTTGAGATCTGCATATGTGGGACTGATTCAGTGGTGGGTTGCTCCCGGTTTGGCCCGGTTCTAAGAACCGGTAGTGCGGGTGGCGGGAGGCTCTGCCCACCCACCCAGGACGCTCCGCCCACCTGCCCAGGATGCTCTGCCCACCCACCCGGGACGCTCCCCCGACCTGCCCGGGATGCTCCACCCACTCGCCCAGGATGCTCCGCCCACCCGCCCGGGACGCTTCACCCACCTGCCCAGGACACTTCTGCGCATGCGCAGAAGCGTCGCAAGCGCGAGGGAGCGCGAACCGGTAGCAAAGGGTTTTAGAACCCAGTACTGGACTGATTGGGGTAGATTGCAGGGGTGACACCGAAATATAATTTTATCATATTTTAGCTATATCTTAAATAATTGTATTCTATTCCAATTTCATTTTAGACTGTATTTTATTCCAATTTCATTTTAAATCGTATTTTATTCCAATTTCATTTTAAATTGTATTTTATCCAATTTTATCCAATTCCATTTTAAATTGCTTTTTATCAAATTTTAGTAATTTATTTTTGGAACTTTGCACTTTGATATGGCCCAAGGTCTAATCAATAAATAAAGAGGAATATATGTGGGATTGAAGTCTCCAGTTTTACCTATGCCATCCCACATCTGCCCAACACATTTGCATAAATTGAATTTTTTTTTATTGTGTATGTCTGTGTTTGTGCATGTACATACAGCTACTGAAACAAGGAGTGACAACTGTTTATTTAGGCTATTTGCATGATTGTTGAACATTTGTGGAATTACATAACTGATCTTACTTAATAACAGAATAACAACAATAGCACTTAGACTTATATACCACTTCACAGTGCTTTGGGAGTTGGGCGGCATACAAATAACAATAACAATAACAATAACAATAACAATAACAATAACAATAACAATAACAATAACAATAACAATAACAATAACAATAACAATAACAATAACAATAACAATAACAATAACAATAACAATAACAATAACAATAACAATAACAATAACAATAATTTATAGCCCTCTCTAAGGGGTTTACAGAATCAGCATATTGCCCCCAACAATCTGCATCCTCATTTTACTGACTAAAGAAGGATGGAAGGCTGAGTCAACCTTGAGCCAGTCAGGATCGAACTGCTGGCAGTTGGCAGAATTAGCCTCATTACTACATTCTAACCACTGCACCACCATAATAGTTCTAGAACACGGGTGTCAAACTCGCCTCATCATGTTGCCATCACATGACATTTTGCGACGTTTTTCCTGTTTGCAGAGCTAGGGTGGGCATGGCCTACACGTGACGCATTCGGCCCATGGGCCGCCAGTTTGACACCCCTGTTCTAGAATAACAGAATAAAACAATAACAGGATAACAAAATAACAGAATAATAGAATGACAGAGTTGGAAGGGACCTTGGTGATTTTCTAGTCCAACCCCTTGCTCAGGCAGGAAATCCTGTACCATTTCAAACAAATGGTTGTCCTATCTCTACTTGTATTAGCTGGGGCAGTAAATTAGGCCCATTTAATATATTAGGACCGTGATGGCGAACCTATGGCACGCATGCCACAGGTGGCATGCAGAGCCATATCTGTAGGCGCTTGAGCCGTTGCCCTAGCTCAGCTCCACCGCGCATGTGCATGCCGGCCAGCTGATTTTTGGCTTGCGTGGAGGCTCTGGGAGGGCATTTTTGGCCTCCAGAGGACCTCCAGGGGGGGCGGGAGAGGCCGTTTTCACCCTCCCCAGGCTCCAAGAAAGCCTCTGGAGCCTGGAGAGGGCGAAAAATGGGTCTACCGGGCCCACCAGAAGTTTCTGGGCTCCGGAGGGCCTCCAGGGGGGCAGGGGAAGCTGTTTTTGCCCTCCCCAGGCTCCAGGGAAGCCTCTGGAGCCTAGGAAGGGCGAAAAACAGGCCTACCAGAAGTTGGGGCGCATGGGGGGCATTGAATTATGGGTGTGGGCACACGCGCGCGTGCGATAGCATGCGTGCGCGTGCTTTCGGCACCCGAGGAAAAAAAGGTTCGCCATCACTGTATTAGGATTTAGCTAATCCTAATGGATATCTCCTCCTCCCCTCTTGACTTGTTAAACTGAGAGTCTATTACACCGTTGTTTATTACATACATTGTGTTTGTTAGTGTATGAGTTCAAACATAGTGGTTAACGTGAGATTTCTTAAACACAAGGTGAATTGCTGGGTGAGATCCCATCTCAACATAACTCAACAACATCTTTCTTCTTCCGAAGGGATATTGGGGAATTCTTTTGGATATCCAGCTAGTTAATCTTCAGAACAACTCCAACTCCAACATGCCCTTGTCCATTAAAAAAACTCAGGTGTTTCAAGGAAATTCTCTTTCCTCAATTCCCACCTTTGAAAAACCTCTCTCGTCTTTTAAGATTTAGGGGGAAAGAAACAGATCGAGAAACACGATGAAACTTATACATAACTTAACATGAAGACCAGAGGTGGGTTCCTAACGGTTCTAACCGGTTCTTTAGAACCATTAGTAACTCGGCGATGACGTCACGGAGCCGGTTCCGTTGGTGTCTCCGTGGGCACCGCCATCTTGGATTTTGCTTCAGCGCATGCGCAGAAGCTAAATTTTTGCTTCTGCACATGCGCAGAAGCTATTTTTTGATTGCTACGTGCACGCGGCACGACCCTGAGCGAACGGATCCAGAACCCACTCCTTATGAAGACCCTAGTTTGTAGACCCTTCAGTGCCTGAGAACATCAATGGATATTACGTGAAATTAGCAGGTTCAACTACAGGGCTTTGGCAACAGGAAATGCTACTTCAAACTCCCAGATAACTTTGTCAGCCCTTCAAACAAGAGATCAGATACACCAAGTCTACAAGGAACTGTATTGTCAGGTTTTCCTTGGACCTTTAATAAAGACTGCAACCTGTTTCAACAGATCCTTCAAGGCTTCCCGAACTTGTTGGTTTCTCAAGCTGTAGATGAAAGGAGTCAGTAAAGGAGAAACAATTGTGTTGAGAATGGCCAGTCTCTTGGCATACCCCATTTTGCTCGTCTGGGTTGGGTTGATATAAAGGAAGAGGGAGCTCCCGTAGGCGAAGGACACTACCATGAAATGAGAAGCACAAGTGGAAAACGCCTTCTTTCTCCCTGTAGCAGTTGGGATGTTCAAGATAGTTTTGATTATGTTGATGTAGGAAACCACGGAAAAGAACAAAGTCCCGAACAGTAAAACAACAGCAATCAAGGATACAAAAAATTCAAGGGGATGCAACAATGGGGCACTGTCGCAGAAGAAATGGTCCAGGATGTTTGAGTCGCACATTGGAAACTGTAGGAAGACCGCAAATGGACCGACGTGAATGAGGAAGCTTCCAATCCAGCAACAGAAAACGAGCAAGATACATAAACTCTTGTGCATGATGGATGGATAGCGCAAAGGGTTACAGATGGCTAGGTATCGATCGTAGGACATGACAACAAAGACCTCTGTAGTGCCCAGATAGAAATACGATGCAACCAACATAGGAAATATTTTTATTGCCCGTCAGCAAATGTGACAAGGTTTGAGGGGTAATAACCGTAGTGTAACCAATTTCCATAATGGAGAAATTCCAGAGGAAGAAGTACATTGGGGTGTGTAGCCTGTGGTTTACATTAGCCAGGATGATAATCATAAAATTTCCTGTAATTGTCAGTAAGTAGGAAAAGAAAAGGATGACGAAGAACAGGAGTTGCAGTTTTCGAACATCTGTCAAACCAAGCAGTATGAACTCGCTGATTGTCGTTTCATTACTTTTCATGGTTTACCATAGAACTGGGATCAGCAAACTGATGAAGAAGAAAATTATGTTTCTTAACATGAATAGTGAGCTGAGTACGTCTGCTTTGAAAATGTTGCTGTAAGCAGAATTTTGTTGTCATTCAAACTCCTTAAAATCACCCCCACATCTCTGTATTTTAAAAGGATGATTTCCCCTATTTATACCATGAGAAGAATTCTACTTTCAAATGGAAAACATTTTCTGTCTGCACTTTTCCCAAATTGTTACAGACTTTTGAACCTTCCTTAGTCAACACATAGTCTTAATTTTAAGAAGAAAAACCAAAACATTGCATAGTGAAGGATAACATTATCTAAGTGAAATTTTATGTAAATCCACAATAAAATGTGAACCAGAACTTTTTCTGACCCAGCCCCTAAATACTTTCTAAAAATCTCCTATTTTTTTTTTGGTTCTCCTAAATGAACATGGAAATTTTGGAAAATTGTAGACACACCTTTAGAAAAAGTCCCTGTATATATTCAAACAATTAAAGGGGATCAGGTCTGTATTATATTATTTTTCTTTCTTTCTTTCTTTCTTTCCTTCCTTCCTTCCTTCCTTCCTTCCTTCCTTCCTTCCTTCCTTCCTTTCTTTCTTTCTTTCTTTCTTTCTTTCTTTCTTTTTATTGATTGTCTATTAAATGCATTTCTTAGTGCTTAATAAACATCGCGTTGTCTGGGTATTTAATTTGCTTAACAATACAAATTTACATTCTTAATCTCCACCCCTTTTTTTGCAACCATTGGTAAAATAGATTCCATGTTTGATAATATTCTACATCTTCTTTCTGTTTAATGTTCAATGTCAGTCTATCCATTTCTGCACAATCTAGTATCTTCCTATGGTCTTCATTATATTATTTTGTTTTAGTTAAGTTACTTCATTGGCCCTTGTAAGTGAAGAAATCTTTGCTTTCTGGGAATTTGTACCATATACTCACATTATCTATTGCTTCTGGCTTGAAGCAGTAAAATGGGGAAAGATCTTCACTAGGTTTGCACATGGAGCCCTCAGGAGCCATAAGTTCAGATATTTCTCCCATCCAAATCTCAGCTGAAGCATCCTTAAAAAGTTGGTATTAAATTGTAGTGTTGTGCTATGGTTCAAAGGCAAAGGCAAAAAGGTTGTTGAAAGCATGGGAGGTCATAAAGGTTGTGTTTCTTTCTGACTCCTTAACAGAGTCAGCCTCATGCATTTTCGAGCATCATGAAGGAGCTGGAGAAGACAACCAAGAGAAGCTCCAGAAGGACACATTTGCTTTAGGCAGTTGCATGATGACAGAATTGCTGTGTTAATGCCCTCAAGAGATCCTATTTGTGGTTCTTAGCTGGAAAATGTGCAGGTCCTTTGGGATATATTTCTATCACCAGAATCGCTAAAAGTTGTAGAACCCAGTAAGAATTTCTGAAAACTAATTCCATCAAAGCTCTTACTAAAGTTCTTACTAAAGTGTAAGTCCCTCTTCCTTGTTTAAAAAAAGTCCTAGAAGGGGAAATAGCCTCTCCTGACCTCAAAAAAATTGGGAATATGGTTCTCTCATTGGCCCAATGTTCTTTTCATTACTGATCTTTGTGTCATCTTGCCTTCCAAAAACATATCCTGAAAATGATTTAGTTCCTTTAGTAGAATAGATATATCAACTCAGTGCAAACGATTTCAGATATACCCTTGTATGTGACAATATTTTTCCTAGTATATCTTATGAGGCAAGATAGAGATAGATGGATAGATAGATAGCTAGATAGCTAAATAGCTACGTAAGTGGGTAGATAGCCAGATAGCTAAATATCTAGGTAACTAGGTAGATAGCTAGATAGCTACATAGATGAGAGAGAGAGAGAGAGAAAAAGAGAGAGAGAGAGAGAGAGAGAGAGAGAGAGAGAGAGAGAGGGGGGGAGAGGAGAGATAGAGAGATAGAGAGAGAGAGAGAGAGATAGATAGATAGATAGATAGATAGATAGATAGATAGATAGATAGATAGATGATAGATAGATA
>QLTV01000440.1:354486-368906 GCA_003457575.1 Thermophis baileyi
CCCCTTCTCTTCCTCGGAGGCAGGAGCGCGTTTGAAAACGCTGGTAGAGGCAGAGCCCAGAGGAGCCGAGCAGTCTCGTGGGGTGTGCGTGCCCTCGACTCTCACTTGCTCTCGCTCTCCCGGCCAAAAAAGTGCCCGCAGCAAAAAGAGCGCCTCCCGGCATGCCCCCCCCTTTCCCCCGGAAAGTAATGGGGGGGCTTATTTTCGGGGGGTGGCTTATTTCAACGCATGTCCCGAAAAGCCCTGTTGGGCTTATTATCGGGACATGTCTTATTTTCGGGGAAAAATGGTAGATAGATAGATGATAGACAGATAGTAGATAGATAATATGATAGATAGATAGATAGATAGATAGATAGATAGATAGATAGATAGATAGATAGATAGATAGATAGATAGATAAAAAAAAAAGAGAGAAAAAAAGAGAGAGAGAGAGAGAGAGAGAGAGAGAGAGAGAGAGAGAGAGAGGCAGATGATAGATAGATAGATAGATAGATAGATAGATAGATAGATAGATAGATAGATAGATAGATAGATAGATAGATAGATAGATAGATGATGGATATATACTGTATATATAACAGAATAATAAAATTACAGAATAAAGAATAACAGAATAATAGAGTAACAGAGTTGGAGGGGACATTGAAAGGTCTTCAACCCCCTGCTCAGGCAGGAATTTCCTATACCATTTCAGACAAATGGTTGTCCAATCCCTTCTTAAAAACTTTCAGTGTTGGAGCATTCACAACTTCTGGAGGGAATTTGTTCCACTGATTAATTGTTCTGTCAGGAAATTTTTCCTTAGTTCTAGGTTGCTTCTCTTCTTGATCAGTTTCCATCTGTTGCTTCCTGTCCTGCCTTCAGGTGCTTTGGAGAATAGGTTGACTTCCTCTTCTTTAGGGCAACCCCTTAGATATTGGAACACTGCTATCATGTCACCCCTAGTCCTTCTTTTCATTAAACTAGACATAGCCAATTCCTGCAACCATTCTTCATACGTGTTAGCCTCCAGATGATAGATAGATAGATAGATAGATAGATAGATAGATAGATAGATAGATAGATAGATAGATAGATAGATAGATAGATAGATAGATTATAAAGATAAATAGATAGATAGATAGATAGATATATAGATAAATAGATATATAGATAGATAGATAGTTAGATAGATAGATAGATGATCAATATTATTATATGCTTATAGTGATTGCTCAATATAAATCCCCTTAACCCACATGATATACTAACAATTGCTAATTTGATAATGTTTGCTTGCTTGCTTTTTGCCAGATATCTGGAAGCCACTGGATAGTCATCTGACAGTCAATAGATGTGGCGGAATTGCCAGCCAGATTAGATGAAAGGGTAAAGAGAGGGCTGAGCTTGGAATCATTAAGCCACCATAAGCAGCCTAGGGCTGACCTTCCTCAGAATCCATGAAGCCTTATCTGGCCACTCCCAAAGGAATGCAACCAGTCTAGAGAGATTCTTGTAACATAGGCAACAAACAATAAAATTTCAGCCTGAGGCTATTCATAGGTGGTTCTGATTGCTTGAGCATGGTATAAAGCAAAGGGGCAGTGTAGTGTTAGTAGTGTCATAGTTAGAGGAATGGATACAATTCAGAAAGTGTGCTGCCTCACACACACACACACACACACACACACACACACACACACATACGTGTGTGGTTTAGAGAGATTATTAATGTTCCCCAGCAATTCCCTTCACTCAGCCTCAGAACTGTTCCAAATAAATACAGCTACAAGCAGGCCAAGTTAGTCCACAAGGCAATGGCCAATAGTCCATAAAAAATGGAAAGTTGCTCCAACAAATAAGTCCACCAAACAAACTTAATCCACCAGGTCAAACTGAAATACACCCACAAGAGCTCACTTGGCAAGAGACGTTCAGAGTCTCCAAAGTTCAGCAGGAAGCACGAGGAACAAACACATACAGCCAGAAACCAAACACGTTGTCCCCAGCAACGCCTCCCTCTGCCTGCCATGATAAATAGTTTTCCAGTGCAGCCCATCAAGACAGGCAAGGCCTTCTCATGAATAATCTGGCAGATCTCCATTGCTCTTGTCTTTTCTCTACCCTGCGTGCTCTCGGATCCACCATGGAAGGCAGCTCCTCCTCCTCCTCTTCATTGACTGTCTGCCCCTGCAAGCTGTCCCCCCCCATAAATCTCTTTTGGCCGGCTATTCAGAGTCATGAATTAACCCAGTTCCTGAGGTGCCAGCAGAGGTGAGTTCCTCCCAGTTCAGACCGATTCGCCCGAATCGGTAGCGACCTGCTGGTGATGTCACAATGACATCACAGAGCCGGTTCGGTCAGTGCCAGTCCGTGGACGCCGCCATCTTTTTTTGGATTATTATTATTTTTTTGAATTTTTTCCCGGGTTTTTTTTCTTCTGCGCATGCGCAGAAGCTGAGTTTCCAGTACTGCGCATGCGTCGCCATCTTCTTTTTGGCTTTTTTGGGGGGGGATTTTTTTATTTTTTTGCACTGTGAATGCGCGTGCGCGCAAAGCACGCTCGTGAAGCGCGCCCACGCCCATGCGACACGGGAGAAAGCGAACCAGCAGCGAGGTAAGTTAGAAACCACCCCTGGGTGCCAGGAATGAGCTCATCCTCCCTTGAGCTGATCTCCAAGGAAGAATCTGGGGAGTCATCCAAGAGAGACATCACAGGAAGCTTTGAGTTCAAAATCTCATTCATAGTTCAAATACACTAGGAGGTTAGGGGTAGGTTCTCTCCCCCCCCCTCTCTCTCTCTCTTTCTCTCTCTCTCTCTCTCTCTCTCTCTCCATCTATAACCAGCCCCAGATTTTTTTTTAATAAGTTGAAAGGTCATCTTGAACTTCATGGATGGACAAATTAAGCAGAAATTATCGACAATGCTTGAGACGGTCTATTATTCTTTATAACTTCATCACACAGGGCTTCAACATCAGATCAATATTGGAATTTGTGAAGAGCTTTTGACTAAGCATGTGTATAAGCAGATCTGACATCATTTATGTTCTTTGCATGAAGTGACATCATTTGTGGAATAACATAGATGATTGAGTTACATCTGGGTGACAGTGAATAATATAGCACTTAGCAATAGCACTTAGACTTATATACTGCTTTACAGTGCTTTACAGCCCTCTCTAAGCGGTTCACAGAGTCAGCATATTGCCCCCAACAATCTGGGTCCTCATTTTACCCACCTCGGAAGGATGGAAGGCTGAGTCAACCTTGAGCTGGTGAGATTTGAACTGCCAAACTGCAGCTAGCAGTCAGCTGAAGTAGCCTGCAGTACTGCACTCTAACCACTGCGCCACCTCGGTTCTATCAATATCAGATCTTCCAATTCAATTGACATCCAGATGTTGTCACACGTGCCCTAACTTGGATTCTTAGGAAAGAAAGACCCTCCATTCCATTTCTGTGAAAGGTATATTTTTACTAAAGACCAAGTGGCTACAGTAGAGCAAAGGCAGAACTAAAATTTGAACACTAAGGTTCCCTAGTTAGCATTCCCTTTCCCATTCCTCTCCCATGTAATCTCCCTATTATCCAATTACATTCAAAACATTTGTTTTGGTAATGGTCCCTGCATTGGCCGGCTAGGTGGTGAGCCATTGCATTTCCCTTCCCAGGCCTCTGGCCTTGGAGCGATGAGCCAATGTCTCAGGATGGCACAATGAGTAGGTTCAGTTTCCCACTTCCCAGCAGTTCTGTGTCCCCCCCCCCATATCTCAGGGGTTGCCACAAAGAAGAGGGAGTCAAGCTATTCTCCACAGTACCTGAGGGTAGGACAAGAAGCAATGGGTGGAAACTAATCAAGGAGATAAGCAACTTAGAACTAAGGAGAAATTTCCTGACAGTTAGAACAATTAATCAGTGGAACAACTTGCCTCCAGAAGTTGTAAATGCTCCAACACTGGAAGTTTTTAAGAAGAAATTGGATTCAGATTTGTCTGAAGTGGTGTAGGGTTTCCTGCCTAAGCAGGGGGTTGGACTAGAAGACCTCCACGGTCCCTTCCAACAACGTTATTCTAATATTCTAATATTATGTAGAGTGGATAACTTATTTACAATGCTGTTTCCGAAGTTGACAATATCTAGTCCACTGACCACTGGATTAGATTCCCCTCCTTGGTTATTAACCCACATTGGCTTGACTACACAGGAAGAATCAACTGTACTAACTATCCAGCGACTAAGATACACTGTCAACACGATCAGAAGGACAAAATTATGTGGATGAGAGAACACTCATCAATTAGGAAAAGAATGTCTCATCAGTAGTGGACTAGAAGACCTCCAAGGTCCCTTCCAACTCTGTTATTCTATTCTATTCTATTCTATTCTATTCTATTCTATTCTATTCTATTCTATTCTATTCTATTCTATTCTATTCTATTCTATTCTATTCTATTCTATTCTATGCAGGCTGGGCTCTAGCAAAGCGAGGTTGAAGCTCAGGATGGCAGTTCTGACAGATACAATGGGCACTTACTCCCTGTCCCCCTTTGAATGATTAAATTGAGCTTTTATTATACATAAATTTACTTCATATGTATATTTTGGGTATTTGGGTATGTAGGAACCCAAAAACAGAAACCTTCTATTGCAGAATTCCTTAGAAAGAACCTATCTCCATATTACCTTTATAGACCTTTAATAAAGACTGCAACTTGTTTCAACATATTTTTCAAAGCTTCCTGAACTTGTTGGTTTCTCAAGATGTAAATGAAAGGATTGAGCAAAGGGGAAACAATCGTGTTGAGAATGGTGTTATCTGTGTGAATGTAATAGTGGGGTGATTAAATGCCATGGAGCATTAATTCTGTGACAACTGCATGGGACCAAAGTGGGAAGGCAATTTAGATAGAACAAACATGAGTGGAAACCAGGGGGTAAAATGTTCCCAGTTCGGGCGTGCCTGTCGGTCGTCGGAGAGCCGATAGCGACGGTAGCGCGAGGCATCGCCCACCCGCCCGGATGCCACCATTTGGGGTTTTTTTACCCTCTGCATATGTGCAGAAGGTAAAAGAACCCAAATTGTGGTGTCCGGGCGGGTGGGCAATGCCTCGCGCTACCGTCGCTATCGGCTCTCCGACGACCGACAGGCACGCCCGAACTGGGAGCATTTCATCCCTGGTGGAAACATTATTGGAAAATAAATTTGGACCTATCAATGTGAAGTTTATGGGATAGATCAAGGAAAGGAGGAAGCTTGTTAAATAAAGAGCCAACCTAGAAGTAAGGTTTTCTGATGGTGAACACAATTAACTTGCCTCTCATAGTTGTGGAGGCTTTACCACCAGAGGTTTTCAAAAATAGACTGGACAACCTTTTGACTGGAATGGGATAAGATCTTTTGCCTTGAGGAGAGGGTTGGACTAAAAGACCTCCAAAGTCCCTTCTATCTCTAGTGTTCCAAGTAATTTCTCTTTCCTCAACTCCCAACTTTGAAAAATCTCTCTCTACTCTTAAGATTTAGGGGAAAAGAAAAAGATTTTTAAAAAAACCAATGACACTTATGTGTAATTGTACATGAAAACCCCATTTTTCAGACCCCTCAATGCTGGACAACTTCAATGGGTATTCCACAAAATTAGCAGATTCAATCATAGAGCTTTGGCAATAGGAAATGCTACCCCAAAGTCCCAAATCTCTCTATATAAAAGCCAAATACCACTCACTCATCACAAAATCTCCAGAACTGTAAAGCCTACAAACTTGAAACTTGGCACATATGTTCCTCTTAGCTTCTAGGTGCTTGCTAACAAAGGATTTTTCGAAATGACCATCAGATCATTAGTATTTCTTATTATACAGTATTATATTAACACGCTCTGATGCTAAGGAGTTAGACGTTCTACTCCCCCTCCCCACCTGAAAAGAACTCTGTTCCAATTGCCAGTTGCCTTATATTAACACGCTCTGATGCTACCCCCTTCACTAAACCGGGCATGGATCATGGCAGCGTCACGTGACGTATCGGGACTTTTTCCCCCTTCACTAAACCGGGCATGGGCATGGCCAGCGCGTGACTCATCTGGCCTGCGGGCTGGGAGTTTAGACATTCTACTCCCCCTCCAAACCTGAAAAGAACTCTGTTCCAACTGCCAGTTGCCTTATATTAACACACTCTGATGCTAAGGAGTTACACATTCTACATAAATTTTCAAGCTTTAAGTGTCAATGTATCAAGCCCAATCTTAACTACTCATTAATTTTCAAGCTTTAACTGTCAATTTATCAAGCCCAATCACATAGTTTTGTAGCGAAGCATGGGTATCTAGCTACTAGTAACTGTATATTTTTCAGCACTTTGAACAAAAGATCAGATATACCAAGTTCAGAAGGAACTGTGTGCTCAGGTTTTCATTGGACCTTTAATAGAAACTACAACCTGTCTCAACAGATCTTTCAAGGCTTCCTGAACTTGTTGGTTTCTCAAGCTGTAGATGAAAGGATTGAGCAAAGGGGAAACTATTGTGTTGAGAATGGCCACTATTTTGCCAAACTCCACTTTGCTTGCCTGGGATGGGCTGATATAAAGGAAGATGCAGCTCCCGTAGGTGATGGACACAACAATGAAGTGAGAGGCACAAGTGGAAATAGCTTTCTTTCTCCCTGTAGCAGATGGGATAGTCAAGATAGTTTTAATTATGTTGATATAGGAAGCCACTGAAATGCTCAAAGTCCCCAGCAAGGAAAGCGCAGCAGTGATGAACCCAAAAAGTTCAAGAAATCTTGTGTCCCCACACAGGAGTTGGATCAATGGTGTGTTGTCACAGAAGAAATGGTCCAGGATGTTTGAGTCGCACATTGGAAGCTGTAGGAAGATCACAAAGGGGCCGATGATGATGAGGAAGCTTCCAACCCAGCAACAGAAAACTAGCAAGGTGCATAAACTCTTCTGCATGATGGATGGGTAGCGTAGGGGGTTACAGATGGCCAGGTATCGATCGTAGGACATGACAGCTAAGAGGAAGAACTCTGTGGTACCCAGATGAAAATACATGAAAGACTGTATCATGCAACCAACGTAGGGAATGTTTTTATGGCCTGTCAGCAAATGGGACAAGGTTTGAGGGGTGACAACAGTGGTAAATCCAATTTCCAAAATAGAAAAATTCCAGAGGAAGAAATACATTGGAGTCTGTAGCCGGTAGTCTATATTAGCCAGGGTGATAATCACAGCATTTCCAGTAATTGTGGAAAAGTAGGAAAAGAGAAGGATGACGAAGAACAGGAGCTGCAGTATCCGAACGTCCGTGAAACCAAGAAGTATGAACTCGCTGATTCTCGATTCATTACTTTTCATGGTTACGATAGAACAGGATCATAAATTGATAGAAGATTATTTCATGTAATATTAATATTCCGCCGAGTTACTTTGCCTTGAAACCTCTGCTGTAATCATAATTTCATTATGCCTCAATTCCTTCAAGTTCTTTTTGTCTTCTAATGATGCTCGGATATCTGTTTCAGTAGAACGATTGTCTCCTGTAGAAATATTTATATGGAAGGAATATCAGTTCTTTTCAAAGCATGGGATGAATCCAGACACCGTAGGTTGCTTAATTTTAGGAAAATGTGAAATGATTTTCTGTTATTTCCAACTTCCGGAAATCTGCCTTTTCTTTTTCCTAACTGTCACATTCTTTTAAGTTTTTGTTTTTCTAAACATTAAAGTACAAACTTTAAAACTGAAAATACTCAAGGACAATAATAATTGTTGTGGATATTTTACATTGTGTGAGTTCTAACTATACGTACATTCATTACAAAACATGAATCAAAATGATTTCTCCTCCAGTTTTAAATAACTTTAAAAATGATTTGTACTGCGCGGCTCCTTTATTGACATGGGTACATTTTGAAAAAAGAAATATAAAAGAGTTTTATATAAAAATATTGTATATGTTCAAAGAAGAATGTAACCTTTTTGTTCTCCACTGCATTGTGCTTTTAAGTTAATTTACTTCGTTGGCCCTTTAAGCGAACAAATCTTTTGGAATATGTAATATACATTCAAATTATATGGTTCGTCAGCCCTGAAACTCTAAAATAGAGGTTGATTATAGTCTGAAATCCAGGCACTGAATTTCCTTAACAAAATTCCAATTGAAGCATCTTTAAAAATTGCCATTAAATGGTAGGTTGTACTGTGGTTCAGAAGCAAAGATTAAATAATGAATGCGAGGATGTGGTGATACGAAGATAGAAGTTCTCTCTGACTCCTTCACAGAAATGTATCTTTCCCTTGCATCATTCAAGAGCTGCTGGAGGCAGCTAAAATAAGCTGGGTAATTGCTTTAAGCTAATGCAGACAGATCCTATTTGAGGCTGCTAAGGTGTCCTATTTTTCATATTAGATAACCTAGGTGATCTTTCCACCACTGTAATCATCTCAAGGATGTAAAATCCAGATAGAAACTTTTGAGAAGACATTCCATTCAACATATTTAGCAAATCAATATATTCCTTCTGGAGTGTAAATCCTTACCGGAATAACAAATAACAGAGTTGGAAAGAACTTTGGAGGTCTTCTAGTCCAACCTCCTGCTCAACCATATCAGACAAATGGTTGTCCAATCTCTTCTTAAAAACCACCAGTGTTGGAGCACCCACAACTTCTGGAGGCAAGTTGTTCCACTGATTAATTGTTCTAACTGTCAGGAAAAGTTCTCCTTAGTTCTAGGTTAGTTGTCTCCTTGATTAGTTTCCATCCGTTATTTCTTATTCCTGCCTTCAGATGCTTTGGAGAATAGATTGACTCCCTCTTGTTTTGTGGCTGCCCCTTAGATTTTGGAACACTGCTATCATGTCACCCCTAGTCCTTCTTTTCATTAAACTAGACATACCCCATTCCTTGTTTCTACTAAAGATGCTCTTTAACCCCAAACACATTTTGATGGATCATTGGCCCAAGATGTATTCTACTAATGACCTTTGATTCAGGTCACCCTCCCAAAATGTACCTTGAAAATTATGTGGTTACTTCAATATGATAAATGTGTCAATGCCAGACAAACCAGAGAGGTAGTTCTGAAGAAGTCTTTTTTTTTCCCCTCTTGGATATCCTTTTGGGCAACCTCCCTATATACAGATCAATATCTACTGCAGTATATGTTGATATTGGCCGTTCATTAGAGAGCCCCCATGTGGCATGACTAATCCCTGCTAATTTGATTGCATTTTACGTTATTTCCACTGTACGTAATAGCAAAGAAGCTGTGTAGTGTAACTTAATTCAGTTCAGGGGACTTATTTCAGTTCAGATCAGGGGTGAAATCCAGCAGGTTCTGATAGGTTCTGGAGAACTGGTGGAGGAAATTTTGAGTAGTTTGGAGAACCGGTAGTGGAAATTTTGAGTAGTTCGGAGAACCGGCAATACCACCTCTGGCTGGCCCCAGAGTGGGGTGGGAATGGAGATTTTATTATTTTATTTATTTATTTATTTATTTTGTTTTGTCAAACATGTACAAGATAGCAGGTATAGGTATAAACATAAACATAAATAAAGTAAATACAGATAAATGAGGACAATAGGACAGTAGGACAGGGACGGTAGGCACGCTGGTGTGCTTATGCATGCCCCTTACAGACCTCTTAGGAATGGGGTGAGGTCGACAGTAGACAATCTAAGGTTAAAGTTTTGAGGGTTTGGGGAAGAAACCACAGAGTCAGGTAGTGCATTTCAGTCATTGACCACTCTGTTGCTGAAGTCGTATTTTCTACAGTCGAGTTTGGAGCGGTTTACATTAAGTTTGTATGTATTGTGTGCTCGTGTAGCGTTGTGGTTGAAGCTGAAGTAGTCATTGAGAGGTAGGACGTTGTAGCAGATAATTTAGCATGATAATTTAGATAATTTAACAATGTAGCAGATAAATTCGATGCATAATTTTTTTTAGCTTTCCAAAAGGTGAGACCAGCCAACCCAAAGTTGTGACCCAGCACGGCAAGCCCCCAGGAAATGACACACACACACTGTTTGCACAACAAATATTACTTTACTACTAATAATACGGCTTAGTAGTAAGTTTTATAAAGTTTTTCAACACAGTTCTTGTCGAGAGTCAGATAACACTTTGGCCAGGATTCAAAACACCAGAATGCAAGCAGGCCATTAAGTCCCGAGTTATCTTCCACTTACTGGAGTTGGCCAAGAGCCCAGACTGGAGTAATTCCAACTGAGATATCTGAAAACAAAGATCTGAAATCAGCCAGCCAGGAAAATAATGAGTTGTCTCCAGCAATCGGTTTCAGCTTTTCTGAAACCTTAAATAGTCTTAGGGCGTGGCCCATCAGCCTGCAGGTTTACAGGTGAGGAGACCTCCTCCTGCAGAGCCACTCTTGCCTGCTAGCTGCCCTGCGTGCCCAAGCATCAATCAGAGGCTCCTCCTCTCCACTTGAGTCACTCATCTCCTTCTGGGGAGGTGCAGAAGGCCCTGGTTGGTTATCGTCCTCTGGCACTGCGTCCTCCTTGGTCTCGGACTCAGGTGCCGGAGATACAGGATGATATTGCCATCCCATGGTCGGTTCTTGGTCTTCCGGATCCATGAACAGCTGTGCGGGACTCGGGCAAGCCACAACACTATGCAAGATTAGATTGACTACTCTTAGTGCCTTTTTGGCAATGTTGTTACAGTGGGCTTTGGCACTTAGATTTTTAACATCCTTCCCCCAGGAGTGGGGAGGGAATGGGGATTTTGCAGTATCCTTCCCCTGGAGTGGGGTGGGAATGGAGATTTTGCAGTATCCTTCCCCTGGAGTGGGGTGGGAATGGAGATTTTGCAGTATCCTTCTCCTGCCACGCCCACCAAGCCACACCCACCAAGCCATACCACGCCCACCAAGCCACACCCACAGAACCGGTAGTAAAACAAATTGGATTTCACCACTGGTTCAGAAATAGTCACCAAGGTTTTAGACTTTCTAAATTCCTTTAATTCTTATTTCCATACATACACACACACACAAAAAAACCTCTTGATTTTGTAGACTAGCAGTTTAACAGACTCCAGATGTCTGCAGTTCCCAAAGCAGGCATAAAGATTGATGTGATTTATGTTGTGTTAATTGCAGTCCTTTCAGAGGTGGGTTTCAGCAGGTTCTGACCAATTCTGGAGAACCGGTAGTGGAAATTTTGAGTAGTTCGGAGAACCGGTAAATACCACCTCTGACTGGCCCCGCCCCCATCTATTCTCTGCCTCCCAAGTCCCAGCTGATCCGGGAGGAAATGGGGATTTTGCAGTATCCTTTCCCTGGAGTGGGGTGGGAATGGAGATTTTACAGTATCCTTCCCCTGCCACACCCACCAAGCCACGCCCACCAAGCCACACCACGCCCACCAAGCCACGCCCACAGAACCGGTAGTAAAAAAATTGAATCCCACCACTGAGTCCTTTGTGTAAATAATTTATTGATACCAATTATTCATCCCAACTGAACAACTTTTTCGATTACACACATTCTAATTTAAGAGATATTCAGTTTAATGCCCTCCCCTTTCTCTCGAGGAAGATCAATTTGAGATTTTATTAAATATACTATTTCCTCATAGAGAGATGCATCAATTTTTCTATTCCAGATCGGAAATGGGGGAAACAGCTATGATAATCTATGACAACTTAATAGACAAGCTTTTCCAAGGCTAACCAAAAAGCCAACATAGTCCTAGGATGCATTAACAGAGGGATAGAATCAAGATCACGTGAAGGGTTGATACCACTTTACAATGCCTTGGTAAGACCACACTTGGAATACTGCATCCAAATTTGGATGCCACAATATAAAAAAAGATGTTGGGACTCTAGAAAGAGTGCAGAGAAGAGCAACAAAGTTGATTAGGGGAGTGGAGATTAAAACATACCAAGAATGGTTACATGAATTGGGTATGCCTAGTTTAATGAAAAGAAGGATTAGGGCTAACATGATAGCAATGTTCCAGTATCTAAGGGGCTGCCACAAAGAAGAGGGGGTCAACCTATTATCCAAAGAACCTGAAGGCAGGACAAGAAGCAATGGGTGGAAACTAATCAACACTAGGCCTCCAAGATCCCTCTTGCAGTTACTATCAGTAGAACAGTTTGTCTCTCAAAGTTGTAAGTACTCCAACACTGGAGGTTTTTAAGAAGAGATTAGACAACTATTTGTCTGAAATGATATATGGTTTCCTGCCTGAGCAGGGGGTTGGACTAGAAGATCTTCAAGGACCCTTCCAACTCTGTTATTCTGTTAACTTTTGTGAGCAGCAGTTCATGATATCAGATAGGCAGAATTGAATTAACAATTACAGGTCTTTAAATACAGAGAATAAAGGAAGAAAGAAGTGAAACAAGGTTGGTGCTAATAGGCTAAGAAGCATTTCTCTGATGTATTTAGGTAGTCCTCAACTTACAACCATTCATTTAGTGACTCTTCAAAGTTATAACGACACTGAAAAAAGTATGACCAGTTTTCAGACTTCACAACCATTGTAAGATCCTCATAGTCATCCAAATTTAGCTGATTGGCAACTGGCATGTATTTATTACAGTTGCATTGTCCCAGGGTTTTGTGATCATCATTTGTAACCTTCTCAGAAACTTTCTGGCAACGAAGTCAGATTCTCTTAATGATCTTAACGATTCACTGAACAACTACAGTATTCACTTAACAAATATGGCAAAAATTGCCATAAAATGAGATGCAATTTAATTATGAATGCCTTGCTTAGCAACAGAAATTATGGGTTTAATTGTTTTCATAAGTCAAGGACTAACTCCAAACCCAAAAAACTTTAACCTTAGACTGTCTACTGTCGACCTCACCCCATTCCTAAGAGGTCTGTAAGGGGCGTGCATAAGCGCACCAGTGTGCCTACCGTCCCTGTCCTACTGTCCTATTGTCTTCATCTATCTGTATTCACTTTGATTATGTTTATGATTATACCTATACCTGCTATCTTGTACATGTTTGACAAAATAAATAAATAAAATAAAAATAAATAACTGTATGGTCCTCTGAATTCTACATAAAGATACAGATTAACAGAGTTGGAAGGGATCTTGTAGGTCATCTAGTCCAACCCCCTGCCCAAGCAGTCCCTAACCATTTGTGACAGATGGCAGTCCAGTCTCTTCTTGAAAGCCTCCAGTGATGAAGCTCCCACAACTTCCAAAGGCAAGCTGTTCCATTGCTTGATTGTTCTCACTGTCAGGAAATTTCTCTTTATTTCCAGGTTCAATCTCTCCTTGATCAGTTTCCATCCATTATTCCTTGTCTGGCCTTCAGGTGCTTTGGAAAATAACTTGACCCCCTCCTCTCTGTGGCAGCCCCTCAAATATTGGAACCCTGCTATCGTGTCTCCCCTGGTCCTTTTCTTCACTAGACTAGCCATGCTCAGTTCCTGCAACAGTTCATCTTTTTTTTTATAGTGTGGTGACCAAAACTGGATGCAGTGTCCTAGGTGTGGTCTTACTAAGGCTTTATAGACTGGTATTAGTACCTCACTTGATCTTGATTTTATCCCTCTGTTAATGCAACTTAGAATTGCATTGGCTTTTTTGGCTGCCGCTGCACACTGCTGGCTCATATTTAGCTGGTTGTCCACTATGACTCCCAAGATCCCTCTCACAGTTACTGCTATTAAGCCTGGTTTCACCCAGTCTATATGTGTACTTTTGTTTTTTCTTGGGACAATCTAGCCAAACTCTGAACAAGGGAATAAAGAAACTGAAAGTGGATATCAGAGGTCAAAGGAGCAACAGGGACCGCGGCAGAAAATTTCAGCTTCTAATACATTTCATTGTTAACTTCAGGATAACTGTGGTGGGACATAGAAACTTTGCCAGCATTATGCACATCCTGTCATACCCAAACCAACAAAGTTTTGTTGCTCCCCAGAAAGTATATCCCAGTATAAATAGTCCTCAACCAACAACCAATCACTTATTGATTAACCAAAATTACAATGGACCTCCTCAGGAGTTATAACTTTGAATCTTATGTTGCGGAGAAAAATAATTAGAGGTGACATGATCTTGTGTCCCTGCCCTCAATTCTCAATAATAAGACCGGAGTCCAGGAAAGAATAAAAGTAATATATTTGCATAACAAAAATAAGAACACCTAAGTCTGTGTCTACATGGTGAAGAACAAAGAGAACAAAGGAACGATTAACACATGCGCAGTACAGGTATCACATGAGAACTTCATATCAGTATACAGTGTCATTTCAGAATAAGAGTCCTGCTGACAAATTAAAATGAACGTAGTGACAAACCCCTTCTTTGTCAGTAGGGCGAATATCAGTTATACATCAAAACATCAATTAAGGCACATCATCTCACGCAGGTATTCATGCTGCGCTGCTGGTAATGGCTTGGTAAGCATGTCAGCAATTTGATCACGTGTAG
>QLTV01000440.1:379925-393704 GCA_003457575.1 Thermophis baileyi
CAAGCTTGCAGATAAGAGCAGTTCTTACGGTAGTTGGCAAAACTCCCAGAAATAAATGTGGAGGAAAAAGTCACGAAATAGAACAAAGGCCGAACAGACTTGACTGGATGCAAAACACAAGAATTAATCACTAACGTTGTTTCCTGCAATGTGATTGCGCGTGGTCATGACTTAAATAGGCTAAGGGCGTGGCCAATGAGCCCAAAGCCTTACTCCCGAGGAGACCTTCTCCTGAGTAACCATTCTTGCCTCTTGGCAGCTCTGCGTGCCCGTGCATTCAGAATAGGCTCCTCCTCTTCTTCCTCGTCAGTGATGGGAGCTTCTGGAGGTTCTGAAGGCCCTGGCTGAATCTCTGCCTCTGGCACTGAGTCCCCACCAACCTCCTCACTGTCCGACTCAGGTACCAGCTGCACAGGCCGCCGGCGCATCACCACAACAGCCTCTTCGCTGTCGGAGTCTGCAACCAGCTGCACGGGTCACTGGTGGGCCACAACACTAATAAAAGAGAGAATCATATAATAAATTAATAAACTAATATAATAAAATAACCCCACCCTGGCGACAACACATCATACCAGCCATTTAATGGGCTCCATCTTGCTCTGTGTTCCCCAGGCCTGCCGGTAGAACCAGGTCTCTAGCGCCTTCCAGAAGAGTGTCAGAGTGGGGGCCATTCTATTCTCTGGGGGAATGATATTCCAGAGAGAGGGAGCCACCACAGAGAAGGCCGTTCTTCTGGGTTCCACCAGGTATATCTCCCTAGGAGATGGGACCCTCAACATTCCCTGCCTCCCCGCTCTGGTGAGTTGGGTAGATGTGACCGGCCAAGAGACGGACCCTCAGATAACCTGGTCCGAAGCCATGAAGGACTTTAAAGGTGACAACCAGCACCTTGAATTGCACCCAGAAGCAAATCGGCAACCAATGCAGCTCCCGCAGGAGAGGTGATACAAGTGCACACCGAGGTCTGCACAAAACCATGCGGGCCGCAGCATTTTGCACCAACTAGAGCTTCCGGATGCTCTTCAAGGGCAGCCCCATGTAGAGCACGTTGCAATAGTCAAGACAGGAAGTGACTAGGGCATGAGTGACCGTGAGTAGGGATTGTTGGTCCAGGAAAGGGTGTAACTGGTGCACAATCCATAGTTGTGCAAAGGCCCTCCTGGCCACGACTGTCACCTGCTCTTTGAGTCACGAGTCAAGGAAAACCCCCAGATTACACACAGACTCTGTTTGGGTTAGTGCCACCCCATCCAAGACCAAAGGTGGCAATTCTCCCTGGGCCAACAAACCCCAAACCCAGAGCCACTCAGTCTTGCCAGGGTTTAGTTTCAACCCGTTGTTCCCCATCCAGCCCCTAACAGCCTCCAGGCACTGTGAGAGGGAGGACACGGCATCACTTAACTCACTACGGGCCGAGACATACAGCTGAGTATCATCAGCATATTGGTGATACCTCAGTCCATGGTGACGGATGATCTCACCCAGCGGCTTCATATAAATGTTGAACAGGAGCGGAGAGAGTACCGAGCCCTGAGGAACCCCGTAAAGCAGTGGGTGAGGGCTGGATCTCTCCCCTCCTATCAACACTGACTGAGAGCGGCCGCAGAGGAAGGAAGTGAACCAGGATAGCACAAGGCCTCCCACTCCCATCCCTCAAAGCCGCTCCAGGAGAATGGTCGATGGTATCGAAAGCCGCCTAGAGGTCAAGTAGAGCAAGGATAGACGCCCTACCCCCATCCCGCTCCTGCCAGAGATCATCCAAAAACATGACCAATGCCATTTCTGTCCCATATCCAGGCCTGAATCCTGACCGGTAGGGGTCTAGATAATCTGTTTCATCCAGAAACCTCTGGAGCTGCCGCGCAACCACCTTCTCAACCACCTTCCCCAAAAAGGTAAGATTGGAGGCAGGTTGACAATTATCCAACAGGGTGGAATCCAGCGATGGCTTCTTAAGAAGAGGGCGGACCACAGCCTCCTTAAAGTGCTGGGGCACTACCCACTCCTGTAGGGAAGCATTAATCACCACCAGAGTCCACCTGCCTGTCACCTCCTGGGAAGCTTTCACAAGCCAGGAGGGACATGGATCTAAAACATAGGTGCTTGCACGCATACTCTCCAGGATCCTGTCCACTTCCTCAGGAGTGACAGGGTCAAACCATTCCCAGATAACAGGGCAAGAACCTGCCTCAGGGGCTTCCACCGAACCATCAACCGCTCTGGCATCTAACTGGGAATGAAGTCAAGCAATTTTGTCTTCCAGAAAATCTGCAAATTCCTCAGGGCACCCCTTCAGGTGGAACTCAATCTCCTCCTTTCCCAGGAGGTGGTGGCTCACCTTAAAGAGGGCCGCTGGGCAATTATCTGAAGACGCAATTAGTGCGGAGAAGTATTTACACTTTGCCGCACGAATCGCCACGAGGTAGGCCTTAATAGCAGCTCTTGCCCATTGCCTGGTTGGATGATGAAACATCTGCAAGGAAGCAACTAGGCCCAGGGATCACCAAGAACCCCACAGACAAGAAGATAGTCAAGTCTTAGGTTCTAACATCCCACTCATGTGTACATTATGCAACTAAAATGTGGATGGGACATCAATTGTGCAGGTGTGGTTGCTGTCTTGATTTTGATCTTCTTCCCACCATGTCTCTCTGAAAGCCTATCCCAATAACGCTTAATTAGAACTAGCAATTGTTTCCTGAACCCTTTGAGAGTTCATTGCAACGTTTCGACGAAGTCTCATTCGTCATCTTCAGGCTGATTATCAGGCTTGTGTCTTCAGCCTCCTGCTTCTAGGAGCAATGCTCCTAGAAGCAGGAGGCTGAAGACACAAGCCTGATAATCAGCCTGAAGATGACGAATGAGACTTCGTCGAAACGTTGCAATGACATCTCCAACTTCACGCGGGAGAAAACCCGAATAACCACAGACCTACATACAAATACCCGCGAAAACTTCAAGGAACAAGTATATATATATGTTTTTTTCTCTGTTAAATCACCTGGTATACCCAAATATGGGAGAAAGCATACTGCTTCCTTTTTGCCTTTCGGCCCCTCCAGGGGCCATCCAGACAGTTAATTATAAACGACAGTCCGTTTCTATATGTTATATATATATTTTTTTACATAAATAAAGGGAGACTAGTATAGATCTATTTCAAGCTATTTAGCTCTCATCAGCTAGCCACACCCTTATGGGATTAGAACCCGGGCCCCTTGCCTAACAAGGCAAGCGATTAAACCTCTGAGCCACAGGATTCTTCTCCCTATCTGCATGTTCCAGGGACAAGGATATATATATGTTTTTTTCTCTTAAATGTCATTCTCAGAAGTTTATTCCAGGTGGATATGGCTGAGTTCTACTTAACTTCAGCATTGGTCCAAGGAAATAAGTTATTATTTTACATCATCAAATGCTACTGAAAACTTTCCAAATTAATTAATGTTTGCTGGTACGGTTTTGTCTGTGCCATTTTGCAAAATCTGTTGAAAGTTTGCACCAGAGACCTTCTTGCAATGCTTGGTATTTGCAAACAAGCATTAGAGAAAATGAAGAGAGAAGGCAATCTGATTGTGAAGGATACATCAGGCAAGTAAAATGAATCATTTTAAAGAGGTTTTTAAGACGAAATTGGACAACCCTTTGTCTGAAATGGTATAGGGTGTCCTGGTTGAGCAGCCGAAGACTAGAAAACCTCCAAGGTACCTTTCTACTCTGTTATTTTGTTATTCTGTTATTATTTCATAAGAGAGAATCTTATTGAAAATATATAATTATATGAAAGAGAGGGCTGAGAGAGGGCTGCAAGACATAAGCTGGTCTATCAATTTTTCTCCTTCTCCTTCTCCTTCTCCTTTACTTATTTTCCTCCTTATCAATTTTTCTCCTTCCCATTTACTTATTTATTTTATTTTGTTTAAAAATGTCTAACTTATCTTCAGAATAGAGGTTCACCAGAAATATTGTTAACCTTTGAATTGAGATTTGTATGTATTTTTATGCAATCCATCCAAACTCACACATTTGTAAACCGCTTAGAGAGGGCTGTAAAGCACTATGAAGCGGTATATAAGTCTAACTGCTATTGCTATTGCTATTTGTCTAGCAATTTTTCCTGAATAGCAGTGTTGCAATTTTCTCTAATATAAAGCATCTCTCTGCATTATTTTAATTCATACATGTATCATTTTGCAGATTGTATCTAATGTATTTTTTAAAAATAATAACTAAGTGCCATACAAAATTTGGAGAAGTGCACATTTCCAGGGACCACTGAGTTTTAGCTCAAAAAAGACAAAATTAAATTTCTGTTCAGATGCAAATTAGACAAATTTTTTCCTTTTCTCTAATGGCTGGGAATAGTGAGAACAATGCTGAAAAATGATAAGAGATTATCTCTTTTTGGAGGTGCTTTGGTACATGAAGCCGAGGTGACACAGTGGTTAGAGTGCAGTACTGCAGGCTACTTCAGCTGACTGCTAGCTGCAGTTCGGCAGTTCAAATCTCACTGGCTCAAGGTTGACTCAGCCTTCCATCCTTCCGAGGTGGGTAAAATGAGGACCCAGATTGTTGGGGGCAATAGGCTGACTCTGTGAACCGCTTAGAGAGGGCTGTAAAGCACTGTAAAGCGGTATATAAGTCTAAGTGCTATTGCTATGAAGAGGAAAAGGGGAGAAAAGAAGAAGGAAGGGAGTAACAGCATCTATGCTTGTTTAACAGAATAATAGAGTTGGAAGGGATCTTGGGAGGTCTTCTAGTTCAACCCCCTAATCCCCTGCTCAAACAGGAGAGCCCATACCATTCAGACAAATGGTTTTCCAAGTTTTTAAAAATATGAAGTGATGGAGCACCCACAACTTTTGAAGGCAAGCCATTCCACTGATTAATTGTTCTGTCACGAAATTTCTCCTTAGTTCTATGTTGGTTCTCTCCTTGATAAGAATAAGAATTCTTTACTGGCCAAGTGTGATTGGACACACAAGGAATTTGTCTTTGGTGCATAAGCTCTCAGTGTACATAAAAATTACATTCATCAGGAGAATCATAAAATACAACACTTAGTGATAGTCATAGGATACTAAATAAGCAATCAAAATCATACTAGGAAACTAAATAAAACAATATAAATCGTAAAGTTACAAGCAACAAGGTTATAGTCATAAGTAGAAGGAGATAGGTAAAAGGAAGGATGAGAAGAATAATAGTAATACAGTCTTAGTAAATAGTTTGACAGTGTTGTGGGAATTAGTTGTTTAGTTGAATGATGGCATGCAGGAAAAAAACTGTCCTTGTGTCTAGTTGTTCTGGTGTGCATTGCTCTATAATGTCGTTTTGAGGGTAGAAGTTGAAACAATTTATGTCCAGGATGTGAGAGGTCTGTGGATATTTTCACAGCCCTCTTTTTGACTCATGCAGTATACAGGTCCTCAATGGAAGACAGGTTGGTAGCAATTGTTTTTTCTGCAGTTCTAATTATCCGTTGAAGTCTGTGTCTGTCTTGTTTGGTTGCAGAGCCAAACCAGACAGTTAGAGAGGTGCAGATGACAGACTCAATAATTCCCCTGTAGAATTATTAAAACTACCACCATTTCTACCATTTCATGGTTTAGTTTCCATCCATTGTTTCTTGTTCTGCCTTAAATTGCTTTGGAGAATAGGCTGAACCCCTCTTCTTTGTGGCAGCCCCTCAAGTATTGGAAGACTATCATGTCACCCCTAGACCTTCTTTTCATTAAACTAGACATACCCAATTCCTGCAACTGTTCTTCATATGTTTTAGCCTCCAGTCCCCTAATCATCTTTGTTGCTCTTCTCTGCACTCTTTTCTAGAGTCTCAACATCTTTTTTTATATCGTGGCAACCAAAACTGGATGCAGTGTTCCAAGTGTGGTCTTACCAAGGCATTATAAAATGAAATGAACACTTCATGTGATCTTGATTCTATCCTTCTGATAATGCAGCCAAGAACTGTGTTGGCTTTTTTGGCAGCTGCAGCACACTGCTGGCTCATATTTAAGCGATTGTCCACTATGACTCCAAGATCCCTCTCACAGTTACTATTATTGAGCGAGGGTTTGTTTGTTTTTCAATCAAACACTGAATAGCATCAGGTAGACTCCTATTTGGGCGGGGGGAGTGGGTGTCTTTTAATCAGTTGTTTTTTTTACTCCTGGAAGCTGCCTAGACAAGATTTTGGTTTGTATAAAGAATTAACAGAATTAGATCAGATATTAACAGGGACAGATGAAAAATTAATAAAGAAAATATATAGCTATTTGTTAAGTATTAAGACGAAAGAGGAAGAAGTAAAAGAGACAATGATAGTATGGGCTAAAAATTGTGGCTATTCGACTGAGTTAGATAAATGGCAGAAATTATGGGATAGAAATTATAAATTAACAATGTCTACTGCATACAAAGAAAATCTTTATAAAATGTTTTATAGATGGCATTTTCCACCCTCAAGGTTAGCAAAGATGTTTAAGGATAAATCTGCAAAATGTTGGAAAAGTCATCAGACACCTGGTTCATACTGTCATATGTGGTGGACATGTCAAAAAGCGTATAAAATATTGGACAAAAATACATACATGGCTGGAAAAAAATGATAAAACAACAAATAGATTTGAAACCAGAGACATTTTTGTTGGGCATTTTAGCAGACAAGTATAACAAAGGGAATGTATATTTGATTTTACATGTATTGACTGCAGCGAGAATAGTATTTGCACAACAATGGAAAAGTGAAGAGATCCCAACAGATGATGATGTGGTTAGAAAAATATTAGAATGTGCAGAAATGGATAAGCCAACACAATTAAGGAAAAGAAAGAAACTGAATACTTTTTGACTTGGGACTTATTTTATCAATGGCTAGCTGACAAAAACAGGAGCTAGAAATAGGGAAATATATGGAAGGATCAGGGATATAAGGAATATATGTTAACTTGGTTAAACAAATATTATGATTATGATTATTAATATTAATATAATTGATATTAATGCAAGGAATATTGTTGTGAACACTTTGATTATTATTTCCTAAAATGATTTGTACCCAGACAACACAGTGTTCAATTGAAATTGGAACTTTTGTATGTTATAAAATAAAATAAAAACAGTCCAAAAAAAAGATTTTCTTGAGAAGATTTCAGAGATGTTTTACCCTTGCCTTCTTCTTAAGGTTGAGAGAGAGAGAGAGAGATGGGCTGAAGGTCACCCAGCCAACTTCCTTCCAAAGGCCAGATTTGAACTCACCATCTCTCAGTTTCTAGCTTGGTGGCTTAACCGCTACACCAGATTGGGTCTTTTTTTTTTAACTACCTATAGATTTTAACTACCTACGCTCCATCACTGGAGGTTTTAAAAAAGAGACTAGACTGTGACTTGTCTGAGATTATATAGGTTCTCCTGTTTGAGCAGGGGGCTGGACTAGAAGACCTCCAAGGTCCCTTCCAGCCAGGGGTGGGTTCCGGATTCAGGTACTGCCGGTTCGCTCAGGGACATGCCGCATGGGCGCGCATGCATGCGCAGTACTTAAAAAAAAAGCTTCTGCACATGCGCAGAAGCAAAAAACAAGATGGTGGTGCCTATGGCACCGCCGAGAGAACCGGCTCGGGGGCGTAGCAGGCCTGGGTCGCTGCCGGTTCCAGCGACCCAGGCTGCCATCTTACTAATGGTTCTATAGAACCGGTCCGAACCGGTAGGAACCCACCTCTGCTTCCAGCTCTATTCTATTCATTCTATTCATTCATTCATTCATTCATTCATTCATTCATTCATATCATAATATAAGAGCCTAAAGGGATCATGGTCCAGCATTTTGGCCAATCAGATACCACTGGGCTGGTTGAGATAGAAGCTAAATCCTGTATTTTTCCTATACCCCTTCCCTGTATGTGTTTGTTGGAAACCAGATTGGGTCTTTTTTTTTTTTTAACTACCTATAGATTTTAACTACCTACGCTCCATCACTGGAGGTAGATGGAACATAGAAAACAACATAGAAAACAACATTTGGGATACAGGAAGATGTCATTGATAAATACAGCAGGGCATATTCATTGAGATAAGCATAAAGAATTGTTGTTTTACAAACTATTGCAGTGTTCTTTGTGCATGTCCACGTGATTTGTCTTTGTATCTCTGAATTTGTCTTTTCTTTTTTGCCTCTGAATTTTTTGCATATGAATTGTGCATATCCATGTGTTTTGTCTTTTCTTTTTTGCCTCTGAATGAGAATGGACATGCACAAAGAGCACTGCAATAGTTTGTAAAAAAAACCCAACAACACCCAATTCTTTATGCTTATCTCAATGAATATGCCCTACCATATAAATATGAATATGCCCTACTTCACTTTCCATATTGAGCATTGCAAATCTATGAAGAATAACTACTAAAGGTTTTATTTCAGTCAAGACTGGTAGGGGGGGGGAAACCTTGGTTTTCCTCCTGAAAATCTGTAACTTAAACTGTTTGTTTGTCTCCAGGATTTATGTGGTTGGCAAAGGTAAATTTGAGATGAGATTGCAATGTTTGCCTTAGGAGGAATTATGAATGAGAACTGCAAAATTCGGTGTATAAGCAAGTTATGGTATAGTGGGTGCTTCTCAAGTTACAAACTTTGTACTTTCAGGTGCTGTTCTTAAGAACCATAAGAAAAGATCAAATGGAGAACCAAAGTGTGTCTGAATTCATCCTCCTGGGTTTCTCCATTGGGCGTCCATCAGAGTTCCTACTTGCCTTCCTCTTCTTAGCCATGTACTTTGCAAGCTTGGGAAGCAATACCATCGTCCTCTACATTGTATTGGTAGATAACCGCCTCCGTACTCCAATGTACTTCTTCCTTGGCAATTTCTCCATACTGGATATGTTCTTCACCTCTGTCACCAGCCCACAATTGATCTGGAACCTCCTCTCTGGTGACAAGTCTATCTCTGTCAGTGGTTGCATGACACAAAGCTATTTCTATTTCTTCCTAGGGACAGTACAGTTTCTTCTGTTGACCTCCATGTCTTATGACCGTTATGCCGCCATATGCAACCCATTGCAATATCATGCAATCATGAACAGCCAGGTCTGCATCCAGATCGTACTGGGTTGCTGGGTGAGTGGGTTCTTCTCCGTTCTTATTCCCACCATTATGATCACCAGGCTATCCTACTGCAAGTCTAACGTCATCAACCATTTCTTTTGTGATAGCGGCCCCCTGCTGAGTCTTTCCTGCAGTGACACCCGTCTCATAGAGTTGATAGACTTTGTGCTGTCATCGGTTGTGATCCTCTCCTCTTCAGTCTTAACGCTGGTTTCTTACATATGCATCATCTCAGCCATAATGCGTATCACCACTACTTCAGGTCGGGCAAAAGTCTTCAATACTTGTGCTACCCACCTGACCATGATCTCCGTCGCCTGTAGTATCAGCATCTTTATATATGTAACACCATCCCAAAAGGAGACTCTTGATGTCCGTAAGATCCCTGCCATTCTCACCACAATTGTCTGTCCATTTCTGAACCCTTTCCTCTTCACACTGAAAAATGAGGTGGTCATGCAAGTAATAAGAGACATGATGAAGAAAAACACAAAACTCATGGGTCATAAATTTTGGGGTGTGTGCGAAAAGAAGGGCCAGAATAAGTAGGGAGATCATAAAGAAATGTAAAAGCAGAGCCCAGGAAAGGAAAAATCTTTGTGATTCTTATGGGTGGGAATATCAATATCAAAAGGAGAGGAACCCTTTCAGATGTTAATCCAATACTGATATGCTTTATCTGGTTGGCAGATGGAAAGTGATAGATTGACATAACACAATGCCAACTTTTCCCTATATCCTTCAACTCTCAGAATTCAGCCAGCATGCTTCCTCAGGAATTCTGGGAGTTGAAGTCCACATATCTTAGTTGGTACATTTGAGGAACACTGAATTAAGAAATAGACTTAGGGGTAGGAAAGTCTGAATTACTTAAGTCTACCTAAAATAAAGTCTACCTAAGAGAAAAATCTGTAGTAAGTTCTCTTCCATTCCAGAGAGAATAAGAGATGTATACAGGGGTGGGTTCCTTCCGGATCGGACTGGTTCACTTGAACTGGTAGCGACCCACTGGTGATGTCATGATGACATCACCGGACCAGATCGGTCGGTGCCAGTCCGTGGGGGCCGCCATCTTTTTTTTAAATTTTATTTTTTTTAATTTTTTTATTTTATTTTTTGAATTTTTTTTCCCCTTCTGAGCATGTGCAGAAGCTGTCTTCTGGCACTGTGCATGCAGTCACCATCTTTTTTTCGGCTTTGGTTTTTTTTGGGGGGGGATTTTTTGTTACTGCGCATGCGCGCGTGTGCCAACCGCACGTGCGCCCACGAGGCACGCCCACACGGCGTGGGAGGGAGCAAACCGGCAGCGAGGTAAGTTGGAACCCACCCCTGGATGTATATAGTAGGACGGCACAGGTTAGAGACAGAAGCTTCTTGGATGAGAAGTGAAATGTCTTCAAAGAAAAATCAGAAAGTCCAGTTGCCTCTTGAAAAAGCACCTTTGGGACAACAATGACCTGGATGACTGAGAACCTCCATAGACAGTTAGAGACAGAAGACACAAAAAGGTGAACTGAGGGAAGAAGGAAGTGGTAGGAATGTCAGCTG
Organism: Thermophis baileyi; assembly: GCA_003457575.1. Taxonomy (NCBI): domain Eukaryota; kingdom Metazoa; phylum Chordata; class Lepidosauria; order Squamata; family Dipsadidae; genus Thermophis; species Thermophis baileyi. The sequence goes on from QLTV01000440.1 coordinate 390,577, forward strand.
GAGGCATGTTATACAGCAGAATGCAAATTTAATCAGGGGTCCTTGGTGCTTTCTGGCCTTTGTTATTTTCTTGTAGATGTTTCATTGTCCAAACTAGTTAACATCGTCAGTGCTACCATCTGATGATGTTAACTAGTTTGGATAATGAAACATCTACAAGAAAACAACCAAGCTCAGAGAGCAGCAAGGACCCCTCACTTCAACCCTGAGCTATCATTTATTGTCAAATTTAATCTGCTAGACAAGGATAATAAGTGTGCAGGGGACTTATCAAATGCCCCCCCCTTCCTCACAAGACACCTAGGGAAGACAGACAAAATAGCCTTCTTTGTATCAGCTGCCACTTTTTGAAAGTATGAGCAGGTCCCACAATATTGCAATTCTGCAAACAATTCAATTATGCAATTTTTTGGTGCAGCTTCACCTCTAGCTGATTGAACAGAGTGGGGTGGGGTTATCTTGGGTATTTCGTTGAGTTGAACTCTTACATTAATTTTGACTTAGGATTTATTGCTTGATCTTCTTGTGGTAGGATATTGTACACTATCCAAAGTCCTTTCGGATTAGAGTAGGTTGCAAATTCTGTAAAATAACTAATTTACACATGTTAACTCTATTTTTCGTAGAGGTCAATAGATTTATAAGTTTGGAAAGCTGGTGAGTGCAAAGCTGGATTCTAACATGCCTTGATAAAATGCATTGAAAGCAAAGTATTTGTTTTCAGAATAAAGGCTGGAAACTTATTTATTTTATTTATTTATTTATTTTTATTTATTTATTTTGTCAAGCATGTATATGATTACAGATAAAGTATAAATATTAATGTGAGTATATAATAAGTACAAACATAGTTTGAGTACATATTTTTCGAGTACATATTTTTTGAATACATGGGGACTTTAGGACAGGGACGGTAGGCACGCTGGTGCACTTATGCACGCCCTTTACAGACCTCTTAGGAATGGGGTGAGGTCAATGGTAGTCAGTTTAAGGTTAAAGATTTGGGGGTTTGGGGAAGAAACTACAGAGTCGGGTAATGTATTCCAGGCATTGACCACTCTGTTGCTGAAGTCGTAAACTCTTCCTGTTCAAGTGAAAATAATTTTGCACAATGCAATGTGTCTCATCTTGTTATTTCATCTTTGAGCACCAGAGATCTTGCTCCTAAAACAATTGGTGTTCTCCACCTTCGGCCCTTTCGTTCATGTTCCTCAAATGGTTTTTATAGTCACACCACTGAACGCACATTGCGACCAAGAATATTTGTTATCTATTCTGTATAAGTTTCCATGTCCAAAAATGAATAGATAATGAAAATATGTCAATATACAGCGTAGATTTAATGAGAACCTGAAGGATTAAATTGACTTGATGCCGTTAGCTAGAATTATATGGATCATTTTTCTGTTAACAAATTGCTCTTTTTCCCCTTTTAATTTATTTAAGCCAGTATAATTTATCTAAGTAAACTTTTTGCACAGTAGACCTAAATTATGTCTTTTTGTTTCCCTTTGGAAAATGTACAGGGCTTTTGTTGTTATTGCTGTTACTGTATTTCACCACTTTAACATTAAAAAAAATATATAATTAATTTTTTAGAAACCATTGCATTCTGGTTATTTCAAACTTATGACTTTGGCCATAAACAAAAATATCTTCTCTATGTAATAAGGAAGAGAGAAAGAGAGAATGGAAGAGGGTGAAGAAAAGGAAATGGAAAGGAGGACTGTGGTGTGCCCATGCTAACATCAACTTTACAATTCAATGATGTCCTTCTCTCAAGGCCACAGTCTATAGTAGTGCAGATAACCATGGAGTTGACACACACATTTTTCTGGTGAATATCTGTAGCTCGGGCATAGGATGAGGGTGGAAATTCATTCTCCGAGTTTGTGGGTTGGTTTCCGAATGTTTCATTACCAGGCTAGGTAACATCTTCAGCAGAGTTTAGGGAACTGCCCTAAACTCCACTGAAGATGTTACCTAGCCTGGTAATGAAACGTTCAGAAATCAATCCACAAACTCAGAGAATGAATCTCCACCCTCACACATTTTTTGCCCTATCTACCGTGTTTCCCCGAAAATAAGACCCTGTCTTATATTTTTTTGAACCCTGAAATAAGTGCTTGGCCTTATTTTTGGGGAGGTCTTATTATTTTGGGGCGCATGGAGCAAGACGGAGCACCTCTTGCCATCTTACCTGATTTCCAGCTCTGTCTCCCTAACCCTAACCAGAGGAAATGGCGGGGACCGGCTGCACATGCGTTTAAATGTTTTCGGGGACGGCTTATTTTTGGGGAAGGGTTTATTTTCAGAGGAGGGCTTACTTTCAGGGGATGTCTTATTTTTGGGGAAACACAGTAGCAGTTCACTTACTAGTGTAATGCTTATTGGAGATATTTTAGTTCTTGTCTTGTATGAAGCCTTACTAATTTACTTACTACATAAATGGAGGCATAGTATTTTAATTACTGAATAGAATGGAGAAATGTTATATGTAGCTTTGAGGGTACATTTGCTTATTCTGGGGAGGGGGTGGAACTGAAGCAATATTAAGCCCTTTTGGTCTTCCCATAATAGATGCTTTGGAAAACATCAAGCCAAACATAACACAATCGTCAAAATGGGTGTGCATGGGATTATCTGGTGAGATCCTGCCATTTTGGTAGGAGCTCAAGATAGTTTCCATGGAATTGCTCTTCATTCCAATGATAACCTTTGCAAGATGAAGGAGAGCAAAATGAAGGAGGAGATATGGCCCAAGTCTGCTAATGTTCCCATGGCTGAGGATGGACCTGAAGCTGAGTCTTCACACTCTAGATCCAAACCAGGGGTGAAATGTGAAATTTTTCCCTACCGGTTCTGTGGGCGTGGCTTATTTTGTGGGCATGGCTTGGAGGTCAGGTGGGTGTGGCTTCAGGTGGCGTGGCCATGTAGTCATATGACTGGGTGGGCATGGCCAGGTTGTCATGTGACTGGGTGGGCCAATTTAGCAGTCCATTTTGCCAGGGAGCAGAGGGGTGGACTAGATGGCCTCTGAGGGCCCTTCCAGCCTTTGCTGTGCTGTTGTTTTTTTGACGAACGCTGCAGGATTAATTGGAATTGGAATGGTGGAATGGGAAGAGTGA